>CM028694.1:43109300-43163294 GCA_016771965.1 Brassica carinata
GTCAAGAGCTCGTATGAGAATGCACTCGCGAAGTATTGGGAGATTGAGAATCGTATCGTGGAGATACAAGGGAGAGTTTGTAGTTTGCAAGACGAGTTTGATGAAGGTGCTGTTGTTATTGAAGACGAAGAAGCTCAGGTTCTGATGTCCACCGCAGCTCTCAAATCATGCCAAGAGAAGTTGGATGAGATGAGGGAGAAACATGAGGAGAATGTGAAAGAAACTGAGATCGCAAGAAAAGAGATTAGTTTATCAAAAGAGGAGATTGGTAAACATTCTGAAGCAGTTCTTGATGATGATGGAACAAGAACTCAAAGAAATGGAGAAGTGGAAAAGGAAGAGAAGGAGAAAAAGGTAAATGAACATGAGGTGGTGGTGGATGATAATAGCTCATGTCTTACCATAACAGATGTGGCTGATAACATAGATGAGCTTGTGAATGATGTGATGAATCTGGAGAACTTGTTCTCATCTCAAGCAGCTTTGATACAAAGGCTGAGAGAAGAGATTGATGATCTCAAGGCACAGATTAAAGCCCTCAAAGAGAATAATAACAACTCATCTCAAACTGATCGTGAAGATGCTGCTGACATGAAGAAGAGGCTGAGAGAGATGGAGGAAAAGCTGAATGGTATTAATGGTACACACAAGGCGGTCTCAGAACAGAGTCAGAACATTGAAATACACCTTACAAGAGCACATATAAAACTAACTTTCTTGTCTAACAAGTTAAAGGGCTTAAACCAAGAAGGAGAAGAAGATTCAAGTGCCACTAATGTGCCAATCCAGAGTGTGAGTGATACAAAGGTTCCAGAGGAAAATATTGATGATTCAGTTGTGTCTGAAGATGTTAAATCAGCATCTGAAGTGGTCATTGCTGAAAAAGAAACAACAGAAAATGAAGTTTTGTTATTATCACCAAAGCCAAGCATTGAAGCTGAAGATGAAGCGTTTCTGCAGAAGATTCTTGCGCATGGGATTGAAGGCAGAGAGAAACATCTCTTAACCGAATACACCAAAGTACTTAGGAACTACAAGGAAGTAAAGAAGACGTTAGATGAAACAGAAACAAGACTCAAGAGTGAAAACACACAGAAAGATGAGCAGCTCAGAGTCTTAAACCAAAAACTAAACCTCCTGCTTGAAAGTAAAAGTGATGGTGATGATAAGCAGAAGTCTATAGCCAGCAAGGATCAACAACAACAACAAAAACAGCATGAGCAGTTGTTCATGCTTATCTACAGAGAAGATAACGCGATAAACGCGATAGCTGGTCAGAACCAGACGCTGTTGTCACCAAAAGAACAGCTGTTCGGAGCGAGAGTTGATGCATTGCTAAGCGAGAATCTGAACTTGCTGGTGAGGTTTAGCAACTCGTTTGGACAGATACAACAGTTCGACACTGGGATCAAGGACCTACACGCTGAGTTATTAAAGATCGTGGACCAAAAGAATCAAGATAAGCCTTCTCTGAGATCAAACGTCCGTCCCATCTACAAACACCTCAACGAGATACGCACCGAGCTAACCATCTGGCTGGAGAAAAGTCTGCTGCTAAAGGAGGAGATCAGCTCCAGAGCTTCGACTCTCAACAACATACAGAACGAACTAACGGAAGCTCTCAAGACGGATTCCGAAGATCCGGAAACGAAGTTTACGATCTACCAGGAGCTAAGTTCGAAGGTGAGGTTTCGAACATGCAGAAGGAGAACAACAGGATCGCGGAAGAGCTGCAAACAGGTTTGGACCGAGTTGCGAAACTGCAGAGAGAAGCTGATAAGACGCTTGGGAAGTTGAGCGAGGAGTTTTCGCTTTCCGAGTCGAAGAACCGGTCCAGTGCTACACGGTCTACGCAAGATAACAAAACTAGTATTCCTCTGAGGTCGTTTATCTTTGATGTTAAACCAAAGAAGCAGAGACTGTCGCTTTTCTCTTGTATCCAACCTTCAATGTCTAAGAAGATGAGGCCTGATTCATAGGTAAACTTGAACATTAATCCGTACTGCTACTACTACTACATCAATATATGTTTTATGGGTTTAAATCTTTCCTTGCATGGGACTCTATGTATGTATACCTCCAAGATAACTAATCAGACTGAAGAGACTTGAGATGAATTTCTATCTACAATAATGTGATTCATATGGTTAGTGATTGGTCTAATTATGAGTTATAAGCATCATAACATTGGCTTGAGCTTCGCTTTATATTTTCTACTTTTATGATGTGTAATAAACATAAAATAACTTTAGTTTTCACTAGCTATTATGACTTTTAAAGAAAGAAACAAAGAAAAACACTTTGGCTATCTATCTACAGCTAGCAGAATCGCGTTAGTCTAAGCTTTCACGGCTGTTTTGTTTGACTAATATTGATGATTTGTACATCTTCGTCGTGATCTTTGCTGTAAGAAAAAAGAAATTAAACAAAAAGATTTATCAGGTTTTGGCACTATTAACTAATCTACTGAACTACTCATTATCTTTTTAACATCTATCTATTATTTGTATATTACTACTTTAACTAGCGATTGTACCAAAATATACTCGGTATACACATGATACGAATTCTTAAGACGTGTGCAAAGTGCAAGCATCATTACCCCCAAGTGGGTAAATTGCCCATCAAACACGGAGTTACTGTCAGAAACATATTATTCTTTTATCTTAACACAAGAAGTTAAACGCCAACAATTAATCAGGGAAGAAATCAGATGTCCAGTATTTTATTTGGGTAATTCTTTTACAATTATTGATCATGGTTTCACATTTTTTTTTAAATAAGATGTCCAGTTTTATCTTATAAATCAGGATTTTGTTTTTGAAATCTTACAGGTGTATAAATGAATCGCTTTGTTTTCCAATCTTTCATGAAATATCTTTTCATTTTCGTTTTTCATTCTTTTTGTAGTTAGTGGTGATGTGTGCAAACTTCTAATACTGATCAATGAAATATATCAACCGGTTGGGTTATATTCAAAATCTTCTAGTTTCTGTGTGAGAAGGTGTACAAATCAAACAAACGAAACTTTACCCTTTTAAAATACTCTGTATAATTGTCACTGCTAATTTGAGTCTTTTGCCCCTACAAGTTTGCCTAATACAACCAAAACATCCTAAAAAAGTCTTAAAATAAAAGAAAATATTTAAGAAGTAGTAGTTTTCGGGGGGAACAAAAAGAATTGAAGAGAAGGTTTAGTTAAGGAGATTAAGACAAAAGATGATAGATTAATAGAAAGGATGACAGGGTCGCACGTGCAGCACCGAAATCTTCGAAAATCAAAAGATGCCGCGCACGTGCCTCCTCGGTCAAAGGTCAAAAGCAACTGATACACTTAGCACTAGTCATTGGACCTCCCAAACTATTTAAACAACACTAATTTAGATTAATCATAATTGTTGCATTATTTTAATAAGTTGCTGGGTATCCAAGATAAGGATGATGATTAGGAGAGTTTGTGTTAGTAAAGACTCTTTAATAGACATCCGTTACTTCTATGGATATCTGAAAATATTTTCATTATCGTGGCTTAATGGCTATATATATATGAAAGGCTTTAAGGGCTAACGTGAACGTAATATAAATGTTTTTTTCTTTTGTAAACTAATACACGGCCTTCTGTTTGTGGATGCATTTTTACTTACACATATCTATTGATTACATTATTTTAATGGCTATTTTGGATTATATATGGTGATTGTATAGTTTAAGAACTTTTGGGTGTTTGAGTATTTTTTCTTGCTCTTGTGTTGTATTCTTGAATTGAGAATCAAGCAACGCACAAAAATAAGAAAAATTGTATTCTGCTACCAGATCTATATATACTAACAATCTCATCAATTCGATTGAATCTTCTAAACGTATGAATGATGATTGAATAATTATGTTATAGGCGAACATGTAGTGTATTTCAGACTATTCGCAACGTATAAAATTATATGGGTAATCGATATGTAATGTTTTAGAGCTTAGGATAACATAGATTAACAAATAAGAAAAATAACTTGCATATTTTAGACGTCAATTATACATACATATATACTAAGTATCTTGGAGTTGTTCAAAAATATATTAACCTGAATAACATAAAGTCAGAATGGAATCAATTTCAATAATATCACTTATACACAATGAGGAGAATATATCTGGTCATTTTCAACGAATACTGAATATACCCATTGGAGGAGGCGAAGATGTGATATATGATCAAATACGATATTGATAATATGCAGCTACTTGCGTGTCAGCGTGTGACAAAATATATCATATAGTATTATTGTGAATCAATACGATATTGGTAATGCTACTTGCGTGTGACAAAATATATCATATAGTAGTATTTTTTTTTGGAGCAAATAGTAGTATTTTTTTGATCAAATATCATATAGTATTATTATGAATCACTCGTGAGGGGAAAGAGGGGGATGATGTGGAAGCATGTGTTTATCCCTCAAGTTGCTAGACTTAGCCACGTGTGATGACGTGGCACTTACAAATTTATATGATTTGCAGGGAACTAGTATTGTATATATATATATGTATATGTGTTCGGTGTTCCAACAAGATTAATAATATACTAAATGTGTACGCATATATCAGTTGTCAAAAAAAAAAACTTCAAGCTTTTATCGTCAATGGGTTAACATTCGATAAAAGGGGCAGGTGTGACCATCTCACGTGTGATTTCACATGCAATTAAGAGATGTAAAAGCTAAGTCTCCAGCGCGACAATAGTTTAGTTAAGAGAAAGTAATTTAAAAATTAACCACTTTTTTGAGTTAAGGACAACAATAAGTGAGGATAAATGTTTAGCTGTGTATGTATATTATAAGTATGTAACCGAATGTATCACCGAAACCTTCTAATTAATGACTTTAGTGCCGCGTCAGTCTGGCCAGAACCCTAAGGAGAGGCCACGACCCCGTCGATTTTAAAATAAGAACACCCATGATGATATGGCACAATTTTAACGTATTCTCTCTTTCTTTTTTCTTTTCTTTGTGAACCTGGCTTCTACAATTCTTCGTTTGAGTATGAACGACCAAATATAACGTTTGAATTACATGTCAAATTGTCCTTCAGCGCATTCGCGAGCAGACCATCCAAAAGAGCGTGCCAACAATCCATATGATTCTTCAACCCTTTAGTCAACGATTCTCACATTGTCGTGTCCGCTGGTCATATATAAAGCGAGTCGACCAAACTTGTGTGTTAACACATCGATGGACCGACTTACACACGTCCATGCATTAGAAATTGACATTATTGTCGTTATTCCGTTTTACACTAACAAATGATGACCAAGCGTATGGATGTTCAGTCGTTCACTCACCTCTCATGATCCTGATATCATTTTGAACTACCAATACAAAGATGTACTGTTTTAGATCTATTACGACATATGGTAAAATGACACTCCATCGACTTGATTAAAGAACCTTAGATATTTGTTTTAAAATAAGGAGTGGTAGATATCGTTTAGATGCTGTATTTAAGTTTTTTTTTGGTATGAACTGTATTTAGTTTTTTTTTCTTAGATATACAAACAATATACTCCATTAAAAATGAATGTTGTATTTGAAGTTCAATAAAGTATTAGTATAGGATTCGAAATGCCGTAGATTATTAAATGATGCGACATCAAAACCCTAATCACGTGCCTTAATTGCTGGACCTTCCTTTTTCTCCTTCAATAAATATTCGTATTTGTTTCGTTTTTAACAGAGGAAACCCGCCTCCTCATTTGGCGGATTGTCCCCCACAAGCCTTTTCTTTTTGTTTCTTGATCTCTCAACTTCTTTTTTTTTTTGGTCAAATATCTCTCAACTTCTTCATAATTAATATTTTAACTACGTAATTCCAGTTAAAGTTTTGATTTTATAGTTGGCTGTGGATGGGTTTAAGAAAAATAATAGCCTATGCAAGAAAATGTTTTTTAAACCGATACTTCAATATTATTTTACCAGGGATTTGACCGGTTCTTTTGACCCAAAAGATATAGCTAGTATTTGATCTTTAAAATTTATCACTTGGCTATACTATATCGCCCTCTTGAACTTTAATATAGCATACTATTTCCATTTCATAAATGTAGTGTATAATGTCTTTTATATAAATAAATATATTACACGTATATAAGTTATATAAAAGACACTATACACTACATTTATGTTACATGTAACTTTCTTTTGTCGCCACACATTGTAACCTATATTTGCCTTTTTCAATATGACTCTACAAATTAAACCAAATGATTTAGTAAACATTTTATACCTATATTTGCCTTAACTAAATCAGGGTCTATATTATATAGTAATATATGAATTGTTATGTATAAGCAAGTTGGATGTAAATTAATTTAAATAAAAAAGAGAAGTAAGATAACCCGAATATGAAATATTAGCTAAGGAGGGGTTGCTCTGTAAATAAAAAACGTAGCCGAGTAGAAAGTTAAAAACCCGACCCGAAAGAGAAAACTCCGGTTGGGTGGGTTGAAAAGGAGTGGGGCATGAGAGAAGAAATGGTCCCAATGCATGCATGACAAGTGGAAACAGCTAGTGGTTTACTTTGGTTCGGAGTAAAGGGTTAACTGGTAAACTAATTATCACCTCCAGAAAAAGTAAACAATTTTGTTATTGGTACAACTAAATAATTTTGTTCATGCGGAATGATATAATCTTACTCAAAGCGAAGAATTCATGAAAATGATATCTCTAATCTACAAAAGTTTATGCTTAAACTCGATTTGCTAATTTCAGTAAATCCATCTATCCTTATTCGTTTGACATAAAAACTATCTCTATGCTTTAGTTCATTTTTCAGATAAAAATAGTGTTTGATTTATTACCAAAAACAAACATACGGCTGTACCATTTTACTAATTTTGGTGTTCACGCGATCAACATCTGGTCATGATTATTGTTTTTGAATACTATTTACTTGTCTATTTGTAATATATCATATATACAATTGAAAAAATAAAGTGACATTTTGTAAAATATATCTTTTTTTTTAAATCTCATTTTTCCTGCCGACCAAAGAAAAAGTTATCACTTAATTTTTTTGTATGTATGAAAACGCTTAGTATGAAACCTACGCTAGCAGACAGTCAAAGTTTAAAGATATTGTAAAAATTAATGATGTGCAAACAAAATTTATGTAACCGGTCATAACAAAATCGAACTAACTACGTATTGTATAGTATTAGACGTATTATACATCACAAGAGAAGAGAGTTTTAAACTTTTCAATAATCGGTTTAAAAAAAATCAAAACAAGAAAAAGTTAAAGCTACCATAGAGATATCTCTCTCTAAAATCTCCTCCGGTATTACGCCGGGCGACACAGAAGAAACCGCTCTACTTTTTAACTCTCTCTCCTATCTCTCTACATGCACATTCTCTCTCTCTACTGCAAAATGTATTATTATTTTTATGATTAAAGGAAACGATTTTCTTCTCGCCCTTTCTTTTTTATAAGTACACACGTCTGAGACGTTCTTTAAAGAGCTTCTGCTTCTGCTTCCATCTTCATTTTAAAAATCTCAGACAACTGTTTACATGCATTTGCTTCCTCGATTGATCTCGTTAAAGCTTCCAAAACTTTTATTTCTTACATGCAATAGATAGATCTTCTGATTTTTTTAAAAACAACCTCGTGATTATCGTTCCAAATTTCATAGTCTTCTTCTCTCCACGACAAATGCAGAAGTTCTCTGAAAGCTCATTAGTGTAACGCTTGATCAGGTTTGTATTTATATAAAAAAGAAACTAACTTTTTTTCTGGGTTTCTTCTTAAATCTTTTTTTATGTCCTTTTTCTGCAGAATCATAATAGAAAAGTTTAGAGAAGAAAGAAGAATAGCAAGAGAGCAAAAGGAAAACTAGTTGATGGCTCAGATGACGAACTGGTTAACGTTTTCTTTGTCACCAATGGAGATGTTGAGGTCATCTGATCAGTCTCATCAGTTTGTGTCCTATGACGCTTCTTCCGCCGCTTCCTCCTCTCCTTATCTCCTCGATAATTTCTATGGTAATAATTTATAACACTATTAATTTTTTTTTCTTTCTGTGAGGTACGACAAACGAATCACGAATGATTGTGGTGTTTTTACAAACAACACAACAAGTACATGCTCTTGTTGGGTGTAAGTATAGGCTTTAGTAACCGACTTCATAGCTTATTATCCTATAAACACCAAACCGAGTTGCTGAGCTCATCCTCCCTCGTGTTTCTCTCTGACTTTGTCTGTTTCCCGAGAAAGGCAAACAATTTTTTTTTTAAATAAGATTTTTCTCTTAGTACGAAAAATATAGACTTTCTCGTGATCTTTGTTGTTTCATCTTCTTCCTATTATAACAGTTATATTGATTTTTATAAGGCTGGACGAACCAAAAGCCTCAGGAGTTTTTCAAAGAAGAAGCTCAGCTAGCAGCAGCTTCAATGGCGGATTCAACGATCTTAACAACGTTCGCCGACCCGCAAACTCATTCCCACATGATCCCTAAGCTCGAAGATTTTCTCGGCGGTGAAGTGCGTTACTCCGACAACAACAGCCAAAGCGAAACACAAGAAGACTCTTCCCTCTCTCAAATCTACGATCCACGTCACCACCACCATAACCATAACCAAAACCAAACCGGGTTTTACTCCGATATGGCCGGTTTTCAAACCGCCTTCTCAACGAACTCCGGTTCCGAAGTCGACGACTCTGCCTCCATAGCCCGGACTCATCTCCCCGGAGAGTATCTGGGACACGTGGTCGAATCTTCCGGTCCTGAGCTGGGTTTCCACGGTGGAGCTTTGTCACTTGGAGATACAATTAACAACGCTAATCAAAGGAGTCATGATACTAATCAGATCACTGAGCATCATTACCAAGGTAATAACAATGTCGAGAGAATCAACAATAACAACAAGAGTGAGAAGACGGGTTCTGAGAAGGAGAAGCCTGTTGTGGCGGTGGAAACATCAGATTGTTCTAACAAGAAGATCGCTGATACGTTCGGACAAAGGACTTCTATTTACAGAGGAGTTACAAGGTAAAAAGGTTCAAATTTAAGAAGAATCCAAGGGACTTTGTGTTGTGATTAGGACATTACTTTGGTGATTAGTCAAAAGACATTTATTGTGTTAAAAAAAAAGTCAAAAGACATTATTAAAAATTTTTTAATGCGTATTAAGTGAAGTTATTAATGTAAAAAAATTTGATTGATGCAGACATAGATGGACGGGAAGATATGAAGCTCATCTATGGGATAATAGCTGTAGGAGAGAAGGTCAAGCCAGGAAAGGACGTCAAGGTAATATTTTTTTTCTTCTTTCATTTTTTTTATTTGATTTTCATTACACTACTATAAAACTTTGTTGACATCATGAAATTGCAATCCGTGTGGTTATTTTGGTTTTTACTATATGTTGTTTAGGCCTTACGTTGTTCTTGTGAATCGTTTCTCTGTAAGTGGGATTTTTATTAGAAGGAGGATAAAGAAGAGTGAACTGTATAGGACAAGAGTTTTGTCAAAGAAATTGAATGCAAAGATTCAAAAGAAGCTTTACCTTTTTTCTTTATATGATGATTAATGTTTATAACTTTGGGTGTTTTCATTTGGGAAAGTGAGCCAAAGTTTTTAACTTAGACAATACTTTTGAGTCAGTACTTAGGGAAAAAGAAAAGATCTATAATATAATAGTTGTTATTGTTGATGATTTTTCATATATTTAGTAGAAGGGTGCCGCCATTTTGTTCATTTGTCTTTTATTGCATTTCCTTTCCTTTCAAAATTCTCCCATTTCACACTTACACCAAACTAAAGCCTAAAGGTACATACAATGGGTCCCCATGGCATTGCCTATATGATGCAACCTCTGTCTCTTTGATTGACATGTTTGTGGACCCACTTTGACCCTCTATTCTTTTCACCTACATGCATTGTGTTAAAGCATATATATATGATTTGATGTTGTGTACGTAGGCTTTGTGATGTGCAACCATTGGACTATTTCTTCAGTTTTTAGCTTCATAGGGTTTTAAAGTGAGGAGTACTTGGGTTAAATATAGATTTAATTTTGAGCGCTGAACATGATGTTGCTTACAGTGTTGAGAAAGAAGAAGAATTTCAAATTAAATGAAAATTTTCAGTGTGTAGTGTCCATAAGGTGTCAGATTGATTTATGTGTAGCGTTCACATCAACAAAGCAAAGTCTGAACATTCTCAGTGGCTTTTGCTTTATTTTTATTTTTATTTTTGTTTTGCTTTGGGCTACCAGTACCACCACCACCACCACAAGAGTGGGGATCTAGGGTTTGACCCCATCCAAAACTCTTTTTCTTTTTGTTTTCAATTTTTCAAACTCTTCTCATTTTTGCTTTCTGAGTGTCAATAACCATTAAAAAATCTCAAACATGTTTGGTTGATAATTTAGCATTTATCTTCTCGCATTAGAGAATAAGTGTTTGTATGTGTCAGAAGATCTTTGTTACATCTCATTACGCAAGCTGATCATTTTTTGCCTTTTTGCATGGACCGCTGGACATGTTAACGCCATTGATGGATAATGGCTTATTCTAAAATCAAACAGTGTACTTGGGTAAGAGCAATATCTCAGTTCTTACAAATAACAGTAAACAATAACTTGCATGCATTTAATATAATTGTTCTGTGAATGATTCAGGTGGATATGACAAAGAAGATAAAGCAGCTCGAGCTTATGATTTAGCAGCTCTTAAGTACTGGAATGCTGCTGCTACCACCAACTTCCCTGTAAACAACCTTTTTTTTTCCCCTCAACTCTTCTTATTTTGTTCTGTTAGTGGTTCTCTGTTTACTAATCCATTCTAATGAATTTTTAGATTACGAATTACTCGAAAGAATTAGAGGAAATGAAGCACATGACCAAACTAGAGTTCATTGCTTCTCTTAGGAGGTAAGAAGATCTAAAAACAAGAGTTCAACCGGTTTATAACAATGGTTTAGGATAGTAATCTGAGGCTAAACCGGTTGTGATTACAGGAAGAGTAGCGGATTCTCTAGAGGAGCTTCGATATACAGAGGTGTGACAAGGCATCATCAACAAGGACGTTGGCAAGCAAGGATTGGCCGTGTTGCCGGCAACAAAGATCTTTACCTTGGAACCTTTGGTAACTCCAATCAATAAAAGACTTTGGTCTGAAAGCTGTGGTTAGTTATTTAGTTAAAAGTGCTGATGTTTGTTTGTTTG
Source organism: Brassica carinata (assembly GCA_016771965.1). Lineage (NCBI taxonomy): Eukaryota > Viridiplantae > Streptophyta > Magnoliopsida > Brassicales > Brassicaceae > Brassica > Brassica carinata. The sequence continues at coordinate 43,120,520 of CM028694.1, forward strand.
TTTGTTGTAGCAACGGAAGAGGAAGCGGCTGAGGCATACGACATAGCAGCGATCAAATTCAGAGGAATAAACGCTGTAACCAACTTCGAGATGAACCGTTACGACGTTGAAGCCATCATGAAGAGTGCACTTCCCATAGGTGGTGCAGCGAAACGTCTTAAGCTCTCTTTAGAAGCTGCTGCTTCAGCAGAGCAGAAACCGATCATCGGCCATCATCAACAACAACTCCACCATCTTCAGCAACAACAACAGCAGCTTCAGCTTCAGTCCTCACCCAATAACAGTAGCATTAACTTCGCTCTTTGTCCTAACTCAGCCGTTCAGTCTCACATGATTCCATGTGGGATCCCCTTTGATGCAGCTACTCTCTACCATCATCAGCAGCAACAGCAACAGAACTTCTTCCAGCATTTTCCGGCGAATGTTCAAGCTTCTGACTCGACCGGATCCAATAATAACTCCAACGTTCAAGGGTCAATGGGACTTATGGCGCCAAATCAGGCTGAGTTCTTCCTCTGGCCTAACCAGTCTTACTAGGAATCAATCATGTGATGGATTGGAGTCTGTTTTTTTTTTTAACTGTCTTTTAAGGGATACAGCTTCTTTCTCACCGCGTTAATGTTCAACTTCTTGATTCTGGCTAACTCATAGAGCTGACTAGAAGGGTATGAAAATCTCACTTGAGTCTATGTTTTTTGTTTGTTCTTTCATTAACTGTTGTTTAGGCAGGACAGGAGAATATGGGGGTAAAAAATGGAAGAATCGAAAACTTTTGGGGTTGTTATTGTATTAAAAGAAACTTTGGGTGTTGGAAAAATGGTAGGTTTTGCGTAGCGTTTGCTCTGTTTCTGTAGCCATGTTTATGATTGCGTATGAACAAGAGACTTTTTTTTGTCACGAACGTATGAACAAGAGACTAGCAAATGGATTATGTAATTTGACAACTCCTTGGGGGTTGAGATTAAACAAAGTTGAGTAGAACAACATAGACGACAAATGTTGATGATATTCACAGTTTTGGTTGAGGAAATAAAAAGAAGCAACCAATGGAGAATAATTAAAAAAGAAGCAAAACTCAGTTAAGGAAAAGCCAAAGAGAATAAGAGACTAAAGTGGGAGCATAAACAACATTTGTTAATAGAGATTTTAAGTTTGATTTTGATTGTTTCTAACTCACTCCATCAGGAGTTGCCTGTGGCGGATGAGTTCGTTGAGGTATGAGGATGAGGTGTGATCTTGTAGATCGCACGCGTTCATAATCATCGCAGCTCCTACTTGACCTGGCTTCTGCTGGAGCTCACCTGGCCCGTCTTCTCCACGCAACAGCTGCACCACCTGCACCAAGAACTCGCATTAAAAACAGATACACACACAAGCTTTGTCGTCTAGTTCTGATAGCATTAGTACCCGGGCCATGTCAGGTCGCATTGTGGCTATATGATGTATACACATTGAAGCTGTTAGCATCACTCGTTTCATCTCCGTTGGATCAAACTCATTTCCTAGCCGAGGATCCACAATGTCCTCAACACTGTTCTTCTCCAGAAAAGGTTTTGCCCATGCAACGATGCTCTGTCTGCTTGCTGTATCAACAGCTCTACGACTAGTTATAATCTCCAACAGCAACACACCAAAGGCAAACACATCGATCTTCTCATCAACAATGCCATGTATGAAGTATTCTGGAGCCATATATCTGAAACCAGAGATCATCAAAAACTTGTTTGTTCATCAAAAAAACTTTTACAACGTTTTATGTCTTTTTCTTTTACCCAAATGTTCCTTCGATGGGGAACACAACATGATGAGGCCAGTTCTCTGGTAGCCATTTTGCAAGTCCAAAATCCGATATCTGAAAACAAGATTACATGTATATATTCATGGTTCTAAGACAGTGCTCGGAGATAATAATGTCATTAACATTTACCTGAGCATCGTATTCTCGGGTGAGTAATATGTTAGAAGCTTTGATGTCACGGTGAATGATCCGTCTAGGGCAAACATTGTGAAGGTAACTTAGACCATCAGCTATACCTAAAGCAACTTTGTACCTTATCTTCCACTCCAAACACTTCTCTGATCCTACAAAAGATCAAAGAGACAAATACCACAAACAAACAAGATGTTCAGTAAGGAGGAGACAAGGCCAGATCTGGGCATAGTAGCTAGGCTTTCTATATATAGATATAGATCTCCAAAATTTAGAACTTTTTTATTATTAAAATTTTAAAAAGATGTTTATAGCCTCTAAATCTCAGATCAGGTCCTACTAGGAGGAGAGTTTGAAAATACCAAAGAGCATAGTGGCTAGGCTGCCATGGGGAGCATACTCGAGCACAAAATGCAAACCACGATCACTGCTGAAACCGCGTAGCCGAGCTGCGTTTGGGTGGTTTACATGTGCGATTATACCTAGCTCTGAAAGGAAATCACTCACTCTGTCTTCTTCCTCCTTTGCGTGACTCATAAGTTTCTTGATCGCCACCGTTTCACCATCAGGCAAGACCCCTTTGTATACCTCCGCATGTCCTCCCTTCCCAATCATATTCTCTAAAACAAAACAAACAAACATTTACATCAGAAACAGATTCTCAATACAATGTTGAATAAAGGGTTTGGAGTTTTAAGGTCTTTACCAGGATTGAAATCGTCGGTGGCTGCAGCGAGCTCTTCGTAGGTGAAGTTTCTCCAAGAAGGTTTAGGCATAAAGAAACGTTCAGAGGGGAATCCATTCACAGAGGGAGGGAAAGGGAACTTCGGTTGCTTGCGGCGCAAGTTTTTACGAGTTAATTCGTAACTTGCGAGGAGAGGAATGACAGTGAATCTTCTTATGGACTTCTTCTTGATGGATTCGATCATTTTGTTCCATTGAAGACCACCATGGTAAGAAGACGAAACGTTTTTATTAGGAGTATTCGAGAATGGAGACGATAATGATAATGATGATGAATCATCGTCAGGGGAGCAGGAGCTGCAAGTGCTGTAATAAGTGCTGCTATTGTCTGCATCTGAATCCATCATTACTGTGATTTCAAGTAGACCTGATGATGATGAATGTTCGATGCCTAAGTCGTTCCTGTGAATCTCTATCTCTTCTTGATCCTCTTTGCTTTCTTTCTTCTCCTTCTCTGGCTCTGTTACAGGGGATGCAAAAATAAAAAACTGATTTTGTAAATTCCAAAAAATGGAAAATTTTCGTTTTTTTTAACCAAAAAAAGAAAATATGAAAGTAAATCAGTTTTTTTTTTTTCAGTTTCTTAACAAGGAAAAGAAAACAAGCTTTAGGTTTAGGTTTACCTTCAACAGCCATAGCTCCAATGGTTTTTTACCTTATTCTTCTGTGTTTTCCTCCAGTAAGAGAGGAAGCCTTGGCATCAAGTTAAAGTTCCATTAAAAATTTCCAAGAAGCATAAGAAATGATACAAAAAAATATTGCATCTCTCCGAGGAAACAAGAAAACAGAGGTTTTATGAGAAACTTTTTTGTTTAAAAAAAAAATTGTTTGTCTGTTTGTTTGTTTTTCTGAGAAAGATAAAATGCTATTCTCGGGAGAGTCAGAAAGTTATAAGAAGAGTCAGCTGTGCTGAGTAGAGATGGATTGGAATCTCTGCTATATTTATACAAATCCACCCATGCAATTCAACTTCTTTTTTTTTACTTTCAACTGCAAGTCAATTCAAGTTCTGTTCTGTTTTGTTGCTTTTAATCTGCACGTGCCCAAATTAATAGTTCTGAAGAAGATGAAAGGATTAGAGATTGATGCCGCGACCAAGGCATTTGCTATAAACGGACTCGACGGTTGAAATATCTGGAGATGGTTTGTTGGATTTTTTTTCGTCAAATAAATAATAAGACACATCACCTTTGCTTGTAATCAAATTGTTAATTTTTTTATTTTAAAATGGATTTATAAAGATTGCATTTCACTCAAATTATATTCTCCGTCATATAGCTAATTTTGTGACGAAGAAATAAAAAAAGCACATGTGAAATATTGACATCTTTTATGGTTTTGTTTGCTTGTTTAGCAAACTTACTTTTCTTGCATTTTAGTATATTTATATATTTTTAAATAGTTGAACTTTCGATTTGGTGGTCTAGAATTTGTATGACGGCTTGACATTTTTTTGTTCTAGTATGGTTTTAAAGTGACCGAAAATAAAAGATTGGAAGTAAAAAATTAAAGAAAAAATCAAGAAAAAAAGAGTGTATGGATTTGCACTTATATGAGTTGGCTAATCTTCGTTTTAAATCGATAGTGGTGATTTTGGGGAATGTGCCGTCGGATTCTTCTTATTTTATTTATTTGTCTGCTTCAAATTTCTTGGCGCCATAAAGAAAGGAAACATATGGCAGACAAATTTGACTAACAAGTTAAGCCATCACTAACTTAATTTTTAATGTGCAACCATCAACCATAATATTTTTATTCACAAATAATATCACTTTCGTTCAAATTAAGCTTCTACTACTATATAAGCTCTTGTAATTCGAAGGTTTGAAAGTTAATGATATCAAGTCCCCAAACAAAAAAAAGTAAGGATATCATTCGTAATGATGGCTTTAGTTGCTGTGATTGAATAAATTGTCATTTTCTTTTCAACGTAACCACTACTGTCATGTCTGACAATGTTTCAGACCCACCTCTAAACTTGTACCAATGAGACTGCGAATCATAAAGATAAAATTTAGGATGATTTCTAATTGATTACTACTAGATAGATTGATTAGGCGTGAATTGATTCTTTATCACCTAAGGCATTAACAATCAACCAACTTTCCGTGAGAAAACTCAAGTTTCGACTTGTTAAGAATCCTATTTTTAGTAATTATATCTCTTGAGTTTTCCATAATATTCAATTCGAATATTGATAGTCCACAAGCAAAAGAAAGCGTTGTTACGAGTATTACTTACTCGTTTCTACTGTGACTTAATTTATTAATCTGGTTATCGAAAAGTGAATTAGTGGTAATTTCAGTCTTCTATAAAAATAAACAATCGCATCGTAAGCAGGAAGGGTTACTTAAAATGTGTTAGTTGTTGAACTAACCCGTAAATATCATAACCATCATAACCATTATTTTTTTTTGAACAATCCCTCATAACCATTTATCTCTTCATTTTTTGATAACAAAGGTTATGTATTATATGTATCTCGCTTTCCAAAATAATTAAATCAAATGGTCATCAAACTCACCAATCTGAAGAATTTCAGTTAGAGAATTCGGCTCAACCGATTTTCTATTTGATATGACATCTACACTCAAATTTAATATGGACTTTTACACTAGATTTTCTCTATGATATGAACATTTCAGTCGGGCAACTCCATGGTTCTGAAATAGTAAATAGTCAGCTTCAAATTGAAGAAACTCCTATCACTAGCAAAGAGTAACAGAAACAAGTAATAATACACAGAAGCACAAAACCAAAATACAACACACACACAACACATAGATAAGAAACAAGAGCATATTAAAGCAACAAATATCTGCTCAGCGACCAAGTTGAGCACTTGAAAACGTTGCAGTAGCACCACCAGAGCTCATTCCACTACTCGAAGAGCAGACATGATAAGTTGCAACAGGCATTTTGGTAGGAAGATGAGGTAATGGTGCTTTGAGATTCAACACTTGGATTGCTTGTTTAATCGAAGGCCTCGAGTTCCTATCAGGATGAGCACACCATAACCCTACAACCATAAGACATTCCGCTTGCTTCTCATCAAAACCATCAATCCTCAGCTTCTCATCCACAGCTGTGATCACTTCTCCTTTCCCATACAACTCCCACACTTTCTCCACAAGGCTTGTCTCTCTTCCTTGTCTCGGATCAACAGATTTTCTTCCGGTAACAATCTCCAACGTAACGACTCCAAAGCTATACACATCAGACTCTTTGCTCGCCCTTCCTGTGCTTATGTACTCAGGAGCCATGTAACCAAACGTTCCCGCTAACCCTGTAGTCTGCGGACCAAGCTCGTGGTCCATCAACCTAGCCAGCCCGAAATCACCGAGCTTGGCGTTGAAATTAGAGTCAAGCATCACGTTACTCGCCTTGATGTCTTATGCACAACGCATTGCTCCCACTCCTCGTGAAGATACAGCAGAGCAGAAGCTAAACCTAGAATTACCTTGCACCTCACGGCCCAAGCGAGGCGAGGCTTCTTACCAAACAGATGAGCGTCGAGGCTACCGTTTGGCAAGAGCTCGTACACCATTAGAAACTCATCTTTCTCATGACACCAACCGATGAGTTGCACAAGGTTTCTATGTCTCAAACTGCTGATTATCTTAACTTCCGTTATGAACTCTCTTCTCCCCTGCTTAGACCCTCCCGTTGACATTTTGCAGGAAAAAATAAGGCTTACCTGCAAAATCACAACGAAAAGTGGACAAAGCACATTGACCTTTCCGACAGAACTGGCTTATGCACAACCAGCACGATTAGATATCGAACAAGAGAGGAATAGTCCACCAACGATACAAATGGTTCATCTGTAAACTTAAAGAAGATGTCAATATATAGTAACTAAGAAGACCCTTGGCCTGCAACATTTAGAAATACCTTCAAGAGAAAGTACACAGGAAAGAAAGTCTTCCACTATTTTGAAACTATAAACTGTACGGATATACGTCAGAAGAAACAATAGATAGAAAACGACATCCCATCAAGTCAATGGCAAACCTAGGATTAGAAAAATAAGCTCATCCTAGGAGCCAGCTCAACCTCAGCATAAAACAAATTAACATCAACTTTCAAATCCTACATTTTTTTTCTCTATTTTGTCAACGAAGGATTTATCTGTTATCACGAGAAGAATGTGATACAAACTCTAAACAGTTGACCTCAAGAACAAACAAATGATATTCACAGTTGACATATACGTCTTATCTTACGTGCACAAGCAGGAACAAACCCACCAAATGATCCTCTTCAACTTTACTAGGTCATTCTCAAAGGAGAGTAAGATATACTTACATATCAACGTTCGTCCAAGCAAAGGAGAGTAATATGATCTACGATTTATTCGTCCAAGCAGTAACGCTTTTTATTAACTTTGTTTCCAACATCACAGTTTGCTTAAAACAATCATTTTAGAATTCAAGAGACAGAGAATGCTGTAAATCTCCCAAGACCAAGTCATGAACCCCCAGAGGAATCACTCTCTTCCCCACATCATTCGCAACGCTAAGGTGCTTGCAAGGATCTATCACGAACTCTGCTTCCACCATCTGGTTGGATCGAACATGAACACGTTCAAAACCAATCAGCTGTTTCTCCGGAACACCAGACAAAACCTGAGGCATTCTGGAGTACAACATCAACACATGACTACCGTCCATCTCTCCCATATTGCTCACGCTAAAACGCACGCCAAACCGAAGAGACTCACAAGAGTTAACCTCCAAATCATCGAGCTGTAAGTACCGGAGCTGCTCTTCTCCGTTTTGGAGAAGCACTTTCTTGTGTGAAGACTGTGGAACAAGTTCTGACAAGCCAAGTCTGGTTGGTGCTGAAAGAATCTTGTACTCGAAGGTGGTGTAGCTTAAACCGGTTCCGAATCCGTAAACTTGAGGTCCGGTATAGAATCTATACGTTCTTCCAGGATATCCACGAGACGAATCAGCTCTCATGTTCATATCCGACATTGCAACCTCGGTGAACGACTCAGGATACCACGTCATCGGTAACCTTCCACCTGGATTGAAATCACCAAACAAGATTTCAGCTAGTGCTTGTCCACCGGTTTCACCTGGATAACCAATCCAGACAATGCTTCCGATTCTCGGGTCGGTTTTAGCAAAGGTTACATCCACTGGTCCTCCGCCGGTTAGAACTAGAATCACTGGCTTTTACTCACAGCTGCAACGGAAGACACGAGATCTCTCTGTTTGCCAGGCAAAGAAAGACCAACTCGATCCTTATCCTCTGTTTCTTGAGTGAGGTCTAACCCTGCAACAACTATGACAAAATCCGCTCCCTTGGCGATGGCAACAGCTTCTCCAAACCCGGTGGCAGAATCACAAGCAACGTCAGAGCAACCAGACGCATAAGATGTCTTCTTTACATACCCCAGAAGTTCTGTAAACAGAAGCCATGTTCGGGAGGAAGACGCGCAGCGTCAGCGGCCAGAGACGGAAACTACACGTACTCCGATGGCAAACTCACGGCTGACGGTACAAAAATAGCTTCTTTTTAGCCGCTGCGGCCAAGAATCATGGATAAATCAGACGCTAAATATCGCAGCGTCAATGGTATCTTGAGATTACGGGCAAAAAATCACCGCTGCGTCTTACATCTGCAGCCATGGCGTTGAAGACACCGAACATCACGTGTATTTTTTTGACGCCGCCGCTGATCTCAGCGTCAAACAAAAGAACAGGCCTAGAGTCTTTCGTTGGCACGGCTTTCCTGTATAAGTGCCGCCCATACTGCTTATATTGTTCGCTATTGGACCAATGATCGCTAAAGAAGACACGTGGTTTTTCCTCAACGGCAACAGCTTGTGATCGTTTTTCAGAAGCACAATTCCTTGTCTTGCTGCTTCCAATGCCAACTCTCTGTGGCTTGAGCTACAGATATCACTTGATCCTAACTTTGCGTAACGTCCTTCTCTGGGATTACCGTCAAAAAGTCCAAGACGAAGTTGGACAGCAAAGAGATTTAGGAGAGCTCTGTCTATTTGTTCTTCGCTCACTTTCCCTTTATCGATCGCAGCTTGTGTGTGTCTAACCATGTAAGTTCCACAATTTATATCCACCCCTGAAAATCACCACCATCTCAGAGTTCATTTCAAAGACAAAACATTTACAAAGTGTAAAGAGATGAAATGACCTGCTTTTATTGCATCAGCAACAGCTTCCTCAGCTGAGTTTGTGTATCCTTGGTAATCGAAAATGGTTGCCACAGCATCACAGTCTGATGTTATGTACCTGTAAACGACAAACGCTCTCCTATAAACCTTTCATTTGACGAAATCAAACTAATACAAAAATAAATCAGTTTTTTTACAAACCCTTTAAATCCCCATTCAACTCGAGCTTTCTGCAGTAAGTCTTCTCGAGCACAAGCAGGGACCCCATTAACTGCATTATACGAACACATCAAGCAGCTAGCTTTACCATCTCTGATACAACTCTGAAACGGTGGCTGATACGTGTCTTCCATGTCCTGTTCCGTGACCTACTAGTACAGAGTAATCTATCAATTTCAAAAGCCACGAAATTGAGCAGAAACATTAACAACTACTTAAACTTTGTTTTTCCATTATCTAAGATCCCTCAACAAAAACAGCTATTCGTTGAATACTACTCATAGAGAACGTATGAACCATTATGAACATAAGACAAAGGTGCAATTAATAAAGCCCGTAGATTTATAGAAACCTTGCAGAACTAAAATAGCATAAATTTGTTTCTTATTTTGGTCAAACTTGATCAAATAAACCAAAAAAGTTTCCAAATTGAAAGTTAAATCCAATAAGCCAAACTCATAGTAAAGCAAAGAGAGCCCAGTCTTACCACAGCATTGAAGTCGTATCTAGTAAAGTTGCCCCATTTCTCAAGATCATAAGCAGTGAAATGCTTACAACAAGCAGACAACATGAGTTTCTCATCACCACCACTATCACCACTGCTTTTCACTTCCTGAAACCCTCTAACGAACTCAACGCCATACTCAGAAACCACCTTAGATCCTCCCCAGGAGTCTCCTGCCCTCTCCCCCACCTCGGATCCCTAAACACATTAATATTCGGAGCCCAGTACGTCAGCCCCGCCTGACCACCATTATACATCGCCCTCCCTTCCACCGCCACCGCGGATCCGATCCCGCGCCACAGAGTCCTGTTGAACGACGCCGCGGAGACGATCACCTGAGGGAAGCTCGTGGCGGAGGAGATCGAGCCGTTGAAGGAGACGCCGGGACCGTTGTCGGCGAGTCCGTGGAGGGACTCGGACCACCACTCGTAGGGAGGGATGCCGAGGCGAGGGACGGAGGCGGCCGTGTTGGAGAGCTGGGAGATCTTCTCCGGGAGGGTGAGGAGGGAGACGAGGGAGAGAGCTCGGTTGGTTGTGGAGAGAGAGAGGTTGCAGAAGGGGTAGGAGCTGTGGTGAGGAGGTTGGCAGGGGAAGTTTGGGTGAGGATCGTCGGAGGTTTCGGCTGTGGTGGAAGTGAAGAGGAGTAGTAGTGAGATTAAGGTCAACGGAAGATTCATTGTTTTTCTTTTTTTCTTTTTCTCTCTTGAGACGAGAACACTGTAGAGTGGAAGATTAAAAAAAAGGAAATCAAGGCATTGGACCAGTTGGTAGTATACTACTAACGGTTTCCACGGTTGTTGGATTTGCTTGTTAGTGAGCTATAAATGGGCTATAGCATTTATGGGCCTTATTAATGACTTGGCTTCTTATCCGATCAAGGTTATTGTTTTTTTTTTCTTCGACTATCCATCTAGGGCTAGATCAAGTGGAGAACAGACGAGCCGATTCTCAGAAAAGTATCTCCATCTATCTGGGTCTGATCTATATGGAAAAACATGTAGTCTCTAGTCCTTGTCTCTTTTACTAATATGTCTGCCCGACCATTCCGACTCCGAAAAATATGAGATAGGCTCACATCCTCAAAATCTTCATGTAATCTCTGAAACATCTCGATCTATGTCGCGAATGATGGCCGATTTATCGGGTTTGTATTCATATCTACCGGGTCTGTAGTCATGTCCATTGGGTCTATTGTTTTTTAAATACCTATTATATATGCTCATCTGATGGGTCTCGTAAAGAAACGCACTTAGTGCTACAGAGTAGACGGTTAACACACCGCCTGATCTGAGTTTAGAATACCTTCCGACTAATATCAGAAGATGAACTGATCATCTGTTACGATCCACCATGTAAACCAATTGGGCTGAAACCCAAACTCAAACTGATTAAGTGGTGATAATTTAGTTCACACTGAGAATCAAACCCAAAACTAATATGGATATACACCATTGACACCAAACCCCAAAAGATTACCACTAGGCTACCATCACTTTGATTATCAAGATCAATTGTGATAAATAAAGTTAAGATCATGGACCTTAACTATAGTAAAGCATTAACTATATTTTAGATATATACCAAATGCACACTAAATAATAAATATCAAATTTATTTACTCCTGCTTATCTTATGTTAGGATTTCTTACAATGTTTATGAGTTAGATATCCGAATGTGGTGGCACTATGATGACATAACGAGTTATAATTCATAAATAGAATACTGATTCATGGTCTTTTGTATTTGAGGGTTTTAGATCCCATGTTATTTCCATATTGATTCATGATTTTTTAAAATTCATAAATAAAATATTGATTCATCATTGATATGTGTTTTCAACCAAAAAAAGAAGTTAGAGAACAGTATATAGAGAGAGTCACTAATGATGTCGGAATGACTTAATAATGGAGTGAGTATGGCGTAGGAGACAGTGCAATGCAGTGTCTGCATCTCTACAGTGAGTGTACACAAACTCTCACGCGAAATAGTAGACACATTATTATTTTGACTCTCACAAAAGGCCATCGATCTCTTTGACCTGACAGTCGTTTTTCCTTCCCCCATTTCCAGACAAGCATATGGTACAAACATCAATAAATGGGTTTCAAGTATTTACGTGCATTTACATGAGATAATTTACGGATCAATGTCAATAATATGACTATATGAGACACGGGTGTTCGTTTTATGGTAATAAGGCAGTGATGTGGGATACCAGTGGGATGAGAGTTCTTTCAGGATATTTAAACTCGCTTAATATAATAAGGTTTCTTCATGTTAAGATCCAATGCTAATACCATTATGTGAAATCTAATGACAACTAGTTGATCTAGTCTATCAGGATCACCATCACTTATTCGTTGATGAATCTGACTATTCATGAATAATTAATTAGATTTACAATACTATATATAGACCCCGCAGAAACATCTAAGAAGAGTAAAGAATAGGGCGAGATGGTGTTCATTCATTTTTGGTCGGGACAGAGTTTTGTGGGTCCGATAATTTTAAATTTAAACGAAGGTGGTGAACATTTCGTTTGTTTGTCCTTAATTACATAATTTTCCATTTCACCTTCGGCTTGATTAATTAGGTTTAATTTTTATGTCGGTCTTAATGTATTATTGATGGCTCATTGTTGGTGACAGTGACGCGGATTCATTCCACCTTGGTCCTGATATATAAGTATAATCAAACAGTACATAAGTCATAACAAAAGTCAAGAAACAATAAGTGACATAATCCATATCAGGCTTAGGCCTTATAGGTTTGTGTTGGACCACGGAACAAAAACAAAACACTTTAGCTAGTTGACATTTTACTTAAAATGTGAAAATTTAATTACAGCTCCACACCAATCTACTTCATTCCCTTATACATATATTCATCTTCCTTCGACCCAAGATCACAAACTCTGTTCTCTTACAGAGAGAGAAGGTGAGATGGAAATGGAATGGACTCAAATGAGTAAGCAAGAGAACAACAATGGTGAATTCATGGCGATGGACCAACTCTTCCCAAGTGAACCGAACTTGGGATACCTCGGTTTCAACAACCCTGTCAAAGAGGACGAACACATTGATCACACTTTCTCTTCTTTGATGGATCTCATCTCTCAACCACCTCCATTGCTTCATCAACCACCACAACCATCCTCCTCATCTCCTCCTCCCTTGTTCTCCTCCTCTTTCGACTATCCTTTTCTTGAGACGTTACAAGATGTTATAGAATCTCCTTACTATCCTCCCTTGGGGCTTTCAGCTTCTCAAGAAGGCAACAACGATGACAATTCTTCATCATTGCTGGAGGAAAGCAAGAGCTTCGTGAGCATTGGAGAGACGAACAAGAAAAAGCGTAATAAGAAGGTTGAAGGTCAACCCTCTAAGAACCTCATGGCGGAGAGACGGCGGAGGAAGCGGTTAAATGATCGTCTCTCCATGCTCCGATCCATTGTCCCCAAAATCACCAAGGCAAAGTTTCATAAACCCTCCTTTCATTTTTTATTTTACTTTTCTGAATTTACTTTTTAGTCAACTACATGTATGTTTTCTTCTTGTTGGAACCTTTTTCAACACAGCTCAATGACAAGGGTTACTATTTTTCTCGCGGGTCTGCATATACTATTGTTCACGAGAATTTATTTGAATATTATTACCCACAATTGATAGAAAGTAAATGAAAACAATGATTGATTTGTTATGGTAATAAATTCAGATGGATAGGACATCGATACTAGGAGATGCCATAGATTACATGAAGGAGCTTTTGGACAAGATTAACAAGTTGCAAGAACCTGGAAGCAACTCTCATCTCAAGGACACCCTCACTACAAGCCAATCTATGGTCAGAAACTCCCCCAAGGTAAAAAATAATTACATAACATTCATATTTTCCATTTCTTTATCGTAAGTTTTGGTGTTTCACAGACTCACCCCTTATAAATCAGTTGTTACAAAACACCCCTGACCCATTCTGTCGATGTGTTTTTTCTTTACTATTTAATATCACTTTACGGTGATGACAATTTTGTTCTGTTTTGCAGTTTGAAGTGGATAAAAGAGAAGTTAATACACACATAGATATATGTTGTTCTACAAAACCGGGCCTGCTTCTATCAACGGTTGGTACATTAGAGATTAATCTAGGCTTGGAGATTCAACAATGTGTCATTAGCTGCTTCAGCGACTTTTCATTACAGGCTTCTTGTTCGGAGGTACATATATTATTACACTTTGGTATAACCTTATTACTTGCAGCATTTACAAATGATGAAACATACATATTCTATATTGAATATATTATTTGACAGATTTTAACAAAAAAAAAAAATTATTATTTGACAGATACTAACATGCACAATATAGGTTGCTGGGCAGAGAGACCGCATTACTTCGGAAGAAATAAAGCAAGCACTGCTCAAGAACGCAGGTTATGGAGGAGGAAGATGTTCCTAGGAAGATTTATAATTACAATAATAAAACAAAGCTGAAAGATTTGCTTAATCTTGAATATTTTTGTTTTCTTTTTCTTAGGGAAATATCCTGAATTTCAGTATTGCACCTATTGTTCAGAATGTAACCAGGAGTCCCTTTAGTGAACGACTAAACAAAACTCTTGTGAACGACCTAAACAAGTACTTAGTAGAGATAGAAGACTTAAAGTTGAGGCCCATAAGGCCCACGTTATATCAGTTAAAAGCCTATCTGAAAAGTTAAATGTTCTGGAAGATCGCTAAATATACGCTGAAAAGCCCAAATAAAGCCCACCACGGTGGTTTCGACCTAACACGATCGCCGTCTCCTTGCTCGTCCCTTTAAATAGCTGCGCCCAACTATAACCCTAATAATGCCATTACAATCTACGAGTCGATAGCCCCGCGTTTTCCTTCTTCTGTGATTTGTTTATGGTTTTTTGTTGTCGTGGTTTTGGATAGGAACTTGGGCTTGGAGTTTGCCTCTTTAGCGAGATAACGATGCCTTTGTAAGGGGTTTTATTAGATAAAAATGATATATGGAGCGGTGATTCAGGCAGCCTACTTGTCAAAACACGATGACATGAGAGGTGTTTAACTGCTCCTAGATCAAATTATGCTTCTGCTCTTCAGACTTGCTGAGATTTTTTAATCTTTGAAGCTGGTCTAGTAGTCTTAAGCACATTCTTTTCAATCTTGCTGGTCTTTTAAGTCATAAATTTTGATCTAACTTGGTCATTTCGGAATCTGATACTACCGGTTCTGACGCCCGTTTGGTACAATCGATTGCCTCTCAATCTTCCGAGAAAGAAACACGTTAAGGTTCCGAGAATTCTTAGGGCCCATTTGTAGGCCTTTTCAAGTAATGGGTCTTCTCTACTAGAATTTTGTTTATTGGATCGATGAGAATTATTGATAAGCTGGGTCATAGTTAGTGATATATGGAGCGGTGATTCAGGCAGCCTACTTGTTAAAAATAGCGATGACATGAGAGGTGTTTAACTGCTCCTAGATTAAATTATGCTTCTGCTCTTCAGACTTGCTGAGATTTTCAATCTTTGAAGCTGGTCTAGTAGTCTTAAGCACAATCTTTTCAGTCTTTGCTTTACAATCGTATTCGTCTTTAATAATTAATTTTGATCTAAGTTAGTCCGGTCTGATTCCAAATTAGTCTGAATCGGAGTAGATTATGATTTTTTTTATTTTGCACGGCCATGTGGATTATATAGAACGAGCTTTTAAAATCTGATTACTGCTCATTGTTTTATTTAGTAGGTACGACCTTCAACAACACCGTGCCACATGCCATTCAAGAACACCACGAAAAATATAATTTCAATTGCTTGCATTTTCCCAATGTCTTATATCATAGTTAAACGCTATTTTGTAACAATGAATAAAAACTCTTTCATTTCGCTCATATTCAAATAGTTCCACAAAAGAAAAAAATTTCCATCACTTTTTTTTGTTCCAAATATCTTATAATTTCTTTAAAATACCAAACATGTATCTGAAGAATTGAGCAATCATATATGTATGTAAAAGAACTCTAGACGTTGAAAAAAAAAGATTTCTAAACAAGGCTTATTTTTTATTAAATGAACGGTGCACCAAAAGTTAATACACACTCAGCACTAATAAATTTTTGGGTAGGTTAGAGCACTAGAGCTGCATGCGATTAGTTATGGTTTTGTGTATATACATATAAAATATGCGTCGAAAACACGGACCTCACATTTCTATTTGCCGATGATGCCTCCCTTTTTTGTTACTAATAAAATATACAAGATAATATAAGCTGTTTATTAAGTTTACTAAACATAATTAAAGTATTCGTATAAAAATTAAGATGTGGTAGTGCTTGCTTCCTATTTCTCGACCTCTATAGATTTCTTTTCCATGATGATATTGTTATATATTGGGTCACACGCAGCCACCATCCACTCTCTTTCCTTTTCTTTGTCCCAAACAATACAAGTTTCATTCAGTAAAAAAAAAAAAAATAATAATACAAGTTTTTACTTAACTGGAATAGTAAATTCTAAATTGCGGGTTTAATTCATATACCATGTTCTACTGTTTTTGATATATACTTCGTTATACCATTAACCATAAATCAATAATGCCCTATGGAATCCTAAAGATTATTAGAATATTCCCAGTTTTTTTTTGGGATCACATGATACATTGGTGATCTTAATTAGAAGAAAATAAACCATGTAAGGAGTTTGTCTTAGTGATGGGCGCATGCGCATGTTTTACTTCTTTACCCAAGAGCGAATATAATTTTTTTTCGTTGCCACTAGCTAATGTTTTTCGATTCACTAGATCGCATCCTTAAGAAATTATAGAGTAAAGAACTTTTTTTGGCAATGAGCTCTTTGGAAATTTCATCTTCAAATACCTCGCCATACACAAAACTTTAACTGGATAGATTCAATAAATTGTTTGCTTTGAAATCGAACTTGAACAAAAAAAAAAGCGTTGAAATCGAACTATTGAAAATTCAAATGGACTATCTGTTTCTACTTGATAAGTCCAACTAAGACGATCTTTCCTTATACAAAAATTAGATACTTTAATCAAGGGTTTAGTAGCTAATTAAGTCTGCTTGGTTCTGACATTGTCGTATTTAAGATTGAAAACCTTTTAAGCTAAACCTGATGCATTGTTTGTAGGAAGAAGGAACAAGATGCAATTCAAAAACCTCTTCGTCTCTGTGGCTTAATTAAGTTGCTTCCTTGTTGTTTTTCAACTTCTATATTGCTTCCATTACCTTAGATGCACTGTTTGTAGGAATTAGCTATTGTAACCTTTCTTCATTTTTAATGATATTAAAGTTCTTAGCGAAAAAGAAGTAAACCTGATACTCAAGTGGTTTGTCCATCTCTAAACTTCGATTTCGTGCGTAGATGTAATGATTTGATTAGATACTCCTAGGAATATTTATAACTATAATTTGTTTGGTATGAGCATGCAATTATTTTATACAGAAAATGCATGTTACACCATCTCAATTTGTAGAGTCAATAAATATTTATTATATGTTATGTCCCCATTATAATTTCTAAAATTGGTGTGAACAAAACGTTAAAAGTAGTCGAATAAAAAACACATGTGGATAAAGGGTTTTAAAATTTGATAAGCACGATTTACTTTAAAATATTTTTGGAATATACTCTGATACCAAAATTAAAAGAAGTGCACTGGATTGTCTATGAACTGTATAGAACATTAGTGACATGGAGATACGTTAGGTTATCGTGTACCAAGTGTGCCTAGCGTCGGAACAAATGTTATTTTCTTTGATCATTATTGTTAGTTGTAACATGGTCCATCTAATCTAAGTCCCTTCTCCTCTATATATATACAGGCATATATCATATAAGTGGGAATGAACATGTAATGAAGAAAAAAGGTTAAAAGAAGGACAAAGGGTCATTAACCTTTATTTAAGTACAGCCACATGTGTAGCAACCATATAAATATAGAGTCGGAACATTAATTCAAAATTAGCTCACAAAGTGGGGTACAGAAGTGAACACTCATAAGTCACAAAGAGAGATTTTAAAAGCGAAAAAGCAATAACATTTAACTTCATATGAAAATGGGAAATCAAGGAGGCACTGTGGCCCTTGTAATTCTAAGGGGCAAATTGTGGAAAAAAGACTTTAATTAACATCAGATTTTCACTATATATGAGAAGAAGCACCACGAAACCAAAACAAGATTCTAAGAGTTTTGAAAGCAAAAAAAAAAAGCAAGAAAGAAAGAGAAGATTATATTACATAGAAGAAGAGGGAGAACAAATGGAGTGGAGAAAATGGTACTTAGATGCAGTTCTTATTCCATTTGCTCTACTTATGATGTTTTGTTACCACATCTACTTGTGGTACAAGGTTCGAACCGAACCTTTCTCTACCATCGTCGGCACTAATGCCCGTGCTCGTCGATCTTGGGTTGCCGCCATCATGAAGGTATACTTAACACTCAAAAATGATTTATATCAAAACATAATTTCAAAATTGTAAGAAAATAGATGTTTCTGCAAATAAAGTGAGTATATATGGGAATAATAGTAGGAAACTAGGAATTATATGTTAAACCTACATGTTCATTTCATCATATATATATATATATAAATATATAGTTCGACGTCTGAATATAATTTGTGTTGAAAATATATTTATATAAAAATAAAATATATGAAATGTGCTGCGCAGGACAACGAGAAGAGAAACATCTTAGCGATACAAACACTACGAAACACGATAATGGGAGCGACGCTAATGGCCACAACTTGCATCCTCCTCTGCTCAGGCCTCGCCGCCGTTTTAAGCAGTACTTATAGTATCAAGACGCCTCTCAACGACGCCGTATATGGAGCTCATGGTGACTTCACAATGGCAATTAAATACGTAACCATCCTCGCAATCTTTCTCTCTGCCTTCTTTACTCATTCTCTCTCCATTCGCTTCCTCGGCCAAGTCAACATCCTCATCAACGCTCCTCAAGAAGCTTCCACTGATGATTTTGGAGGAATCGGAAGCTTCGTGACTCCCGAGTATGTATCTGACCTACTCGAGAAAGCTTTCTTGCTCAACACGATAGGTAACAGACTTTTCTACATGGGCTTGCCTTTGATGCTATGGATCTTTGGGCCTGTCCTTGTGTTCTTGGGTTCTTCGCTGATGGTTCCCGTTCTTTATAACCTCGATTTTGTGTTTTGTTGAGTAATAATGAGAAGGGTAAAGTGGATTGCCATGGAGGTTCCGATGATCACTGCTCTCTTTGATTATATGTTCAATTTGATGTGAATATATATGATTAATAATAAAATTATTTTGTGTTGAGTCCCAAGTGTTTCAAGTTAAATGTTGCTAAGTATTTTGACCAAATATGCCAATTTAAAGGGAATTATTAATGGTGAGCTACCCATTTAAAGTATATAATAATCAATGTAATATTATAATTTTTTATTGTAGTTAAATATTCAAAATTAAAATAGAGAAAAAAGTGGACCAATCATAATACGATAAATGTATGGAGATTGGAGAGTAACTGTTAAATTTGTTTTGAGTCTTTTGAAGAGGAATGTTTCTCGTGTCTCATAAAAGACAAATGTAGAAAGAGTAACTGATAAATTTGTCGAATTTCTTGATAAAGAGACGTTTCCTGTGTGTCTCTCTTTCTTTTTATTTAATTTATTTTGATATTCAGATACCTATTAAAAACTGGCATTGTGGACAGCCTACCAATGTATCAAAGAAGGTTTATATCTCACCAACATCAGTTAAAACAATGTTGTAAATTATTAAAAATTTAAAATTTTATCCTGATAATAATAAAATCTATATATGCATTAAAATCTGCAATTAATTAAGCTTTAAATTGTACTATTGATATTATCTACTTATGGATTATTTTATGTTGCAGTATTAGATTTAGTCTAATTAATAAGATAACAATAGGTGTGAGACACATTTTAAGAAAATTATGATGAACTGTCAATTTCAGTGAACCATTTGATGATATGGATTTAAAAAAGAAAAATTAATTTATACATAAATTTATTTATATATAAAACTATGAAATGACAAATAATATTTTATATTTATTTCACATGAATTTGTAGAGATATACATACATGTAATTATTTAACTTAAATATTAAAATAGTTTTTATTTAACTTAAATAATAGTGAGTTTATTTTCCTTAAAAAATAAAATTTATCTTGAAAATAATAAAATATATAAGTAAATCTATATATATGTATTAATATAACTAAAATAGTCATTGTGTTGAAAATCTTTCAATGATTTAAAAATCGCAATTAATTAGGTGTTAAATTGTACTTTTGATTATTCTGTTGTATTACTATATTTAGTCTAGTTAATAAAAATTAATAAATGAGAGATTTAATAAATTTTTATAAATTAAAAGAGTTGTCAATTTTTGGTAACCAATTAATCATATAGGTTAAGGAAAAAGTCTACTAATCAAAAACAAAACCTCTGTACTCTCAATATAAAAGCTACCCTAAAAGGAAAGAATCTTCTGCATTGACCTGAATAAAAACGAAAGGAAAATGGAAACTCTCTGGTTCATCATTTTCTCCCTCACTGCTACTCTCTTCTTCTTCTTCATCATCGCCAGATTCCTTTGGAGTCATAACTCTAAACTACCACCAAGCCCTAGGTCTCTTCCCATCATCGGCCATCTTCACCTCATAAAGAAGATTCCTCTGCCACAAGCTCTGCATCTCCTCTCTTCAAAGTATGGCCCTGTTCTCTTCCTCAAATTCGGATGCCGTCCCGTTCTCGTCCTCTCTTCCCCAGAATCCATCGAAGAGTGCTTCACCAAACACGACCAAACTCTCGCTAACCGCCCCAGGACCATCACCTCCGACCATTTCAGCTACGGCTACACAAACTTCGGGTTCGCTCCTTACGGAGATACCTGGAGAACTCTCCGGCGTATCTCAACCCTCGAGGCCTTCTCCTCCTCAAGTCTCCAGAAGAACTCTTTTATCCGTAACGAAGAAGTCTTGAATCTCTGCTCGAGCATCTTCAGATCATCACTCGACTCTCGGAGCGTGGACCTCAAGTATCATTTCTCTCGCTACACCGCTCACGTCATGCTCAGGTTAGTCTCTGGGAGCCGCGGCGTCGAAGAGAGGTCCGGAAGCAGAGCAGAGGTTCTTGGATGATTTCAAATCGAGGTTTTACGCGAGCATGTCTATAAACGTCTGCGATTACTTCCCAGTGTTGAGGTGGATTGGGTACAAAGGTATCGAGAAGAGAGTGATGGAGATGCAGAGGATGAGAGACGAGTATCTTCAACGCCTCGTTGACGATGTTCGAACGAAGAAATTTGATTCCACAGGTTCCGTAGTGGAGAAGTTCTTGCGCCTTCAAGAGACAGAACCAGAGTTCTACACAGATGACGTCATCAAAGGTTTCGTTATGCTCATGTTCAACGCCGGAACTGATACTTCACCGATGGCAATGGAATGGGCAATGTCGGCTTTACTGAACCATCCTGATAAGCTTGAGAAACTCAGAGAAGAAATCAGATCTAACGTTAAGCACATAGGGGTTATACAAGAAACTGATCTCTCGAGCTTACCTTATCTCCGGTGTGTCATCAATGAGACGCTTAGGCTATACCCTTCAGGTCCACTCTTGCTTCCTCACTGCTCATCAAAGAGATTCAACTTAGGCAACTACGAGATTCCGGAAAACACAACGTTGTTCGTGAATGCTTGGGCTGTTCATAGGGACGGTGAGCTTTGGGAAGACGCGGAAGTTTTCAAGCCTGAGAGATTTGAAGGGTTTGTTGGCGATAGAGATGGTTATAGGTTCTTGCCGTTTGGAGTTGGGAGGAGAGTGTGTCCTGGAGCTGGATTTGGAATGAGGACGGTGGCGCTTGCTGTTGGAGCATTGGTTCAGTGTTTTGAGTGGGAGAAGGTAGATAAAGGAGATATAGACATGAGGCCTGCGTTTAGTGTGGCAATGGCTAAGGCTGAGCCTCTTGTTGCATTGCCTAAACCATGGCCTGAGATGGTTCCTATCTTGTCTCAGCTCTAATGTCATCTGTATTGGGCAATAGACGATGACATTTTATATATATATATTGACAATAAAACGAATATGACCTTAGTAATGGAATCATTTTCTTCACTTGTTCGTTCTTTCTTAGCACTAGATGTTCTTTATTTAAGGAAGGGTCTCGTATCTACTCCGTCCACTGTTGCTTCTACATTCATTCAATCCTATTATATCCAAAAAATAGTGATACAACAAACAAAAAGAAAAAGTCTGACTCAGTGATGACCATCATATGAGCTGGATCAGAATTCAGAAGTAAGCAAAATTGAATTGCAAAAGTTCGACGGTCAATAAACAATCTCTGATACAACCATCAGCGAAGAAGCTATGTAGATTCTTTAGACAGGAGATTAGTCCATGCCCTGAAAACAGAAACGAAGTACCTGTAAAGCTGTTCCATAAGTACAACAAGAGCTATCTGATGATTCAGAACCATGGAGGACAGTCTAATGCTCAGATTAGCTCGCTTCCTCACTTCTCTTCCATGTCCACAAGCTCCACCTGTACAAAATAATGTATATCAAGAAGCTTCAGGTCCCACCAAACAAAAAATAATCATAGTCAATTGTTCTATAAAAAAGAAAGAAAAAACAATCTTCCCTTCTGCCTTACCCAAAGAAAATGGAAAATCTCTGGTTCATCATCTTCTCTCTGGCAGCTACTATCTTCTTCTTCTTCATTGCCAGATTCCTTTGGATTCAAAACTCCAAGTTACCACCAAGCCCTACGTCTCTTCCCATCATCGGCCATCTTCACCTTATCAAGAAGTTTCCATTACCACAAGCTCTGCATCTCCTCTCTTCAAAGTATGGCCCTGTTCTCTTCCTCAAATTCGGATGCCGTCCCGTCCTTGTCCTCAATTCCCCAGAATCCATCGAAGAGTGCTTCACCAACCATGACCAAACCCTCGCGAACCGCCCCAGGACCATCACCTCTGATCACTTCAGCTACGGCTACAAGAACTTCGGACTCGCTCCTTACGGAGATCTCTGGCGAACTCTCCGCCGTCTCTCCACACTCGAGGTCTTCTCCTCCACAAGTCTCCAGAAGAACTCTTTTATCCGTAACGAAGAAATCTTGAAACTCTGTTCGAGACTCTTCATATCATCCGTTGACTCTCGGAAAGTGGATCTCAAGTATCATTTCACTCTTCTCACTGCTCAGGTCATGCTCAGGTTAGTCTCTGGGAGTCGTGGCGTCCAAGAGAGCGATCCCGAATCAGAGAAGAGGTTCTTTGATGATTTCAAGTCGAGGTTCTTCTCGAGCATGTCGATGAACGTCTGCGATTTTTTCCCAGTGTTGAGGTGGATTGGGTACAAAGGTCTTGAGAAGAGAGTGATGGAGATGCAGAGGATGAGAGACGAGTATCTTCAGCGTCTTATTGATGATGTTCGAATGAAGAAATTTGATTCCACCGGTTCGGTAGTGGAGAAATTCTTGCGCCTTCAAGAAACAGAACCAGAGTTCTACTCTGATGATGTAATCAAAGGAATCGTAGTGCTTATGTTCAACGGCGGAACTGATACTTCACCGGCGGTTATGGAATGGGCAATGTCGGTTTTACTGAACCATCCTGATAAGCTTGAGAAGCTCAGAGAAGAAATCAGGTCTAATGTTAAGCATAAAGGGATTATACAAGACTCGGATCTCTCGAGGTTACCTTATCTTCGGTGTGTCATCAATGAGACGCTCAGGCTATACCCTGTTGCTCCACTCTTGCTTCCTCACTGCTCATCAAAGGGATTCAACTTAGGCAACTACGAGATTCCGGAAAACACAATGTTGTTCGTAAATGCCTGGGCTGTTCATAGGGACGGTGAGCTTTGGGAAGACGCGGATGTTTTCAAGCCTGAGAGATTCGAAGGGTTTGTTGGCGATAGAGATGGTTTTAGGTTCTTGCCATTCGGGTAGGGAGGAGAGCGTGTCCTGGAGCTGGATTTGGAATGAGGACAGTGGCGCTTGCTGTTGGAGCATTGGTTCAGTGTTTTGAGTGGGAGAAGGTAGATGAAGGAGATATAGACATGAGGCCTGTCTTTGGTGTGGCAATGTCTAAGGCTGAGCCGCTTGTCGCATTGCCTAAGCCATGGCCTGAAATGGTTCATGTCTTGTCTCAGCTCTAGTGTCATCTGTGTTGGGCATTATTAGAGTTGCGTTAGACGATTGCTTTTTCTATATACACATCGATAATAAGGAGAATGAATAATGACCATAAATCACAAATGGTTACCTTAATAGTGGAATCAGTTTCTTCATTTTTTGTTCTTTCTTAGCATAGATCCGCAAGAGGCAGGGAAGATGCTCTTAAATGGAGATCAATTGGAGAAGGATCATTTGTTGATAGCTACTGTTGCTTCTTCATTCATTCAATCCTTATATAACCAAAAAATTGTGATGCAACAAACAAGAACAGATGTCCCACTCAATGATGACCATAATATGAACTAGATCAGAAGCAAGTAAAATTTGACGTTCAATAAACAATCTCTGATACAACTATCGGCGGAGAAGCTATATTTAGCAATGTAGTTTCTCTAGACAGGAGAACTCAAAAAAAAAAGAACCCAAAAAGTAGATTCATGTACACCCTCAATGATGGTAATTTTGCCCCTTGAGAATAGTCCATGCCCTGAAAACAGAAACCGATTACATCATCTCAAACTATAATTGGAATGCAGAGACAGAAGTAACATTGTTGTCACCTGTAAAGTTGTTCCATAAGTACAACAAGAGCTATCTGATGATTGAGGACCATGGAGGACAGCCTAATGGTCACATTGGCTCGCTTCCTCACTTCTCTGCCATGTCCATAAGCTCCACCAATACAAAACGATATCCTCGAAGCTCCCTGAAAACAGAGATCGCATACAATCAATTTGTAAAGACAGGTTTCCTCAAGATGAATCAGATTAAATTCAAACTCAACAGGTCACTACTCATTGCATACAATCAATTAGATTACTTTCCAAGAAGACTATGGGTAATGTAAGAACAAAAGGAAAAGGCCTAATCTTACACTATTGCCAGCATCCCCTAGTAACTCAGCCATCTGTTCTGAATCAACGTCACGGCCTCTCTCGTCAAGCACCACAACCTAAATCTCACAATCAGACAGAATGACTAATACCACATTGTAAAGAAATTTCAAAAATACCCAATCATCAGACCCAACAAGCTTCATCATAGCCACTTCCTCATCCTCAACCTGAGCTCTAACATCCCTGCAAGTAAACACTATTGACTTGAGAGCAAAGCCATCTTAGTCACTGAGTCTTATCTCCAAAAACTGAGGCAAACGTACTGAGCATTTCGAGGATTGGACCGAACCAAAGAATCCTCAAAGGAGCAATAGGGTTTAAGCTTGGTCTTGTACTCATCGACCAAGAGTCGAACACCTTCTGATCTCTTTTTCCCCACTGTTATCACACGTATAGGCAGAGCTCTCTGTGAACCCAAAACTTCTCAATTCCATCAAAACCTAAACGTCCGAAACCTAATCAAGTCGATGGAAGCTTACCACTGCTTGACCCGTGTATCTACATGCTCTTCCTGATGATGACAACGTCACACAATCTTCACCACCAATACGTTCGAAATCAACAAAATCGAAATTAATTTTGAGGAAGAGTGTAAACCTTTTTGCTGAGGAGTAGGAGAAGCAGATGCGAAAGGCTGCTTCGGGTGAGGTGTGGCCATGAAAGAGATCGCCATTTTTTGAGTTCTTCACGTTTTAACGAACGGACGATTATACAGTTTGAGTTGGACACTCAGACTTGTCCACACGAGATCAAAACCTCCGAAAGCCCATCAGATATGGGCCATCGTGGTATATAAATGGGCCTTAAGTAACAAATTATATTATTCATGAACTTCACGTACTTCAGGCCCATTAATAATAAACTTTTAAATTAGTTAAGTCGTAAATAAGTTATTTAGTACGTCAAATTTAGACTAGTTATTGGATCACTAAAATATATTTTTCTTTTTTTGCTAAATGAATCACTGAAATATTGATATCAAAAAGGATGAAAAAACTTTCAAGTCATTGATTAAGTAATAAAATAAGTATAACTTTTGATCTGATAAATAAACAGTAAAGAATCCTAATTAAAATCAGAAAAGTAACTAAAAATGTTTTGAAATACTTAAAAAATATTATAGCAAAAAAAAAAGAAAAAGGTAAAATATCTCAGTACATTACTACACATGCATGTCTGAAGTGGGCATGAAAAGACAACGTTAGGATTTTCTCTGTTAGCATATATTATTCCCAATAACGCATCCCTACCCACCAGATTAATTATTTATAGTTTTAGTAGTATTCTTGTTTCCAACAATACATTTTAAAACTTTATATATCACATAGAAATAAATATGCGCGTTCTTTCGTATATATTCCACAATCTCCACATCTGTAATTAGTTCTAATTCCGTATTAAACAACTCTTGGCATCTCAACACTCATTTGCTCGCCCATGCATCTTTATCTTTAGCTTTTGGAGGAATTATATATTAGTATTTGAATAAGATATAAAGATGTAATTCGCAGTGTTCGAATATTAACAAGTTGAACAATTAAAAAAATGTTCATATAGTTTTTTATTATTTTGTAACAAAAATGTTCATATAGGTTAGGGTTCTATATAGCATACTGCGTAGTAATACACAGTTAAAAAGTTGCATGCATCTTTATTTTTGTC
This sequence comes from Brassica carinata, assembly GCA_016771965.1. Taxonomy (NCBI): domain Eukaryota; kingdom Viridiplantae; phylum Streptophyta; class Magnoliopsida; order Brassicales; family Brassicaceae; genus Brassica; species Brassica carinata. The sequence goes on from CM028694.1 coordinate 43,146,842, forward strand.
GTCAATGTTGCATGCATCTGAAACGATGAAAGAAACTAAAAGTTAAAATGATTACCTTTTTACATCAATAAAAATGAGAATTCTGAAACGAATGTTCACAACTTTGTTCGAACTTGTTGTCTGTTAACTGTGTTATAATTAATCCCATTCTTATCGAAATAAAACACTCGTTCCTTGAACGAGACGTAGCAAGAGTACATATTCCGTTTTACTACTTATGCAATAAGAATACGAATTTTCTTTAATTTATGAAAACGGTGTCTTAAAAAAACTAAATGCATGATTCGGTCAGTGACATATGAAGCACTCGTACGTGCACTAAGGAAATCGGAAATTGGCTGCTAGAATTATATATCTTTGGTGAAAAAATTCTGCGTCGACATTTTGTCAAAAAAAAAAGAAAATCTGCGTCGACATGCCTCGGATATATAGTATTATTATGAAGCACTCGTGCATGCACTAAGGAAAATTGGCTGCTAGAATTATATATATATATATATATATATGGTGAAAAAATACTGCGTCGACATGCCTCGGATAAATATTAGTATTATTATGATATCGAAATAGTTATCAGTACATCGGAGAATAGTTTCACGGACAATTAAAACGTGATTCTCACATATATGCTTTTCAGAAACGAACTAGCCCCACCATTAGGCCTCCTTTCCATGTCTTTCGTATGCTGATTTTGTTACTTAAAAAGCTGACTAAGTGAATCTAAAACTGTTAAAATTTAACGTTAAAGATAGGTTTGGTATGCATACACTGAGATGTCGGATCCACATCAATCATTTGCGTGAGGAATACCGCTTAAACTAGCACCTCATCAGTCATCACCAGCTGACGCATCTTTTAGTATTCATCTTAATGAGACAAAAAGATTGGTAATAGAGTAAAGGCATACATTACGGAAGTAAATATAAGAAAATTCCTATCGAATGTTAAACATTTTTTTTTTCTGAATGAATGTAAAATTTATTCAAGCAAAAAACTTTCGTACATCAAGTTATAAAAGGGAAGAATTGAGGTAATGGTATACGTGTGTCCCACAAGATTTAGATTCTCCATACGACAGAGACGGACTTTACCCTACCCTCTATTTTTAACTATACATCCAAGTGTGTCGCCTTTCAAGGTTCTCCCCAATCCTCCATTAGTTGTTTTTAAAAAATAGGTCACCATCGAGAATATAAACCAAATAAACAAGTGTTACTTTATAAATGGTTTCTCTAATATTTTAACAAGGATGTGTCTTGTCTAAAACAGTGATTGTGCTTTTTGATTAATCATCTTATTCTTTTTGATCTTCCAATTGTTTGATCTTCTCTTTAAAATTGATTTATCTAATATATCTCTTTACATTAAATGATATTCCTGTCTTGTAAATTCACATTACATTTTAAACATTATACAAATTTTAAATAAAAGTAATTTAAAATATCCAGATTAACATTTTTTTTTGAAAAAATTAGTCTAGAACGGATGATGTAAAATGCACCATTTGCAGGCTTAAATAATAAGCGTTGGAGAATTAATTCTAACAAACCAAAGGAATGTATCAACAAAAAAAGAATGTCTAAATGGAAAATTTAGAATCTTTTAGATTTTAAAACAAATTAATTGTCTCCTCATGCATGTATGACTATAAATATAGAGCCTCTGCACACAATCTATCTCATAATTAAACACCAACGCAATCGCTCTACTCTCTATCTCTCTCTACACATAAACAAAAGCTACAACTCTTTTAGTGAGACCATGTCAGGCGTTTGGGTGTTCAAAAACGGAGTGATACGTCTAGTAGAAAACCCAAACCAGTCCGGTGGAGTGACGCACGGCCGGAGGAATGTCTTGGTTTACTTGCCGACCGGTGAAATAGTCTCTTCTTACTCGTCCCTCGAACAGATCCTAATGAGTCTCGGGTGGGAGAGATACTTCAACGGAGACCCTGATCTCATTCAATACCACAAACGTTCCTCCATCGACCTCATCTCCTTACCAAGAGACTTCTCCAAGTTCAACTCCGTCTACATGTACGACATCGTCATCAAGAACCCTAATACCTTCCACGTCCGTGATTTCCACTGAAATCCACGGATTAATTCTCGACCAATCGGTTTAGTTTGAGGTTGTTTTGTTCCAAGCGAGAAGTTCCAGACATGAACTCATATGGAATCTGAAGTAATCATGTCAAATTACGTATCGGTCAAAAGAGAAGATGTGTGAGCTTCAAGAAACAAAGCGATGGATATTGGAATATATCATCACTTAGTTTGTGTTTGCTTAATTGTTGGGAATGGTTTTACTTATTTGTCCAAGTTTGTTGCATATGCATGTATATGGGTCTGTCGTCATCTAGGTGAGGCTTTGTGTGGACGTTTGAGAGTAGTGTTGTCAAAAGGTGGCACATTACTTGTAGCCGTCGTTGATTAGTTTGTTTTGTAGCTTTGAAATTGTGGTGATCAATGTAAGTTGTGTTAACTTTGGATTTAGACTTATATATATATTCGATTCGCATCGTTGTTGAAGAAAAAGTTTATTTCGTTTCGTATGCAAATGAAGTACTGTGTTTTTGAGACCAAAACTATGGGCTGTACCGAATACTTTTGGTTTTTCTTCTTCTTCGTATAGTATTTAATTCATCATTTTAGGTTATATAAAAAGTAGAAACATTTACAAAACCCTGTTAATGAGAAAAAAATTAGGTTGCATATTAAGAAAAAATCATGCAGACACAAGACATAATATATAATTAGTCTGATTTAATGAGGAGAAAAAATACGTGTCTGATTTCGATCAAAACCGTGGCACATACATCATCATCTAATCAATCTAGTTACTTGGTGAGGGATGGTGATCTTTGGCACATCATTAGCTGCTTGTGGTAACCAGAGAACGAAAACCCCGAATAAGTCAATGTAAGTCGTAATTAAGGTACCCCCAAGAAACACAAAACACAGCCAATGTTACCACTTACCAATGAATAAGACGAGTACTTTAGGATCAATATGAAAAACATATCAGCGAAGAAGTTGTACACCTCAGACTCAGAACTTGTAATAAGCATTCATGTTAATGGTGAATAAGGGGTTTAGTCTATAAAAATTCTAAATTGATTTTTTAGATTTTACCATTTATTTTTGTGCAACATGTTAGTATTATTTGAAACTTGGAACTATAATAGAGGTTGCTGCTGATCTAGAACATGCAGGCCCGTTAAAGAATCAGATACACCAAGTCAACTTAACCTTGCCATCGTAGGTTTCTTGGATTTCTGGTGACTATTTACTGGCTTTTTCCCAAGCAGATTACAAAAACTGCTTGGATGTGACAATGTTTTATTGGATGCCAGTCCGATACCTCCTACACTGTAAACATAAATACTCATTCTCTACTGCTACGTACGTACTCTAAGAACAAGTAAAGCAGTAGAAGAAGCGATAAGTTTTGGGATTCTGTTTCAAGTAGAATTGGGTTTAGAGTTCTTGGAAGCTGACGTCATTGTCCACCGCCGGAGAATGAAAGATGATTACTCGTTGATTAATGAAACCGTTTTGTTTAAATTTATCTTTACTTAAAAGGGCCATTAGAGTAGAACAAAGGCTCACAAATTGTCCATTTGGCCCAAAGAACCAGTGATTTGTGCTTCTAACCTAGGTTATATTATTCTAACCTCTAGCAGTGTGACCTGCGCTTTCACCCACCATTCTCATCTTGAGCTCACGCCTCCTTCTTCTCAGACTATATAGGTTTCAGCTCTCTAATATCATTAAGAATCCTTTTTTTTTCTGGTCCTCGTTATGCAGATCAGCATGGAAAGAGCAGATTTATCACAACTTCACCATCATCATCCTCTGGTACCTTTCAATCGCTTTGCTTATAGTCTGTGCGAGGTGTGCTGTGGAGATTTACTAGGTCTTAACATCTACGGAGGGTACCGTTGCAACGAACTGGGGTGTGACAAATCTGTGTTCCATAAAGATTGCATCAATCCCTTAAAAGAGATCAACCACTCTATGCATCCCGAGCACCCTCTCAAACTGATCATCCGTACCTGTCCCGTTGAATGTTTTTTTAATTCCAATCCCACAAAGGGGTAAAGTTTCTGAAATTACAAAAGAAAAGTAAAACATCAAGGAAGGCCAAATACAAGACAAGTTTCGAAGTTTCTGATCATCCGTACCTGTCCGTACCTGTCCCGTTGAATGTTTCTGTAAAGAAAGTTTCGAAGTCGGTTATGATTGTTCAGTATGTGATTTCAAGTTGTGTTTGGCGTGTGCGAGGACACCAGAACCACTAGTTCTTCCTGGAAATTCATACGGACACCAGCATCCACTCAGATTCATCTCTCGGCCTTGCAATGGGATGATATTGACATTCTGCAAAGCATGTTCGAAAGGTGTATCCCTGGTAATGCCTCTTTACATATGTCCAGAGTGCGAAGAATTTGTCATCCATGTGGGTTGTCTTGATTTGTTTCCAGAAGCATACCATTCTTCCCATCCCCAACACCCACTCAAGTCATTTAGAGGTCAAGTCCCTGATTACGCAGACAGGAATTGTCTTCTTTGCGAGAACAAGTTCGATCAATTTCACTGGCTTCACCTGCTTCACCACTGTGATGTTTGTAACTTCAGCATATGCAGAGAATGTATAAGAAACCCACCACCGGTTGATGTTGAATGCCTGAAGACACATGAACATCGTCTTCAGCTTGTCCCAAGACTGATTGAATTCACTTGCAATGCTTGTGGGACACAAGGTAATCGAAACCCTTATTTCTGTCTCCAATGCAATTTCATGATCCATCGCGAATGTATTGATTTACCTCGTGTCATAAAAATCAACCGCCACGATCACCGCATCTCTTACACTCGTCGTCTTGGACATGGAGAGTTGAAATGCAGAGTTTGCCGTAAAAAAGTAGATCGATTTTACGGGGCTTATACTTGCTCAAAGTGTCCTAGTTTTGCTGCTCATGCAAGATGCTCAACGAGAGATGATGTATGGGACATGGTCGAGCTGGAAGGTACACCAGAAGATGAAGATGAAATTGCACCTTACGAGGTGAATGATGATAACACGATAAGACATTTCAGCCATGATCATCATAACTTACAAATCAACAAGGATGGGATGATTCTATCTGAAAGTACACTTTGTAAGGCATGTGTTTTCCAGATTGGTTCAGAACCGTTCTACATTTGCAACCATCATCAGTGTGATTTTATTCTCCATGAAAAATGTGCAAACCTTCCACGGGAGAAACGTCATGTGCTCAACAACCTGCCATTCAAGCTTTACACAGATTCTCGCTTCACATTTAAGTGTGCGCTTTGTTATCAGTACTACACAGGTTTCAGTTACGAATCTGGATGTGAATTTCCTGTGGATATAGATGTACGATGTGCTTTGATTTCAGATTCAATTGAGCATGAAAGCCATCCACATCCTTTATACTATACATCTAAGTATAACAACCAGTGTAGTAGATGTGGGAAGAAGGGATTTCATTTCTTTAAATGTGATGAGTGTGACGACTATGTATTGGACGGCGAGTGTGCTATGTTACCGAAAAAGGTAATGAAAAACAGATATGATGATCATCCTCTCTTCTTGTCATATGGTGACATGAATGTTGATGAAAAATATTGGTGTGAGGCATGTGAAACCAAATTGGATCCAAAGAAAGGTTTCTATACATGCAACGATTGCGGAGTTGTTTTGCATATTTCATGCGTTTTTGGAGACTTCTCATACATCATGCCAGGTTCCATGACAAGCCCCAAAGAAGAAGTGGTGTCCAACACCTCTATTTGTAGACAACTTTGTGCTGTGTGCAACTCTCGATGCAAACTCCCTTCGGTTCTTAAGGTTTCCAAGGGTGAAGATGTTGTATACTTTTGCTCTTTCAAATGTCGCTACCACCTTGGACAGTGATAAGGCATATATATTTTCATTAATAAAAACTTTGTATCATTGTTCTAATGGAAGTTATAATTATGCTTTTAATCAATACTAAGGGCCTGACTAGTGTAACCGCAGCGGTTGCGGTTGCGGGAGTTTGCGGATGCAGATGGTTGCGGTTTTAAGCGTTTTTTAGAGATTTGTACGACTGGTACAGCAGTTAGAAATTGGTGCATTTGCGGGACTTTTATAACTGGTAAACTACCAAACGCAACAGCTGTTAAATTATAAATTAAAAATATTTACATTTTATATAATTATAAAAGTATTAAAAATCATAATATTATAATAAATATAATTTTTATATTTATAAAATCATAATATTAAATTTTTACAAATTATAGAAAATATTTTTGTTTTAAAGTTTTATAATATAAATTAAATTATAATATATATATATTTTATAATTTCTATTATTTCAATTTAAATTTTTTATTGAATATTTTCAGTTTTATTTTTATTTTTTAAGAAAAAAATTTACCCTCCCGCAACCGCCCGCAACCGCAAACGCTAGCTGGAACCAGCTTTTGATTTTAAGAGGTTCGAAACGGTTCGGCGATTTGTAGCGTTTTTATGATTGTTTCAAAACCAAAATCGCAAAACCGAAGTTTTCCGCCAAAATTGCAAAACCGAAGTTTTCCGCCAAAATCGCGAAAACCGAAGTTTTCCGCCAAAATCGCAAAACCGAAGTTTTCCGCCAAAATTGCAAAACCGAAGTTTTCCGCCAAAATCGCAAAACCGAAGTTTTCCGCCAAAATCGCGAAAACCGAAGTTTTCCGCCAAAATCGCGAAAACCGAAGTTTTCCGCCAAAATCGCAAAACCGAAGTTTTCCGCCAAAATTGCAAAACCGAAGTTTTCCGCCAAAATTGCAAAACCGAAGTTTTCCGCCAAAATTGCAAAACCGAAGTTTTCCGCCAAAATCGCAAAACCGAAGTTTTCCGCCAAAATTGCAAAACCGAAGTTTTCCGCCAAAATTGCAAAACCGAAGTTTTCCGCCAAAATTGCAAAACCGAAGTTTTCCGCCAAAATTGCAAAACCGAAGTTTTCCGCCAAAATTGCAAAACCGAAGTTTTCCGCCAAAATTGCAAAACCGAAGTTTTCCGCCAAAATTGCAAAACCGAAGTTTTCCGCCAAAATTGCAAAACCGAAGTTTTCCGCCAAAATTGCAAAACCGAAGTTTTCCGCCAAAATCGCAAAACCGAAGTTTTCCGCCAAAATCGCAAAACCGAAGTTTTCCGCCAAAATCGCAAAACCGAAGTTTTCGCCAAAATCGCAAAACCGAAGTTTTCCGCCAAAACGCAAAACCGAAGTTTTCGCCAAAATCGCAAAACCGAAGTTTTCCGCCAAAATTGCAAAACCGAAGTTTTCCCACCAAAACGCGAAAACCGAAGTTTTCCCACCAAAACGCGAAAACCGAAGTTTTCCGCCAAAATCGCGAAAACCGAAGTTTTCCGCCAAAATCGCAAAACCGAAGTTTTCCGCCAAAATCGCGAAAACCGAAGTTTTCCGCCAAAATCGCGAAAACCGAAGTTTTCCGCCAAAATCGCGAAAACCGAAGTTTTCCGCCAAAATCGCAAAACCGAAGTTTTCGCCAAAATCGCGAAAACCGAAGTTTTCCGCCAAAATTGCAAAACCGAAGTTTTCCGCCAAAATCGCAAAACCGAAGTTTTCGCCAAAATCGCAAAACCGAAGTTTTCCGCCAAAATTGCAAAACCGAAGTTTTCCGCCAAAATCGCGAAAACCGAAGTTTTCCGCCAAAACCGCAAAATCACATTTTCCAACAAAAAGAATTAATTTATTATATTAAGTTAAATGAGTTAAAATGGTCCCCGCTAATTTTTAGTAGTTACCATTTAATAAATGGGTTTTAATAAAACTGTCCATTTAGAACCCATTAAATTAAATGGATCTAAATGGACATTTATTTTTTTAAGAACCCATTAAAAAACCGCGAACATAAACCCATTTTAACATCCCTATTGGTGACCCTACGCGGTAAAAATCAACATGAAGGTGAGTAGGATAATACTGATACTTATCAGAAATTATTTTCTGCCAAATTCTTTTTTTTTTGGTAGAACTGGTATGTAACCTTGTGGCACAAGATGTAATTCTTTTGGAAATGCATTCTTGAAGCCATGTCTTTTAATAGCTAGCATGAAGCAGAAAGAGAAGCACAGAACATACAGAGCAAATAGTTCAGAAACAAGCTCCCGAGGTAGACATGCGGAGAATCTTTCTGGTACTATGAACAAGATGTCCTTTGACTGACGAAACAGAATTCCCCAGGGATATTAAAACCAGAAGAGCAAAATCAAAAAGCATAAGCCAGAGGAGCGGACTCTTCTTGCCATCGCATGTTTCTTGAATTTCTGGTGACTATTTTACTGGCTTTTTCTCAAGCAGATTACAGATATTTGCATGCAGATTACAAAAACTGCTTGGATGTGACAATGTTTTGTTGTAATAAACTGCTTCAGTATCCAGTTTGTGTGGAGACATTTTCTGAAAGTAGAGCTCTTGGAAGAGTGTTCCTCCTTAGATCATCAGGAAGAACAGTCGCAATGGGTAAAGTTACTCGGATTGATTATTCGGATTTTATTCAAGACTAAATTTTAAATTTCATCTTAGTGTTGTAAAAGTTTTTGCTTGTTCACTAGAAGAAATTGAGTCGTCCACCCAAATTTTGTCTGCAATAGGGAAATATCGTAATTTGCGAATATTATTACTGAATTAAATTTCAATGGGCAAGTTTATTTATCCGACACACAGAGCAGAGAAAAAAAGAAAGAAAGAAAGAGTGGAGTTGGTACAAACTACAAAATGTTTCAGGTTCAAATCAAAAGCTGAGCTTTGATACAAGTGGAGAAGGAGATTGTCACCTGATCGTATTTGCCCATTTGTACCCCCCAATCAGGCCAAAAGAAAAGAAAAAAAAATGTTTTTATGTACAGAAGAGAAGAGAGCAAGATGATGTAGAGACAAGCACTTGGTGGAAAAGAAGAAGAAGAAGAAGAACAATGTATCTGCATCATCTTGGAATCATATCCCAAAAGCTAAAGTTGGGTGTAGGCATTATTATCACTACGACTTTTCCTCTTCAGCAGAGGTTTTGCAGATAGGGCACCAATTCTTCATCCGTAGCCATTGTTCTACACAGCTTACATGGTACATATGTTCACATGGCATACTCCCTACTTCATCTCCATCAACATACTCTTCCTGCATATGTGTATATATACAGATAACATTAATGATTAAACTCCTTTTGGTTTCACTAAAACTCTTTCTACTACATTTTCCTACTAAGATACTAGACAAACCAGTGGATTAGTTTTTATAGTTTGGGCGTATAAAGCAGAGGAAAAGGGAGACCTACCTGGCAAATACTGCACTTAATATCATCATCCTTATCCTGAGAAATGGCACCGGTTTCATCTGCCACTTGATAATAAATGCTTTTCTTGAGGCTTCTTGAGAGTGCTTCTTCGCTTAGAGCTGTGCTCACTGTTCCCATTTCATCCCCCAGTGCTAGTAGTTCCTGAATAATAGTGTGTTCATACAGATTTTAGCCTTGGTAGACTTTTGGATTGTTAAACTGAAAAGGGTGTATAATAAGATGTAAGAAAAACATGCAAGACTGACCTCATATGACATGTTATCAATGTCAAGCCTCATATCGCTATGCTGATCGTAGAATCTGATCATACCACTTGAGAGTAGATTCGTCTCTAAAGAAGCCAATTGCTATGAGAAAAGAAACAAAACAGACAGTAGAAACGTTAGAGACACTCAGTACACGGACGAAACATGTTCATATCAAAAGACCAAGCTGCTAACTACCTCGTATGTAAGCTCATGATCTTGTTCAATTCTTTCCAGGGCCACCAATACCTGAGACATTTTCAAATTGTTATCAGGAACATGTCCAAGCTTCTAATGAAATCAGACAAGAAGGTGACAGAAAAATACCTCTGCAATTCCATCAATGTTGTAGCGACTTAAACCATTCCGGTTCACCAAAGAGCTTGAAGAGTGAGCTTCTGAGGCGCTACCAGGCATCATGCTACTTAAGCAGCCGGTACTACTGTTCGGCCTACTGTAACTATTTGATGAACCAAAAGAAAGAGAAGGATTGGGATTGGTTGTTGTTGCAGGTTGAAGCGTTTGTCGAGAAGTAGTAGCAGGGGATGCAACAGCTCCGAGTCGCCCTGATCTCCTACCACTACTTGAAACAACACTGTTATCCCTGATAGTTGGTACCATACGATTCCTTCTGGTACCAGAAACTGTGATGCCGTTTCCATGAGTAGAGCTTTGATTCCTTCCCTTCATCACCGACACGCTACTCTTACTGCCTTGGCTAGAGGGGCTGCTCTCTCCATCAGAGGTTTTCCTTTTAGTCACGCTGATTTTTGTTCCCGAGCTTGATTTAGTTGGAAGAACATCAGGCACAGAGTTGCACCTCAGGTTTCTCAATCCATTCCTGCTTAGACCACCTCTTGGAGTGTGGTCGCCACCAGAAGAAGAAGAAACAGAGGGACGCATTAGAGTATCTCGAGTGCCCAAGTCAGATTTCTGATGACTATTTCTGATGGTTCCTCTGCTTGAGCTTCCAACGACTTCTCCAGTGACGGTGTTTTGAGACTGAACATTGATTGTGCTTCTTGTAGTCTTTAGGCGAGGAAGGATGGGCTTAACTGCGGCTGGATGACCAAGAATACTGCTAGTCTCTGAAGAACCTGTGTCCACATTAGATGAGGGCTGTCTGCTGCCAGTACTTATGGCTGGCTTCTTTAAGTATCCAAATCCACCCGAGTTCGAGATGAACTCCCAACAATTTCCTTACCAGGCCGGCCAACTTTTGTATTGTCAACCGTAGAGCCAATCTTGTAGCTTCCCTTGGTGGAAGTTACCTTTGCACTACAGGCAATTCGGCTGCAGAAAGAGACACTCTTTTCATCTTTCTTCTTCGTATTCTCACGCAGTACAGGACCGGTTGCTTTTCGAGGCAGAACCATCCGGTCAACTGATCGCTTACCGGCACATCCATCCATCCTTTCCCTGAAAGACAAAACAATACATTTTGAGATATCTGCCTGAGCCCAAATAGAATATTCAGTTACACCAAAAAACAATTAAGGATGATCTTCCAACAAATCAAAGGCAATTCTTTGAAAGCTAAAGCATCACAGGAGAGAAGGACCACAAACAAACAAAGCAAGAACATGGAAGTGGATGTATAGATCATCAAGAGAAAAACACCTGCTGTTTATAAAGTTTATGAATCGTAAACATCAGATCATGATTCTGTAATCGTGGAAAGAGAGAGAGGAAAAAAAAAGGAGAGGAGATTACCAATGGTCCCAACCAAGAGAATATTAAGTAACACCAAACAAACAATCTATATAAATAACATAAACACAGCTTCAACAAGTCATTCAAAAGCTTTACGGATGATCTTCCACCAAACCTAAAGCAAAGGACCACAAACAAACAAACAAAGCTAACGGGAAGAACATATAAGTGGATGTTTAGATCATCCAGAGACAGAGACGTATATAGATAGCAGATATACAAATTAAAGAAACTCTTCCCTTTCAATCAGAGAGCATAATCTACAAAACAATAACACGAATCGAACCCTTCCCGATGGAGAGAGGGAAACGTAATCATTCAGATACCTGGAACAGTAACATACGAGTACGAGTACGAACAAACGTATGAACTATTTTTTCTCGCGATCGTCTTAGCGAGACCGTGAAAACTGATAAGAGAGAGAGGGGATTAAACTTCCGGGGTTACCTTTTTTTCCTTCTCCGAGCGATGATTCTCCTCCGCCGTCCGTTAAAAAAAAACGTGGCGAGCTAGAGAGAGACGACGATATATATATATCGAGCTCGGAGAAGGAAGAAAATTAAATGGCTTAGTCAGAGAGATCTGGGCCGTTGGTTTCGGGTTTGGACGGTTGAGATGAAAACTAACGTCCGCCTCAGTAGACGGGAGCGTATTAGGAATAAGGAAAACGACACCGTTGTCGTTAAGTAGCGTTACGTACGGTCGACGGAATGATAATGAACTAGAATTTCTTCTAGTATTTTTTTTTTCTTTCTGTTTGGTGGTGAAATTAATGGAGTTTGTAATATATATACCGTCGATAAAATTAATTATCTACAATATTTTTAAGAGAAAAGAAAGTGAAAACAGATTAGATTATTTCATTACTGGTATTGATAATGTCGAGAAAGGTGTACTAACAAACGTATCGTCCCTTTTGGCGTAAATCAAGAGATTAGCTAATAAAGAATTTTGTTTGGTCAACATGGATTAACTAATAAACATATATTCTTGTTTAGCTTCAAGAAAATATATTTTGGGATTTGTTGCGGTGAGAGAAGTACTATAACACATAATTCTTGGCTATATGAAAACTTGTTCATTAGAAAAAAAAACTATGTTTCATTAGGGCCTCGCTACACATATGTAAATGCACCGTTCTAACTAGTAACTAACTAGCCCTAGATTGTAAGAGGCATTGTAATTATTGTTTTAGAAGTCAAGTTTGTGGTAGTAACTAACTGTGGTTTTGACTGATGTCCGTTGCGGTGAAAACGCCATGTTATTTCTCTATCGTGTCAATCATCATATATAGCCCCAGCAGATGAGCGACATAAACATATGAAAGGTGATAATAAGTACATGCAGCCTAAGGTTTTGGGGCACTTTTCCGCTGTTTCGAAAATCAAGCTGGCATGACATTTTTCCTTTTTCATTTGAATATCCTTTTAACATATTTTGTTCACTTTACATAGATATATACATATATTAATATATATGTTCACAATGTTCTTAGTTAATGTTTTATTTTTTAATCACATGTATTGTAAACCCGTTTCAATCGACTTCTAAATTCTAAGTTTTCCACATTCTGGTCATCAAGTGGAATCTTTCTACATTCGTTTGTGTTGTATGACATGCTACCCAACATTATATACGAAAGGATGAGTGGGTGACATGTACATTTAGGACCAAACCTAACCGATCCATTCTAACCAAACATGCATCGTCGTCGTCATCGGTTAGGTTATTCTCAAACAGAATCTAATCGGAATCAACAAGTTTTCAACCCTGAATATTATACTCCATTCATTCATGCATATATAAGATTAATTACTCACGACCTCCATACCCGAATTTAACGTTTACTTAACTTACAAGACTAAATTACACGTAGCCTTCAGTTATCCACTCAAACTTCAAAGAAAAGTAAGGTTTTAGAAACAAATGAGAGAAGAATTGAGCACAGACAAAAAAATTATGTTTGTTTAAATTTTTGCTAGCTGTTAACTTTTATTTACTTATACATTTTGTGTCATGTGCTCGTGTATATCTATAATCTATTTAATTTATAAACTTCGTATTAAAAGTGCCACACTTACAAAAAAGAGTATATACAGTTAGTTTCTGGTAACAATTAATTGGAAATCTTAATTTACTAATTTTGCAATCATTTTCATTTTAGTACTTTGACACGTAAACAATCTGGCTATAGTACTACAGTAGTTAAACAATGCAAAGTTGAAACTTACACTTAAAACATCTTTGACACCTAATAGCAATTCCAATCTCTATATCATTAGAATTGTAAATATACTTCTAAATCTAGATATTATACTGCTAATGAGTTTATCAATACTATTAAAATAGAAACACAAATTTGGACCATACTTAATCCTAAAAAGAATTTTTAAAAAACTATAATAATCTATATAATTTCTGTCTAACACATTAATATTGATAATTAACCACCCTTAAATATAGGTTATCTATGGTAAGTTAAACAAACAAATATTCAATTTCTGTAGATGGATGAAGATTATTCGGTTAAGCCTGCCATAATTTCGCCTAATATTTTCTACAATATATCATAGGTATCAAAAAGGAAACCATGATTAATAATGTTGTGAGCAATTAATAGTGAGTCATATAATACACCTTTATGTAATGCATATACCATGATTTTCATATTATGCACGTCAAAACATATGCATAAAATGTTATAATATATTGGAACATATATTAGTTCATACAATATTGATTCATTTTATACATGTTCTTAATCAAAGTTATTATACATTAACAAATATTGTAACGTTGATTTTGTTTGGACATATTACATTTGTTAGGTTTACTATTATTTTGGAAGTTCGTGTTAATATTTTATGATATCATATACCCTAAAACATGAACATATAAGAGATATATAATTTTCTATAACTCAAATTGTTATTTAAAAGTATATCAAAAATTTATTAAAAAGTAATATTAAAAATTTATATAATATTAAAGTATATGAAAATTTCTTCCAAAAGTTTTAAAAATACTATCAGATCTCTTTGGGTTTTTATTTGTTCACCCGGTATAAGATCACGGGTTAGTGGCGATTTTTTAGATTTTTACCGAGATATCTGATTTTTAATTAACAGATTTTCATTAAATTCAAACCGAATTATATTTAGCTCACCAGGTTTACCGGTCAACTACGAATCTGGATTGAATATGAAAACAATGAATAAAACTAAGGATACATAAATAATTATTTTTTATAACATAAATATATAGATCAAAATTAAAAAATTATTATTATTATAGCCAAGTAATATTTTTTATCAAAAAATCAAATCCGTACTTTGAAATTGCTGATCAGAATCTAGTTTCTATTAAGTTTAGTTACCACTTGTCACATTTTATAGATTTTAAGGCGTTTTCTCCTTAATCATATATCGTTTTGTCATTAAAAATAACATAAAAGTAAATAAAATAATGATTATATATAGAATATCTTTTTCCAAATTAAAATGTAAAAAAATGGAAATGAACTATATTCACAAGGAAATAAAAGATTAAAAATAAATTTAGATATGTAAAATTAGGTGGAGATATGCACTAGATAGCTCAAACAAGGGTCTACGGTTTTCCAAGCTTGAAATCGTTGTAACTTATAACCTGATTTTGAAGTTGGGCGTTATTTTGTTAAGGAGACAATTAAATAAATGGGAAGATTCATGGTTTCCACCACCATCACCAGTTCACCACCACCACCACCACCACCACCACCACCACCTTAAGAGTTGCGAGATTTAAGCTCCGTTTACATAAAACAGAGTTCCAAAAATAAATAAACCTTTAAAAAAAAATAAAAAAATAAACCCTAGCTAATTTCCACCACTAACCTTTGGAGATTCCTTCCTTGATGTGCACGCCTCTTCTCTTTGGTCTACAAGCTTTTATTCATCTCTTTTGATCTCAAGGTATATGTTTTTCTTCTTTCTTCTTCCCATAATAATAAATTCACGTTCGAATTGATGATACAGTCTTAAGCCTTTTCTGCTACTGCTTAGTTGATAGCGTTTTGACATATTGTGTTGGTCGGTAGCGTCACAGTGCGTTATTTGATTTCTGGATGATGGCAACGACGTCTAGTACAGCGAAAAACAAACCAGACAATCAAAACCTCACCAGATCAAGATCTCTTGGTCCAAAGCCAAAGCCGGTTCCATCATCGAACACAGATGGATCTGGTCGGAAAACAGTTGAGAAGCCTGTGCCCAATTATCTGAAACCAACAGTTAGCTCGAGACCTGACCCGGTCAAGTTCTTGAGGAAGAACAAAGCTGTTGAAGACAATCAGAAGCTTCTTCGTAGACGGTCCTTTGACCGTCCTCTTTCGTCTTCATCAACATCATCAACCCATAAATCTCTTAATACCTCTCCCCCAGCACGCCCACGAGAGAAGCCTGTCACTGGTCTGCGTTCTGCATCTTTCCATGGAAGCAGCAGCAGAGGCGGTCCCAGAGGGAGCACTACGGTGAAATCTCCTCCTGTACTGGCTTCAAGAGGACCTCCAGGTGTAAAGAAGAGCGGTCTGAGTGGTACCAGTTCTTCCAAGAGCAAAAAGGAAGGTTTTGAGAATGTTCCAAAGAAATCTTTGGGGAAAGAGATTACCCCGGAATGTTATCCTCCTGCGCCTGATCATGAGGATGAAAAAGAGATTGTCAAGTTTGAGACCGATGTACAAGTTTCAGACCACATAGAAGAAGAAGAAGGTAAAGATCAGGTTGCACAACCCGATGAATCGGGAGAGCTGATCAATGAGGAACAAACAGAAGAACAGAAAGAACCAGAGAACACCCAAGAAGAAGAAGAAGTTGAAAAGAAAGTTGATGTTGAGGAGATAAGCGAGGCAGTTGTTACTCCAGATATGAAAGAAGCAGAAGTTAAAGAAGAGGAGAGAGAAAGAAACAAAGTGAAAGAAGGAACAAGAGAAACAGATGCTTATGATGATGTAGAGGAAAGAACAAAGAAGGAAGTGGTGAAAGGGAAGAAGTGGTCTCCGACAGTCTACAACGATGTAATAGCAAGTAAGATGCAAGAGAGCTCGAGAAAGAACAAGGTATTGGCTCTTGCTGGAGCCTTTCAAAC
>CM028694.1:43163394-43453351 GCA_016771965.1 Brassica carinata
AATTAGCTTAATTTGTTCATTTAACTTGGTTTGCTGATGTTTAAATAACGTAATATTTTTTCTGTGTACAGTTGGGGCAACATGGATTCAGGAACATTTTGCTGTCGGATTACCTTCGTAGGCCTATTTGTTCAGTACCATGCAGAAGCACCACTTTCAGGTGTCATTCTTCTTCTTCTGCAGTAGGCAACGTCATTGAACCTGCTATTAAAGCTGCCACTTTGGTGCTAGCAAAGTAAGACTTCTTTTTTTCTTCTTATAATTATTTGCAGAATGAGCACTTGACTGTGAAACAGTTTCTATTAACTGATCTCGGTGGGTTTCAAGGATTGCAATAAATAAATTTAATTCTAGTCAAAGAAGTTGGAAGTAACCGAACATGCTTTGTCATTGCTATGGTTCTCCTTAGGGAAGTTGTAATTATTTTGGTGGGGATTTTGAAGGGGTGCCTTTCATTTTTATTCCATTATGCAAAGATTTGCACTCCGTGGTTTTGCAGGTCACACAGGTTAATACAACAATTCCCTCTTGTATATAAGTTGGTTCCAGCTGTTGCTCTTCTTATTTTCTCCCTCTGGGGTTTAGTGCCTCTTGTTCGCAAAGGAAGAAACCTATTACTCAATGTAGGTGTATCCATTTCAACTTTATATGTACCTTTTTTTTTTTGTTTAATGCTTCCTTTCTATGCTTCCTCAGTTCAAATTAATGGTGCTACTTGTATATGATACAAACTTTACCGTTATAACATTGCAGAAGAACGATAATGGATGGAAAAAGAGTGGTACCTACCATATTATGACTTCGTATGTTCAACCCCTGCTGTTATGGTCAGGAGCTCTATTCATCTGCAGGTATATCTATCAAAGAGTTCGTATACGTATTTGAAGTGCTTTGTTGAGATAATTGACAAATGGTTTTTTTCTGGTGACTATTCCTGAAATAGGGCATTAGATCCTGTTGTTCTTCCTACCGAAGCTAGCAAAATTGTTAAGGATCGGCTTTTGAATTTTGTGAGGTCATTGTCCACAGTACTTGCATTTGCCTACTGCATATCGAGGTAAGCGTGCTGTCTTTTGTTCTCAAATACCATGCCTTTTCATCTTATATGTTAGTGGATTATTTCACGTGAAATTGTTATATGGTCATCTCATGGCTTCTGATTCTGGTTAGATGTGTCTATGCAGTCTTATCCAACAAACGCAGAAGCTCTTCTCTGAAACAACTGACCCAAACGATACAAGAAATGTATGTAATGTAAAACTCATTAAATATGCTTAATTAACTTTTCTGTTCGTCCAGAAATATCTGTGTAGTTATTATTCTGAGAATGTTTGGTCTAGCGTTACTGAAAGTTTTGCTTCTAAGACCACAAATCTAACTGGTTGCTTCATATGGTTTGCTAATTTTCACTTGGAATGGGACAGATGGGGTTTCAATTTGCTGGGAAAGCAGTATATTCTGCTGTGTGGGTTGCTGCTGTTTCACTTTTCATGGAGTTGCTTGGCTTCTCTACACAAAAATGGCTCACTGCTGGAGGTCTTGGGACAGTTTTGATTACTCTTGCTGGCCGAGAGGTGATACCTAAATCACATTTGATTATTAGTTTCTTCCGAATCTTCACTGTTCGCTTAGTAGTTTCTTTTCCATTTTTGTAAGAACGTTATTTCATTTAACCTGAGTATTTACTGTTTCAGATTTTGACAAACTTTCTTTCAAGTGTTATGATTCACGCAACGAGGCCATTTGTTTTGAATGAGTGGATTCAGACAAAGATTGAAGGTTATGAAGTTTCTGGTACTGTGGAGGTTGGTATCACAATCTTCGAGCTTAGATATTGCTAATCTTTTCCTACCTTCCTTGGACATTCCAATGCCCGATCATTTCCTTTAAGATTAGCCAACTAATTTCTCAAATGGTTGTTGCAATGAATTTACAGCATGTTGGTTGGTGGTCACCAACGATCATAAGAGGTGAAGACCGGGAGGCAATCCACATCCCAAACCATAAGTTCACAGTCAATGTCGTGAGAAACCTTACTCAGAAAACTCATTGGCGTATCAAAACCCACCTAGCAATCAGTCACTTGGATGTTAACAAAATAAATGTGCGTTTCGTAACTCTTATATGGCCGTTGACTCGTTATACAAGTTAACTGCCAATCATGGAATTTTAATAGCTGATCCTTGTTTTGAACTTGTCCAAACAGAATATTGTAGCTGACATGCGGAAAGTGCTGGCCAAGAATCCTCAAGTTGAGCAGCAGAGGTTACACAGAAGGATATTCTTGGAGAATGTCAATCCAGAAAACCAGGCCCTAGTGGTTAGACTTCAATGCCTATTTCTTCCTTTGCACCCATCTTGAAGTAAATATCAAAATATTGGATTTTCTGATTCTGACATCTGATTTTCGTTTTACAGATACTAATCTCTTGTTTTGTGAAGACGTCCCATTTCGAAGAATACTTATGTGTAAAAGTAAGTTGTCTCTCATCTTATCAACTAACCTAATTGCATTCATTTTCTTGTTGGCTCAAGTGTTACATCATTGCGAAACAGGAAGCTATATTGTTAGACCTGCTTAGAGTCATAAGCCATCACCGAGCACGTCTAGCCACACCAATTCGTACAATCCGAAAGATGTACACTGACGCAGACATGGAGAACGCACCATTTGGAGAATCAATGTACGGTCCTGGAGGTGTTGCTTCTAGGCGTCCATTGATGCTCATCGAACCCTCGTACAAAATCAACGGAGAAGACAAATCGAAATCTCAAAACCGTGCATCAAAACCAACCGCAGAGCAAGAAACCAAGGTTCCTTCCAGTCCAAAGTCCAAAGACACGCCTTCTCCAGACCCAAAGACAAACGTGAAAGCTGGAGAAGCTGATGCCAACAAGGTACCTGACGAAACAGGAGTAAAGCCAGGAACCAAACCGGTCTCTAAACCGGCTACCATCGCAAAAGATACAGCAGAAGCTGAGAAACCAAAGGCCAAGAGAAGTGGTACCACACCAAAGAACGATACTCAGAAGGAAACAGATGGTTCAACGTCATCAGCGTCTATATCATCTTTGGAAGAGAATATAGTGTTGGGTGTTGCGCTCGAGGGATCAAAGAGAACGCTTCCAATAGAGGAAGAGATGAATTCTCCTCCTCCCACTGAAACAGATGCTAAAGAGCTCACAGGTGCTCGGAGATCTGGAAATAACACATTGGTGGCTGAAAAGGAGCAGAAAGATGGCCAGTCTCAAACAAGCACAGGTGCTGCTGCTTCTAGTGAAAACAATGAGACGGAAAGAAAATGATCTCATTTTGTAATACGCAATCTCTGTTGTAATGCGATTGATTGTTGAAAGAACGATTTACCCTCCACAATTCTAGAAGCTGGGGGTGATAAATTAATATATTTAATATAAGGTGGTTTTCAGATAGTTGGTTGAAAGTAAAGGATCAAAATCAATAATATCCAAAAAGACGGTTGAGAAGTAGCTCACTGCTCACCGGTCTCTATTCATAAATGCATTCATTCACTTCCGATCTCTCCGCCATAAATATAGTCTTTTCTAGCTTTAGTTGTTATCTCTATTCTCCACTTTTCAATGGCGTCGTTTCTCTCCATCATCCGTCGAGTGTACCTCACTCTCTACAACTGGATCGTCTTTGCTGGATGGCAAGTTGAAGCCACCACCTTCTTTACTGTTCTTATTCTTTAGTCTCTCGGAACTGATTCAAACTGTTTTGGGTGACATTTGGTGTTTTCAGGGCTCAGGTTTTGTACTTTGCGGTAAAGACGTTGAAGGAAACGGGACATGAAGATGTCTATGATGCTGTGGAGAAGCCTCTCCAGCTTGCTCAGACTGCTGCCGTTCTCGAGGTCTGTCTGTCTGTGATGAAAATATTTGTCTGGATACAAAAATTTGTAGCAACTGATTGATTCCCTTTTTTGCCTTGATGTGTCTGAACAGATTTTTCATGGATTAGTAGGTGAGTGATCTGATCCATTACACTAGTTTTGAACTTGCACTACACCACCTTGGTCAAAATCTGAAGATGATGAGTTGACTGGTTTATGTTCTGTTGTGTCTATAAAAATAGGTTTGGTCAGGTCACCTGTTTCTGCAACTCTGCCACAGATTGGTTCAAGGCTGTTTCTAACTTGGGGCATCCTATACAGCTTTCCAGAGGTTACTTAGAAATTTTTACTGGCACTATGAGTTAATTAATTCTCCCCCTTGATAATTGAAATTTTCATCATTTGATCTTTTGTTGTTATTTTCCATTTAATTTCAGGTGCAATCACATTTTCTTGTTGCGTCGCTGGTCATAAGCTGGTCTATCACGGAGGTAATTACATTTCTAGTCCTCCTTTTGTTTTTTTGTTGAATCAAGCATTGAATATCACTCTTAGTAAGATAGATTAACCAGTTTAATTTTTTGTCTTTAATCTGAAATGTTTGAACTTTGCTTCCTGTCACATGTACAGACCAAGTGATTCTATCTTGCTATTACCCTAGCTGTTAAGGATTAGACATAAACATGACTCTTTGAAATTAAATTTGCGCATTAAAGATAATTTCTTGCTCTTTAGTCCATATGGGTGAAGTCTTCATGTGCTTTAGTTAACATGTTTGGTCTAAATGCTTGGATGATTGCTTGATGCTGCAGATTATCCGCTATTCCTTCTTTGGTCTTAAGGAAGCTCTAGGCTTTGCACCTTCATGGCACTTGTGGCTCAGGTATGCAATCCTTATGCAGTATTTTTAAAACAGCCTTGATCATTGATAAACACGCAGACCTGATCATCTCATTTGTTTTATCCTATACAGATACAGTAGCTTTTTAGTGTTATATCCCACCGGTATCACCAGTGAAGTGGGTCTTATCTACCTTGCGTTACCACACATCAAGGTAACACAACTAACACGTTCATGTGATCTCAATTCTTAGCCTAGTAGGACTGAACTTTGATGCTATGTATGATAAATGGATTTCTTTAATGTATATAGTTGATATTCCTAAATGGTCCATTTGCGTCTTTTTTTTTTTTTTTGCTTTTTTTCTGCAGACGTCTGAGATGTATAGCGTTAGGATGCCTAACACATTGAACTTCTCATTCGACTTCTTCTATGCAACGATACTCGTCCTTGCTATCTATGTCCCAGGCACAGACTCATTTGACCTATTCTTAGAATCATATCTCTAGAATCTGTTCAGTTCTGATCCATGACTAACTTTGTTTGAGCTGTTGCAGGTAGTCCACACATGTACAGGTACATGCTTGGTCAGCGTAAGAGAGCTCTCTCCAAATCTAAGAGGGAATAGAGAGGAGATCAAAGCTCATCAACTGGGTTTCTTTTTTTTTGTGGTTCTTTTATTGTACTTCTCTTTGTTACACTTTAGTTCCTTGGCGATTATTTGAAGTTATCCAGGTTACTACTATATTGCCATGTCTAAATTAATACGGAAGTTTTTTCACGAAGATGATTGTCTGCTGCCTGAATACCGTAGATTGATGTTATAATAGAAATGAAACACAAAAGTTACAGAAACTTAAACTGTGGAAAGATGTAGTTATGTTATTGACAAACTTTACAGTATCCGTTACTTCAAACAACACATGTTACATCTAACAGGCCATATTGGTTTACATAAAATAGATTTAAGACAATACAAGAATTTTCAAAAACGTCGCTTTGGCCGAGTGGTTAAGGCGTGTGCCTGCTAAGTACATGGGGTTTCCCCGCGAGAGTTCGAATCTCTCAGGCGACGTAATTTTTGTTGTTTTTAGGTTATCCGACAGTAATGAATTTGCATATCATATTCATATAATGAACTTCTCTAGTATCTACACATTTTATCAAGCAGAAAACACTACAAAACAACAGGCTGTTTCTATTTAACTACCCAAGATAACAGATTGTTTCTCTGTTTCTCTCAGTTTTAGTAGCCTTTGTTATCTTCTTCAGAGATCATAGATCGTAGCTCCATTATCGATCTCGGTGCCTCCAAGTCCATTCCCTTTACCGAGTCACCCAGCAACCTTTGCATCTTATCCTCAAATATCTCAGCTAAAACCTGCAAATAACAGAGATATTAGCCTGAATTACAATGATGAAAAAAGAGTTAAGAGAAAAAGTACAAAAGAAAGTTGAAGTGTAATTTACAGAAACTGCTATAGTGAGGCCTTTGTGCCAAGTCGCTTTGTATTTCGTATCTGTCAAAAGGAGAATCACGTCCTGGGAAAAGAAAATAAGTAAACATGATAAGAACAGTGGATGAAGACGCAAGAAACAAACGGGTTTACCGAAGTCGATTTTGCTTTCCAAACCTGTCCCATGCTGTCCCATATTCCTTTGCATATTAAGACAAACACATCGACCGACAAAACACAATGCAGTTGTTCCATGGTCTTGTCTGCTAAATCTTTCAAACTCTGCATTCTGTTTCTTACATCGGGTTCTGTTGTTGTTTCCTTTAAGTCGTGGATGATGTGCTTCATTTTCATGTGCCTTTGCATACCTATCTGTTAAACATAAAGATAATGATTCGGAGAATACAATTACTCAGAAGCTACATGTTCAGAAAGGAGTAACCAACATTCTCAACAAGCTTCTCCACAAGCGCTTGAGTATAGCTTCTGAACTTTGATTTGAACAGTACAGTCACTTGACTCAGCTGCTCACCCAAAACTCTCTTCTTTTTATCAGATAGATAAGAGTTCCACTCCTCGAACTGTGCCTCTGTACTCGTCCGTAACTTGTCAAGCACTCTTTTCATGGAATTTAGAAAGACTCCAAGCTGAAACATATATTTTTTCCAGGTTTTCTCTTACAACAATCGCCTCTAAACGAAACTTAAAGAGTCTTAAAACAAGAGGAAACATACCTCTTTTGGAACAGAGTATGTGCCTTTTTAGTCAATCTCTGGACGTACTTCAGAGCAGATATCTTGTTATCCTTTACATGAGATAAAACTTCAGAAAATTGCTTCTCCAACGCTTCAAGCATTAACCTCTCTGTATCTGCAACAACCTTTCCATAGAGTAAATGCAGATACACATAAGTCAGCCTTCTGATCGATGAAGCAACAGTCTTAACGTTTTTGTCTTGTTTACTACTTACTTCCTCCAAGGATGCTGCATATTCTGGCCAACGTCTGATGATGATATCATACTCATCAAGTGTCACGTTGAGTAACTCATACATCTCATCGACAAAAGGTGAGGTCATGTCTTGAATCTCACTACATGCTTTTCCCTGATTACAGCATATATAAAAGAATTCTTAGTTGCATGCTAGCGTCAGCACTACAGACAGAGAACTTGTTGCAAGATGAGTACCGTTTCTGACTTGCAGAATTCATATAGAGCACTTCTTTTCTCTTCGATCCAACCAGCAATATATGAATGGAAAAGCTCTCTCGCATTAAAGCCACCTTTGATAGGACTGCCATCCATCCATGCCAATGAAAGTGCATATCAGTAACGTGGAAGTTAAAAACTCTCAGTAAATTAGCAATAGCATATGTTACTTTAGTTTCCAACGCGTGAGATCGGCTTCAAAGTCAGCAGTGGTAATCACAAGGTCGACAACTTGAGGACATGGTGAAGGAGGAGGCCATGTGATAAGATATTCCATTAGTATTTTGAGTAGATCAGTTCTATATATTGCCGCTGAAAGATCTGGGAGGTCTATAAACCTGCTTTTTTGTGTTCACACAATAGCGAGATCATCCACTATAATAGTCATATTTAAATGTTTTTGTATGTATGAAACTTAGAGAAACCTTGGGAGCACATTGCTCTTATGGATGGCTATGTCAGTGGAGATTTCCTTCTTAAGGCTAAGAACTAAAGACTTCAACTTCTGATAAGAAATGACTTGTGCATCCTCAATGCCTTTGTCAGGTATATCATTTGTTTCTAACAAGTATATTCTTGATCTTTTCTTTAAAGCAGCCTGAAATGCCATATAATAACACATCGGAATAAACGATAGGAGCAAGTAGATAGAGAGATTGTGTGTGTGTTTGATACCTGAAAGTATCTGCAAAGGCTTAGTTGTGCCTCTTGGCTTAACAAGTTGTTGAGAAGACCGTAAAGCTTGATAGCTGATGCTATAGCGGGTGCAGGAGTGCCTGTAGGAGGCTCAAAAACATGTTTGATTCCAGAGAAACAAGATTCATCTAGAGCTTTATAGTTCTCGAATGTCAAAGCAAGGATATTCTGAACTTTTTCCTCAATTTCCCCAAGCATTCGATTCTGTTAGAATGCCAAAAGGAGAGTGGGATAATTGAAAACTGAAACATGATTTACACAAGAAAATGAAAAAAACTACCTCTTGATGACTCAATGTAGCCTTATAGTTCTCTTTCATTACAACAGGGCATAGAAAATCATATATCAGATCAATGCAGTACTTAGTAGGCGAGGCAACATCCATGACATATGAAAGATATCTGCAGATCATGAAAAGTCTCTCATAACATGACTTCATTGCATGAAAACTTTTGGTCTAATGGTTGCTAAGTTACCTTAGTTTTGTATATGCATCAGAAATGCCGTAAAGGGAAGCAAACTGAGTTACCATCCAGTGCCATGGCCCTTTAATCACAAGGTTTTGGCTCTGAAACTGTTCAGCTTTCATAGCCACTTCCAATACCAAGTCATATGCTGAAGTTTCTGCAACCAACCCACACTAAATATGAAGTAAAAAAGATCAGTATCACAAAAATTCATAAAAGGTTAAAAGAAGCTGTAAAAAAATAATCATGTACCTTAGTTTTTTCATCTAAGCTGCTTAAGTAGTTTATATGAAGTTGGATTCTCCCGACACGTTCATGCTCTGGTTCATGATATATTGCCCACCATTTATGCTTCTCGCTCTGTTACAACAGCCAGCACTTTAGATTTTAAGACAAGCCATCTTGTAGACAAACAACAACATAAGTGGATTCACAACAAGTATCTCACCGGTTCATCAATTATAGCTGCTAGTTGAGCTAAGACACGACCACAAAACTTCCCCTTGGAATCACGAACTTCAACAATCAAATCATCACCGATGCTTTCTGGTAAGCTATAACAGAAACTTAATTTTAAACTAAAGCTATACAACAAAAAAAGAGAACTATGAATGTGCAAGGAGACGTTACAAGAAAAAAGTTTCTCCGGATCCAGGTTGTGTTTGAATTTGATCTTCCTCAATAGAGCTCTTCAGCTTCATACAACATGAAAACTTTTCTGAAAGCAAAAGTATGTTTTATATTGTTAGATGAAACCGTAAAAGATACAAAGTAAAATGCAACCGAGTATACCTTGTGATGCTTTAAGAGAACGTGGTCTAACGTGAGATGTAACAAATTCTTCTCGGAGGACTTTTGAGACCTCTTTGAGGTAGTGAGCACATGCACGCATATACTCAACACTTTTACGTGAAATAGAACCTTCCGGAGTAACTCGAGGAGTGACATGAACACTCTTGACTGCTTTCCATCCAGAATACAAAGTAGCATTCAGCTTCTCTAGTTGCTGACTAATAACTTCATGCTTCAGCGATGGGATAGTACTGCAACCAGGTTGTGGATCTGATTCCATTTTGATCTTACCAACTGTAAAGACTACACACTTTAGTTATCTTTCTTTTTCAATAATAAGACATGTGATGAACAAGAGAAAGAGAGAGAGAGAATGTACCTTGGAGTTTGATCTTTCCAACATTTTTTTTGGTTTTTTGATGAGTTGTCTCAGTAACCAAGTTAGAAGGTGTATCTCCCAGTAGTTCTTCTTCATATCGAAGCAATAAATGCTGCAAACTATATATTTCAACATTAAACAAGAGGAGGCAGTGTCACAAAGATCACAACAACACATATAATATTACCAAAACATGTCTCTCACCCAAATGCATTTCGGATCAATACGCAATCGTTCTTGAGGAAGTATGATGCCTCGCTGTCACTATCTTTTGCTAAAGAATGAAGACACAGACGTACGCAGGCTTCATAGCAAATCATTGCAGACCATGGACCCTGTTCACTATAACATATATTTGAAAAAAAAGGAAGTGAATGATTTATGAATTGTAGAACGCGGATAAGAGACTCAAAAAAACTCATTCACCTTGCATGAAACTCTGGAAAACGGGAAGGCAATGTCCCTGGAGTTTCAACCTCTGCGTTTCTTCTTTTTGGTTCTGAGTTACGTATATGTAGAGGCTCACCTTCGTCAGAAGAAGATTTGTTGTCCTGCATACGAGCGTTTTTGGCTTCCTGTAGACAAATCAATCAGGTAAGAACAGCTTGGAGCAAATCGAAACAGAATCATAATCGTTGTGACTTGTGAGACCAGAGAGACAGAGAGAGTGTACATGTGAAGTTGTGCTCGATGCTGAGTCAGACAAATGATCTGCACAATGAACCTTTGAACCAACCTCCTTTAAGCCTTTCATTCTGGAACCTTTCTTCGACATTGTTCTTCTTCAGCTTCAAACTTTTCTCTGAAGATACAAAAAATATATTCAAATAGATTACTGTTACTAGACAGATCAAAGATATCAAAATAAACATTTCATTTAAACAATAATCTATTAGTCCAAGTGCATGAAAAAAAATTAATAAACGAAACTCATTTCCGCCATTTTTTTTTTCTATAGAGGAATCCAAATCCAATAAACTTAAATAAAATATCACTTCTTAACACGATCTCTTCCACATGAACAAAAAAAAAATAGAGCGAAATCTAGAACGGTAACACAAAGCTAGAAGAAAAACTCTATAGCTAATATAAAAGAAAAGCTTCTTACACAGACGAAAGACGCGAGCGTGAACAGTGAAAACGAAGTGCCTCCAGTAGAACAAAACTAATCTCTTCAAACGAACCTCCTTTGTTGATCAACAATAGCAATTACAACTAGAAGTAGCCTCGATATCGGAATCACTCACAGTACGAGATCTCCAATCAACTCCTCAATACGAATCTCCATGGGAGAATCGCCTCAAGACCTTCACGATCTCACTACTCGATTCCAGTTCTAAGCGCCTAAACGATAACAGAGAACAATAGAAACTATATAAAGCTTCCAGCCTTCTATTTTAACTGAAAACCCTCCAACTGACTCAGAGTCTTCTCTCCTTCTCCACGTCAGCTTTCTGATTTCTTCCTTTGACCCTCCAAGCTTGACCAAGCGTTTAAAAAAAGGGAGAATTGGAAAAACAAGACATGTTTTTTGTTTGTTTGTCAAAATAAGGCTTTGATCTTTGTTCATTTTGAATGAGTTTTCTTGCTTGTGTTGTGGAAAAATAAGAACCAAGATAAAAAATATTAAAAATATATAAGTCATTATAAACCAAAGTATATCTACTTCTATGTTTAAATTTTTTTTAAAAAAATTATGGAACTATGTTTTATTTAATGTCAAACCTAAGATAGAATATTTATTCTAGCCTTCTACGTACTGTACAAATCGAATACAAAGTATTACACATAGGTTTACCCTTGGTAGAAAATATATATCGCTTCTTTCTTCAAGAATTTACCTTAGCTAGATTTTGTCTCGCATTATTCTAGCTATATATCATGAGTTTACACGAGACATTTTTATAAGTTTTACCCAACAACAATGAAATACCTTTTCTTTTTATCGCCATACCTTATTCCGCCTTTTACTAAATAATAGCTCTTGGCGAATGTAGTTTCCACTCTCTACATGTTTGTGCCTTCATTATGATGTATATTCTAGCCAAATAAAGTAAATATGGAAACTTCCAAATTTCGTGTGATATGTTTCCTAAATCTATCCTAAATCTATCATAAATCTATCATAAATATCTCTAAGTATATTTCCCCACGATTTTCTCCATCTTCACACGATCTCTTCTCCCTCTTCCTTGTTCCTCTCTTTTGTTCATCGACAAACAATCTTCTATCAACCAACGAAGATGGTTCTAATCTATGTTAAATCTGGTGTATGGATGTCAAGTTTCAGGACGAGTGAAATTTCTTGGCGACAAACAAAGGCGTGGTCGAATGGTTACAATAGAAACTACTACTTCATTGGAGGAACTCAAGATCATGGTGTGTGAAGATTATGGGTCGACCCTAATTTGGTTAATGTGGAGTTCAGTTATGATATGGTGAATCAAAGAGGAAATCCTCCCATTAGTATCAGCAATGATCGACAAGTATGTAACTTTGTGAGCTACGCGAAAGAAGGGTTCCTCTACAACTTTGTGTGTCACGCTCGGTAATGGTACTGGTGTAAAGGAAAAGACAAATCGAGTTCTAAGTGATGAGTTTGGTTAAGAAATTTAGGATTGAGAGAATCAAATAGAGTAATCGCAAACCTAGTGTTTAAAGCGTGAGATGTTGACGAAATTGATGGTAGAAGAGGAATAAGAGCGTCCGACGAATGCGTAGAGTAAGACGAAATCTCCAATTCTTCGAGTTGTGCCTATAACAAAGAAAAAGAAGTCGATAATGAGATTATCGATGAGAACTCGAAGACTCTACGGTGAACAAAAGAGTGATG
Source organism: Brassica carinata (assembly GCA_016771965.1). NCBI lineage: Eukaryota > Viridiplantae > Streptophyta > Magnoliopsida > Brassicales > Brassicaceae > Brassica > Brassica carinata. The sequence continues at coordinate 43,175,923 of CM028694.1, forward strand.
GTGAGTTCTGACCTTAAATCGCCATTAAAGGAGAACTAGGTCGAAGGCTCGGCGGAGAAGAGGAGGAGAAATAACACGAGGGTTATTACCCGTCGACTCTTTGCTTTTTAATTATTGCCTTATTTTTAATATTTTTTTTTCAAATTAACAAATATACTTAAGGAAATTAGAATATTAATGGGATTACGTAAATATAAGGGCATTAAAATATAAGGGCATTATGGTATTAAAAAAAAGAAAAATCTTACTTATCTTAAAAATCTAAAATAAATCCTATTGTGACAAATCTATGAAAAAAGTGTCTTTATTTTCCAATTTTTCCTTAAAAAAAACAGAGGGTTAATAAAAGACGAGAACATTTTTAGGAAATTGTCTTTTCACTATAAACTAGTTGGTTGTAAACTAACAAGTGTCTTATTACTTATTAGTGTTGCTTAATTGAAATGTTTAGGATTTGTCTGTTTGTTGTTAGTGTTTTATTTTCCCTAAATAGTTTCTAAATAGTGTTAGTTAATGTATTCTTGGATTCTTAACATTTAATACTATCATATAATCTCTTACATATTACCTTTAAAAGATTTAGTTATTATTATTTTTATCTTTTTGTTTCTTGCTTTTACCCCTTTATAAAAAAAGTTTCTGTTTTATAAAATTGAAAGCATATTTTCACAAAGTTTTTTTGTGTTGAAAGTTTTTGTCACAAATAGTTGAATGTATATATATTATATTAGCGCACTGCAGTTGATTGTATATTACTTTAAAATATTAGATTTAGTCTTATTAAACATAATATATGATGCAGTTCCATTTCATCCAATATAAACAAATAAACAATATATAATATTTAAAACTAATTTGAAACAAATAATTTCATCAAATTATGAAACCACAATATCTTTGAAATACTATATATGCACAATTTATAATTTTATCACATATCTTTAATATATCTAAACGAAATATGACTCACAACAACATTAAAATTTTAACTTTTTTTGAACAACTAAATTTGTAAACTAATCCCTTTTTGTTTGGAATTGTAGAAGATGAAAATGTCTAATAGCTCAAGAATTCAAGTGATAACCAACCTAGCTTTGAATGCTTGATTATTTTATAAGGGATATACTTTATCATTGCCTGGAACTTGATGCTTGATTAAATTGTACGTAGGCCTTTGAAGAAGCCATAGCTGAGCTTGACACACTGGGAGAAGAATCCTACAAAGACAGCACTCTCATTATGCAGTTGCTCAGAGACAATCTTACCCTCTGGACCTCCGATATGCAGGTTACTCCCTCCCCTTCACATCTCTTTTCTACTCTTTACTTTCAAAAGTCAATCTTAATTAAAGCTGTTTTTTTCAATCATAAATCAAACCGTGCTTGCTTGATATATCCGTGATCAGATGAATCACAATAGAGAAACTCTTTTTGTACTGAATCATTAATATTCTGTGTTCAGGAGCAGATGGACGAGGCCTGAGGATCTTTGATGGAAAAGGGAGAGAGAGTTATGCTGCCATGTCTCCGATCTCAAGATCCTTATAACGTTGGCTTGAAAAATATTATTCTTTTTAAGTGTTTTATGATGAGTATGTGCACGGCTTGATGATTTGTCTACTCTTTTATCTTAAAAGTCTAAAACTATGTTCTCTAAAACTTGTAATCTCTTAGACTTTGATGAAGCCTTGAAAACCTCTCGAATTTTGATTCTTCAAACTCTGGTTAAAGTTGGAATCCAACAATCCACCGTTTCCTCTGGTTCAAGTTGGAAACAAACATTCTCTATTGATTCAAGTTTGTTGGATACCAAAAATATTGGTTTCATTATTTTTGGGGTGAATATAGAATACCATTTTTGTAAATATAACAAAACCAGTCAAAGAACCAATAATCAGTGGAGCCTCTCAGGATTACTTTTCTTTTGGGTTAAAGAAAAAAACGTGATACAAGTTTCGGGTTAAATAAAATACAGTATCTTCTTCAACTATGTTGGGCTGTAAACCAAGCGCTCGTAGCTTGGTGGTAAAGGAGGTACAGCTGTACTGCCCGCCACCCGGGTTCGAGTCTTGGCCACAACGGATTTAACATCCCTTTGTTGGGGCGCTGGACCCCTTACGAGGGGATAGTTAAAAAAAAAAAACTATGTTGGGCTGTAGCAAACTGTATAGGTGAAAAATGTCTCAAGCAAAACGTGGAACTCATTGAAATTCTGGGACACCGTAAAGAACCGAAAAAGCTGGAGCTCTTTCACAAGTGTTTTTAAAAAGAGGCGAATTGGTCAAATGGAATTGAAACTCTGTCCCTCAAGGTTTTGGTCTCTGAGTATCAAATAGAATTAAACTTCAACTTAACTAGTCTTTGAGTGACTACAATTCCAAGGAGAAGTGTAGGTCCGTTTCACATTGGAGCTTCTTCGATATTGAGATTCTATAGCAGCGTTGATTATTTTCGTAATAAGATCATTCTCAGCTTAATTTACAATATACTCCATTTATTTTCAGCTTTGGGGCTGGACGAGTCCTGAGTACAATTAGTTATATAATCTATGAAGATATTAAATTTTTGTTTCTGATTTTGTTGCTCACACAAATGACATGTTTACAAAGTTATCTCTTTCGAAAATTAAACCAAAAAAAAAACTAATACAAATCACAGGGGAAAAAAAAAAAATAGAAGAAATCAAATGTTTTATTTATTTATTATGATTCAACTAAGAATCTAAAACATCACAATCTGGTGAGACTACCTTAGCTAGAAACTCGAAATTGTAAACGTAGACAATGTATTGGAAGAAGGCAATACAATAAAGACCAGTGCCTGGGGGAAAGTCTTGACCAGCAAAGTCGATGGCTAAAAGACCATTAATAAAAGCAAAAAGGAGAATGAGGAGACCATGTCCAATGTCAATCGTGCTAGTGAGGTGATAGATGGAGACTCCTCCGGCGAGAAACGAAAAGGTGGAGACAAAGACATCCATGGTAGGGTAATAGAAAGGAACATAAAACATGATTGGTAATATAATCAGAGATGTTACAAATCTGATATTTTTTAATACAGGAGTTGTGGTTGGATCTGGATAATCGTCGAAGAATAAACACTTGAGTAACATGACTGCAAAGAAAATTGTGACGGGAGAAAACAAAACCACTCTTCCTCCTGATAAGAAGAGCAAGCCAAGGATTGAGAAAATTGTTAAAGCATACCAGATCCCACGAGTGAATACACGATAACCCATTAAGCTCTCTTTGTCCAATTTTTCCCAAGCCTCTGTCATCACACAAGGGTATTTAATGGTTTCCATATCTGTCTTCTTCTTTTCAGTAGGTTTTTTTCTCGAGTGATGAGATTTCTTGGGGTGTTTACGTCCCATATCTTTCTTTCTTTTTTTTTTCTTTTTTTTTCTGGCTTGACTGATGAGACTTAGGGCTTCTCGTAATATATAGGGGATGAGTGACATGAGTCCAAACCTAATATGACCAATGATGAGGTTAGTTTGTTAAAAATGTCTGACTGATAACGTATCAAATCTTTTGATAAGTTCAAAATATATTTTTTGGGTTTATTCCCTTGTTTTTCGTAAGATATATATTTTGTTGGAAAAAGGTCTCTGATCCATTGTTCTGTTTGGATCGATTTGAATAAGCTTTTTTTAAGAACAACGTTCCTCTTTTTCTATGTATCACAGACTCTGTGATGTCCTTATTAGGACTGAAGTCTCATTCAGCTTACAACCAAAAACTTCTCGTTTAGTGTGTATAAGGGGGTTTAATTACAAATCAGATTTGATCATTGCCGGGAAAATTCTAAATATTTCATGCTTGATTCACATGTAGGCTTTTGAAGAAGCCATAGCTGAGCTTGACACACTGGGAGAAGAATCCTACAAAGACAGCACTCTCATTATGCAGTTGCTCAGGGACAATCTTACCCTTTGGACTTCCGATGTGCAGGTTACTTTCTCTTCAAATCTTTTTTTCCGCACCTGGATTCTCTACTCTTACTTTCAAAGTCATACTTGAAGCTGTTTGCTTCTTACAGTTTATCTTAGAGTTCACTATGAGAACTCGCGACTTAGAGTTAAAGTGCCTGATATCCTTGATCAGATGCATCACAATAGAACATCATCAAATTACGTAGAGAAACTCTGTGTACTGAATTATTAATATTGTTTTGTTGATCAGGAGTAGATGGACGAGGCCTGAGGATCTTTGATGGAAAAGGAGACTGTTGTGCGCCATGTTTCCGCTACCAGATCCCGATCTCAAGATCCTCGTAACATTGGCTTGAAAATATTATTTCTTAAGTGTTTATGATGAGTATGTGCACAGCTTTGATGATTTGTCTCTACTCTTATCAAAAAAATGTCTAAAACTATTTTTCTCTAAAATTTGCTGAAGCCTTGAAAACCTCTTTATCCTTATGCTCGAATTTTGATTTAACTAGTATCCTCCTCTGGTTCAAGTTGAAACCAACAGTCTTGGTTTCATTGTTTTAGGATATAGTAACTTATTTTTTTTGCAAATATAATAAGACCATTAATAAAAGCAAAAGGAGAATGAGGAGACCATGTCCAATGTCAATCGTGCTAGTGAGGTGATAGATGGAGACTCCTCCGGCGAGAAACGAAAAGGTGGAGACAAAGACATCCATGGTAGGGTAATAGAAAGGAACATAAAACATGATTGGTAATATAATCAGAGATGTTACAAATCTGATATTTTTAATACAGGAGTTGTGGTTGGATCTGGATAATCGTCGAAGAATAAACACTTGAGTAACATGACTGCAAAGAAAATTGTGACGGGAGAAAACAAAACCACTCTTCCTCCTGATAAGAAGAGCAAGCCAAGGATTGAGAAAATTGTTAAAGCATACCAGATCCCACGAGTGAATACACGATAACCCATTAAGCTCTCTTTGTCCAATTTTTCCCAAGCCTCTGTCATCACACAAGGGTATTTAATGGTTTCCATATCTGTCTTCTTCTTTTCAGTAGGTTTTTTCTCGAGTGATGAGATTTCTTGGGGTGTTTACGTCCCATATCTTTCTTTTTTTTCTGGCTTGACTGATGAGACTTAGGGCTTCTCGTAATATATAGGGATGAGTGACATGAGTCCAAACCTAATATGACCAATGATGAGGTTAGTTTGTTAAAATGTCTGACTGATAACGTATCAAATCTTTTGATAAGTTCAAAATATATTTTTGGGTTTATTCCCTTGTTTTTCGTAAGATATATATTTTGTTGGAAAAAGGTCTCTGATCCATTGTTCTGTTTGGATCGATTTGAATAAGCTTTTTTTAAGAACAACGTTCCTCTTTTTCTATGTATCACAGACTCTGTGATGTCCTTATTAGGACTGAAGTCTCATTCAGCTTACAACCAAAAACTTCTCGTTTAGTGTGTATAAGGGGGTTTAATTACAAATCAGATTTGATCATTGCCGGGAAAATTCTAAATATTTCATGCTTGATTCACATGTAGGCTTTTGAAGAAGCCATAGCTGAGCTTGACACACTGGGAGAAGAATCCTACAAAGACAGCACTCTCATTATGCAGTTGCTCAGGGACAATCTTACCCTTTGGACTTCCGATGTGCAGGTTACTTTCTCTTCAAATCTTTTTTTCCGCACCTGGATTCTCTACTCTTACTTTCAAAGTCATACTTGAAGCTGTTTGCTTCTTACAGTTTATCTTAGAGTTCACTATGAGAACTCGCGACTTAGAGTTAAAGTGCCTGATATCCTTGATCAGATGCATCACAATAGAACATCATCAAATTACGTAGAGAAACTCTGTGTACTGAATTATTAATATTGTTTTGTTGATCAGGAGTAGATGGACGAGGCCTGAGGATCTTTGATGGAAAAGGAGACTGTTGTGCGCCATGTTTCCGCTACCAGATCCCGATCTCAAGATCCTCGTAACATTGGCTTGAAAATATTATTTCTTAAGTGTTTATGATGAGTATGTGCACGGCTTGATGATTTGTCTACTCTTTTATCTTAAAAGTCTAAAACTATGTTCTCTAAAACTTGTAATCTCTTAGACTTTGATGAAGCCTTGAAAACCTCTTTATCCTTATGCTCGAATTTTGATTTAACTAGTATCCTCCTCTGGTTCAAGTTGGAAACCAACAGTCTACGGTCTCCTACAGTCTCCCGTACACCAAAAATCTTGGATGGCTTCCACGAGAGGTGCACACCCCTGTATGCAAAATTCGAGGTGAGAATCAAAGGAGGCGAATCTCATTGCACAAGTGCAGCAAGAATAGGTGTATATGGCTTATATTGCCCTCTACCACCCATCAACACACTATCCACGGCCCTTGAGCTGCTCCAGACTTAACTCTCCCAGATGTTATGTGTTTGAGTGTCTGAAGAGCTGCAATCCTATGTGATCCAACACGGAAACAATCACCATAAATGATCAACGATTTAGTCAACAAGAAAGCAGATGCAAAGACCAAACTGTAACATGGGCACAATGATATTCTCAAGTTTATTGCTAAGCTAGCGTATACGTATGTATTCTTTACAATTAGTATAATTCTCTGAACATCATGCATTATAAACCTTTTAAAATTTTTTATCAACAACAACTAACAAGACCAAAATAAGAAAAAAAAATCTAACGCTCAGTCAAATAAAAGGGAAAAATCGCAATGATTTTTAGAGGAGGAAGAGCGATGCATGCGGTTGATTCACTATGTTCTTGTTAGGATTCTGCTGGTTGAGATGTGTATTAAGTTGATGGAGATGAGGATTCTGCTGGTGGACATGCATTTTAAACCGAATATTTTTAAACATGAAAAATGTCACTTGAGTGAATTATCTTTGTTCATATGTTTTAAAGGTTTGCACTTCTCTCTCTGTGTATCTATGAAAAATGTCACTTGAGTGAATTTTCTTTTGTTTTTCAGATCTTTCTAATTAAGTTGAATATTGATTCTAAAATCAAATTAAAGAGTATAGACCATATTGAAGAAGAGGAAGCCGGCATAAAAGAGGCCCCGTGTCTTCTTGCCAGAAACGAAATCAGAAAAGTTACCGATGTATGAATTTTTCATGATTCATTCTATTGTTATTGATGATCGTCAAAACAAAATTTGTCTAATATTGACAACTATGTTGACATTTGTTTTGCTTCTATTGAAGATGAAGTTTCAGCAAGAACTATAGAGAACCAAAATGTTACCATACCAAATTGAATCATAAACAATATATAATATTTAAAACTAATTTGAAACAAATAATTTCATCAAATTATGAAACCACAATATCTTTGAAATACTATATATGCACAATTTATAATTTTATCACATATCTTTAATATATCTAAACGAAATATGACTCACAACAACATTAAAATTTTAACTTTTTGAACAACTAAATTTGTAAACTAATCCCTTTTTGTTTGGAATTGTAGAAGATGAAAATGTCTAATAGCTCAAGAATTCAAGTGATAACCAACCTAGCTTTGAATGCTTGATTATTTTATAAGGGATATACTTTATCATTGCCTGGAACTTGATGCTTGATTAAATTGTACGTAGGCTTTTGAAGAAGCCATAGCTGAGCTTGACACACTGGGAGAAGAATCCTACAAAGACAGCACTCTGGTCATGCGGCTGCTCAGGGATCTAGAGGAAGGGTTGGGGAGTGGTATGGAACATGTTTCCACCACCAGATTTCAATCTCAAGGTGACCTTAGCCTTATCTCAAGACTGAAAAAGTTATTGAACTGTTAATGATGATTATGTGCACAGCTTGTTGATTTGTCTGCTCTTATCAAGAAAAGACTAAAACTATGTTTTCTAAAATTTGTCATCTCGTGACTTTGCTCAAGCCTTGAAAACCTCTTTGATTCTTCTACGGTCTGCTTTGGTTCAAGTTTGAAACAAACAATCCAAGGTCTCCTCTGGTTAAAGTTAGAAACTAACAATCTTGGTTTCATAGTTTTGGGGGTGAATATAGTAACTTCTTCTTTGCGAATATAATAAATCCAGTCAAAGTCCAAGCAACAAAATTTATGTAACATAGAGCGACCATAAGACGTGCACACACTTATGCAAGATTCGAGGTGAGAATCAAAAGAAGTCGAATCTTATTGCACAAACAGATGCAAAACATCAAAATTGTACTTGGACCACTTTGTTTGCATTGCATGCATGAAACGATATATTAAATAGAACCACAGTCTTTGGTCTATTTCTGAGACATACATAATTGTTTTCTCATATGCTACTTCAACTTTTCATTTATCCCACCAATATTTTCAGAGAAAGATACTGTAAACATTAAAAACTAAGAGCCAAAGTTGCTCGCTCACACGTGATTCCAGTCCACCTCCACTACAAAGTTATACAAATTGTTGTCAAGTTGAAAGTTATATCTGATTTATTAGATATAAAACCTTGAAATCAATACTTTATAGCTAGGGGCATCATTCTTTTGTAAGAAACCCACCGAACTCTTTTCTGTTGTTAGGGTGTTCGCTTTACTTCTTGTTTTTTAGTGCAAATAAACGTTGTGATGCAGAGAGGACCGTAGCCAAAAAGCTTGAGATTAGAGTGTAATGTTATTACCAAGTGTTCTTAACTCAACCAAATGGTTTCAAGAAAAGTTCAGAAGTCATAGAAACGAGTAATAAGACTTGGAACGAAACTAATACACAGAATATGTTTTGGATTAGGAAGACTATATGTTACGACCTAGAACCTTATGATAAAATAAATTATAGTGTAATGTTATCTAGTCACATTACATGATATGAAAATCGGAGGTTCTGAAAAATGTAGAGGTCTCGGACGAATTGCTTTTGTAGTCCACTAACTAAAGAAAAGATATTTACAAGCTTTTTCGAAATATAGTGGTGAAAGAGAGATTCAAAGTTCATTTAACCTCTTATATAGAAAATAAATGGTTCGCTGTACTAACCTTCGGATTAAATATTCGCTGCATCTTCAGATTATGTGAATTGTTATACATTTCATATCAAAATATAAGAAATAATAGTTTACAAAAAAAATATAAGAAATAAGAGCAACCATTAATCTTTTTCACATCCATTTTACAAATCAGATTTGATCATTGCCGGGAAAATTCTAAATATTTCATGCTTGATTCACATGTAGGCTTTTGAAGAAGCCATAGCTGAGCTTGACACACTGGGAGAAGAATCCTACAAAGACAGCACTCTCATTATGCAGTTGCTCAGGGACAATCTTACCCTTTGGACTTCCGATGTGCAGGTTACTTTCTCTTCAAATCTTTTTTCCGCACCTGGATTCTCTACTCTTACTTTCAAAGTCATACTTGAAGCTGTTTGCTTCTTACAGTTTATCTTAGAGTTCACTATGAGAACTCGCGACTTAGAGTTAAAGTGCCTGATATCCTTGATCAGATGCATCACAATAGAACATCATCAAATTACGTAGAGAAACTCTGTGTACTGAATTATTAATATTGTTTTGTTGATCAGGAGTAGATGGACGAGGCCTGAGGATCTTTGATGGAAAAGGGAGACTGTTGTGCGCCATGTTTCCGCTACCAGATCCCGATCTCAAGATCCTCGTAACATTGGCTTGAAAATATTATTTCTTAAGTGTTTATGATGAGTATGTGCACAGCTTTGATGATTTGTCTCTACTCTTATCAAAAAAATGTCTAAAACTATTTTTCTCTAAAATTTGCTGAAGCCTTGAAAACCTCTTTATCCTTATGCTCGAATTTTGATTTAACTAGTATCCTCCTCTGGTTCAAGTTGGAAACCAACAGTCTACGGTCTCCTACAGTCTCCCGTACACCAAAAATCTTGGATGGCTTCCACGAGAGGTGCACACCCCTGTATGCAAAATTCGAGGTGAGAATCAAAGGAGGCGAATCTCATTGCACAAGTGCAGCAAGAATAGGTGTATATGGCTTATATTGCCCTCTACCACCCATCAACACACTATCCACGGCCCTTGAGCTGCTCCAGACTTAACTCTCCCAGATGTTATGTGTTTGAGTGTCTGAAGAGCTGCAATCCTATGTGATCCAACACGGAAACAATCACCATAAATGATCAACGATTTAGTCAACAAGAAAGCAGATGCAAAGACCAAACTGTAACATGGGCACAATGATATTCTCAAGTTTATTGCTAAGCTAGCGTATACGTATGTATTCTTTACAATTAGTATAATTCTCTGAACATCATGCATTATAAACCTTTTAAAATTTTTTATCAACAACAACTAACAAGACCAAAATAAGAAAAAATCTAACGCTCAGTCAATAAAAGGGAAAAATCGCAATGATTTTTAGAGGAGGAAGAGCGATGCATGCGGTTGATTCACTATGTTCTTGTTAGGATTCTGCTGGTTGAGATGTGTATTAAGTTGATGGAGATGAGGATTCTGCTGGTGGACATGCATTTTAAACCGAATATTTTTAAACATGAAAAATGTCACTTGAGTGAATTATCTTTGTTCATATGTTTTAAAGGTTTGCACTTCTCTCTCTGTGTATCTATGAAAAATGTCACTTGAGTGAATTTTCTTTTGTTTTTCAGATCTTTCTAATTAAGTTGAATATTGATTCTAAAATCAAATTAAAGAGTATAGACCATATTGAAGAAGAGGAAGCCGGCATAAAAGAGGCCCCGTGTCTTCTTGCCAGAAACGAAATCAGAAAAGTTACCGATGTATGAATTTTTCATGATTCATTCTATTGTTATTGATGATCGTCAAAACAAAATTTGTCTAATATTGACAACTATGTTGACATTTGTTTTGCTTCTATTGAAGATGAAGTTTCAGCAAGAACTATAGAGAACCAAAATGTTACCATACCAAATTGAATCATGAAGAATATATCTACCATTGTCTTCTTTCGTATGAGAATCAAAAGTTGCACAAACATTTCACAAACAACATTTCAAATTCCAACAATAAAATTATGAAACAAGTTTGAGTCTGTGCTGTTGAAAAGTAAGCCACGAGAAGCAGTGACGCAACCCTCTGTTATTCCATAATCATCTATTTGCCATAGTGCGGCTAAGATTACCAGGATAAGCAAATCTCTAGAACACTCATTGTTTTGATGGATTTAGAGGATCGGCTAGAGTAGTTACTGGAATATATACTATTAAAGTAAAATTCCTACTAGGATTATGTCATTAGTTTTTTAAAAATTATTTACAAAGAAATACCATTGTTTACATTTATTTTTTGATATTCCCTTGATTTAGTTTTGATATTATAGATTTTGCAATGACATTTAATTTTAATACCAATTTTTAATTTGAATCGAGCTAACCAATATTTTCAAAACAGTGGCTTCCTTGAACGTCTAACAATACTAACCAATGATATTCCTGTGTTATTTTCTTAATATATTATTCTCCTACGTTTAATCAATAATATATTTAATTCAAGTTAGAAGTTTTGGTTTAATAATATATTAAGAGATGAAAAATCAAAAAATTATAACTTTAATCCATTTAAATCAGTAGGTTCTTTCTATATTTAATTCATGTGTAACGATATTTCTAATCTTGAGCAAAGAAAACAAGTTGAAAGACAAAAAAAAAAAGGAGAATATTGATTATTGCTATACTATAAGTTCCAAAACTTGAATCATTCAAAAAACAAAAAGTCAATTTCAATTTAGAATGAAAATTTTCACCAATACTTTTATCTAAATTTAATAATGTTATATTATAAGTTTTATTCTACATTTAAAAATATTAAACCCACCAATTATTAGCTTAAACAAGATATATTCTACAGATCCAAAGATTTCGTTGTTATATTAATAAGGTTTATTCTTTTCCATGGTTTAATACATTTCAATATATTAAATCCACCGATTTTAATTTCATATTATAGCAATAAGTAAAAAATATTTATATTTAAATCTCTTTTGTATTTGATTGCCAAAACTAAAATAAAAACAAAAAGATGTACTTATTAATACTATACAAACAAATAGCTTAAACCCAGTTAAGCTCAAATGTTAAAATTCGGATAAAAATCATTGTTACTTTTAAATCAAAACAATTAAACCAAAAAATTATCCCACTTTTTCAAAACACGGTTCAAAATCTAGTTATAGATTTACAGAAGATCCTACAAAGACAGCACTCTGGTTATGCGGCTGCTCAGGGATCTAGAGGAAGGGTTGGGGAGTGGTATGGAACATGTTTCCACCACCAGATTTCAATCTCAAGGTGACCTTAGCCTTATCTCAAGACTGAAAAAGTTATTGAACTGTTAATGATGATTATGTGCACAGCTTGTTGATTTGTCTGCTCTTATCAAGAAAAGACTAAAACTATGTTTTCTAAAATTTGTCATCTCGTGACTTTGCTCAAGCCTTGAAAACCTCTTTGATTCTTCTACGGTCTGCTTTGGTTCAAGTTTGAAACAAACAATCCAAGGTCTCCTCTGGTTAAAGTTAGAAACTAACAATCTTGGTTTCATAGTTTTGGGGGTGAATATAGTAACTTCTTCTTTGCGAATATAATAAATCCAGTCAAAGTCCAAGCAACAAAATTTATGTAACATAGAGCGACCATAAGACGTGCACACACTTATGCAAGATTCGAGGTGAGAATCAAAAGAAGTCGAATCTTATTGCACAAACAGATGCAAAACATCAAAATTGTACTTGGACCACTTTGTTTGCATTGCATGCATGAAACGATATATTAAATAGAACCACAGTCTTTGGTCTATTTCTGAGACATACATAATTGTTTTCTCATATGCTACTTCAACTTTTCATTTATCCCACCAATATTTTCAGAGAAAGATACTGTAAACATTAAAAACTAAGAGCCAAAGTTGCTCGCTCACACGTGATTCCAGTCCACCTCCACTACAAAGTTATACAAATTGTTGTCAAGTTGAAAGTTATATCTGATTTATTAGATATAAAACCTTGAAATCAATACTTTATAGCTAGGGGCATCATTCTTTTGTAAGAAACCCACCGAACTCTTTTCTGTTGTTAGGGTGTTCGCTTTACTTCTTGTTTTTTTTAGTGCAAATAAACGTTGTGATGCAGAGAGGACCGTAGCCAAAAAAGCTTGAGATTAGAGTGTAATGTTATTACCAAGTGTTCTTAACTCAACCAAATGGTTTCAAGAAAAAGTTCAGAAGTCATAGAAACGAGTAATAAGACTTGGAACGAAACTAATACACAGAATATGTTTTTGGATTAGGAAGACTATATGTTACGACCTAGAACCTTATGATAAAATAAATTATAGTGTAATGTTATCTAGTCACATTACATGATATGAAAATCGGAGGTTCTGAAAAAATGTAGAGGTCTCGGACGAATTGCTTTTGTAGTCCACTAACTAAAGAAAAGATATTTACAAGCTTTTTTTCGAAATATAGTGGTGAAAGAGAGATTCAAAGTTCATTTAACCTCTTATATAGAAAATAAATGGTTCGCTGTACTAACCTTCGGATTAAATATTCGCTGCATCTTCAGATTATGTGAATTGTTATACATTTCATATCAAAAATATAAGAAATAATAGTTTACAAAAAAAAATATAAGAAATAAGAGGCAACCATTGAACATGTACAACCAGTTTCCAAATAAATTTCCATATTTAAAATAGTAATATTTCTTTCCATGCTAATGATACTCAGTTCCATCTGAATTTTTCTCTATCACATTTCATCTCTTTACCCCTAAAAGCCACATCTTCATCTAATATATCAAATATTTATCCTCTCTCTTTTGTTTTATCTCTTCTGACCCCAAAAACAATCTCAAAGTAAAACAAAGAACAACAAAATAAATAAATAAAAGAGAGACAAAATCTTTTTATTTCAGTTCATTATCTCTCAATACTATAAAACGAAAAAACTTGTAACAGATCGGAAAAGGCAACCTCTATATTAATGGCAGAGATCGAAAGATCGAATTTTGATGATGAGAACTCGATTATTTCTTACGGAACATCGACCCTTCAAATGGGTTTTCCATCGGAGGACGAAGAGACAATCAGAGAGCTGATTGACAAGGAGAGACAACACTCGCCCAGAGATGATTACCTCCACTACAAAGTTATACAAATTGTTGTCAAGTTGAAAGTTATATCTGATTTATTAGATATAAAACCTTGAAATCAATACTTTATAGCTAGGGGCATCATTCTTTTGTAAGAAACCCACCGAACTCTTTTCTGTTGTTAGGGTGTTCGCTTTACTTCTTGTTTTTTTTAGTGCAAATAAACGTTGTGATGCAGAGAGGACCGTAGCCAAAAAGCTTGAGATTAGAGTGTAATGTTATTACCAAGTGTTCTTAACTCAACCAAATGGTTTCAAGAAAAGTTCAGAAGTCATAGAAACGAGTAATAAGACTTGGAACGAAACTAATACACAGAATATGTTTTGGATTAGGAAGACTATATGTTACGACCTAGAACCTTATGATAAAATAAATTATAGTGTAATGTTATCTAGTCACATTACATGATATGAAAATCGGAGGTTCTGAAAAAATGTAGAGGTCTCGGACGAATTGCTTTTGTAGTCCACTAACTAAAGAAAAGATATTTACAAGCTTTTTTTCGAAATATAGTGGTGAAAGAGAGATTCAAAGTTCATTTAACCTCTTATATAGAAAATAAATGGTTCGCTGTACTAACCTTCGGATTAAATATTCGCTGCATCTTCAGATTATGTGAATTGTTATACATTTCATATCAAAAATATAAGAAATAATAGTTTACAAAAAAAAATATAAGAAATAAGAGGCAACCATTGAACATGTACAACCAGTTTCCAAATAAATTTCCATATTTAAAATAGTAATATTTCTTTCCATGCTAATGATACTCAGTTCCATCTGAATTTTTCTCTATCACATTTCATCTCTTTACCCCTAAAAGCCACATCTTCATCTAATATATCAAATATTTATCCTCTCTCTTTTGTTTTATCTCTTCTGACCCCAAAAAACAATCTCAAAGTAAAACAAAGAACAACAAAAATAAATAAATAAAAGAGAGACAAAATCTTTTTTATTTCAGTTCATTATCTCTCAATACTATAAAAACGAAAAAAACTTGTAACAGATCGGAAAAGGCAACCTCTATATTAATGGCAGAGATCGAAAGATCGAATTTTGATGATGAGAACTCGATTATTTCTTACGGAACATCGACCCTTCAAATGGGTTTTCCATCGGAGGACGAAGAGACAATCAGAGAGCTGATTGACAAGGAGAGACAACACTCGCCCAGAGATGATTACCTCCAGAGACTTACAAATGGTGATTTGGATTTAAATATCAGAAACCAAGCCCTTGATTGGATTTGGAAGGTCAGACTTTTTTTTCTTCTTTCTGTTGACTCGATTCTTAACTAAGTCAATGTTCAGTGTCTTTGATCTGAAAAAGACACAACTTTACCTTATTACAGGCTTGTGAGGAACTTCAATTTGGACCAGTGTGTATATGCCTAGCGATTAACTACTTGGATCGTTTCTTATCAGTTCATGACTTGCCTGTAAGTTATAGATGTTAAACTCACTCACTGTCCTAAGGTTCAATCTCTTTTTATTATTGATAAACTTCTTTCTCTAGAGTGGAAAAGCTTGGGCTGTGCAATTGTTAGCTGTGGCTTGTTTATCCCTGGCTACTAAAGTTGAGGAAATTAAAGTTCCTGAGTTAAAGCATCTGCAGGTCTTATATTAATCTCCCATTGTCTTTTTATAACCAGAATCAACATTGTAGTAATGATAACACTGATGATAGGTTGGAGATCCTTGGTTCATGTTTGAGTCTAAATATGTTCAAAGAATGGAGCTTTTGGTGTTGAACGTATTGAAATGGAGGTTACGAGCCGTGACACCGTGCTCTTACATAAGATACTTTCTGAGTAAGATCAATGGCTGTGATCAAAAACTATCCAGCAGACTGGTGAGATCGTTACAAGTGATAGCTAGTACAACCAAAGGTGACGGGTCTCTCTCCTTTTCTTTCATTTGATTTTGTTATACATGATTCAACCACAACTTCGATACTAGTTTTGCTTTTGGGTTATGGGTTTTCAAATCTTTGTTTTTATGGTTGTGTGGGCAGGTATTGACTTTTTGGAGTTTAGAGCTTCAGAGATTGGTGCTGCTGTTGCACTTTCTGTCTCTGGAGAACTCCATACATTACAGTTTGACAAATTACCCTTCTCTTCCTTCTCCCCACACCTTCAAAAGGTAGGAAAAATTCACTTTATACGTACAAAATTGAATGTTCAGTGTCATAATAGAATTGTGGAGAATATGGAAACATAGATAGATGCATACATTCATTGCACGTTTGTATGTTTATGTTCCCCTGTTTGAATCCATACCAAAACTAGTTCAAGTATAGAGACCAGAGAAAAACTGACCAATTCAGTTATAGTCGCGTCAGTTGTGAACCCTCGTGACATGCTCACATGTTTGGTAAATGTTGTTTTGTTCTTCTCATTTCCAAATCTGATGGGTTTCAACTGCAATCAAACTAGATGATCTTCTCATGGGGACCAAAATAAAAAAGTTAGGTCATCAGAGATTATATACGTTTTCTTTGTCTGTTTTTATGTCTTGTTTCATATTTTGTTTGGTGTGTGTGTAGGAGAGAGTGAAGAAGATTGGTGAAATGATAGAGAGAAATGGGTCAGCTTTGTGTCCACAGACACCACCCAATAATGCAGTCTTACAATTTAAGACTCTTTCTACTTCTTCTGTTTCCTCCTCTCTCACTTCTCTTTCTTAATTTCTCTCGCTCCCCCTTTTTAAAAATGTCGTAATTGAAATTTTGATAAAATAAACAAACCAAAAAAAATTGCAGAATTATGGCTTATAAATAAACGTGAAAATGCGTTTTTGTCTTTGTGGAACTATGACGAGACATATATAAAGGCTAAATTACTTCTTCGGCTTGTATCTGGTTCCCGCCAAATATTATAGCGGGAAACAAACCGACTCGGTTAAGCGAGAGTTGACTTTCTGCTGTTAACAAACTTTTTAAAAAGTGGACCGTGTCATCGTAATGGGCTTGGAATCTAGCCCATTTATTTAATATAATGTTTTATCCTGACCTTCTATCACTTGAATCAGTTGGTATTGAGCTTCCAAGTGAGTCCAATTTGATAGCATAAGACAAAATGGATCATTGGCTTGACTAATGAAATATTAGAGATTATGGATTGGTTTATTACTTTCTTGGCCGTAACCAGAGATTTCCATTGATAAAAGCATTGTAATCGTCTTGTAAAGCAGCTAAGTTGAACACTAGTATTTATGATTATTGATTAGAGGGAAAATTAATTCACTTATCATTAAACATCTGTAGATTATTTCACTTTTTATTAGCATGATTTATTAGATCATAATCAAACTGGTATGATAAAAAAATATTGCTTATATAAACTGACCAATCAATTAATTAATTGGTTAAGTGAGCTAATTTACTATTCGGGTGTGATAACATTTTAGCTTATTTATTTAGATCTTATATGGTTGACGCTATTTTTTGGGTAATAATGCATTGTAGTTTTGTTTACACATCAAGTGGTAATCAATTGCTAGCTATATATATGATTAAGTCGACCCAAAAAAACTCAAGAATAAACACTTTACATTCTGAATCGCTGTCGAACTAGCCTGTAAATGTGTCAGAAGTCTTCTTATTATACACTTTCTTTTGGCTGGTGTTACCTTGTACACAAAATATTTAAATCCACTCCACTGACAGCTATTTCCAACGGGTATATTAGCAATGTCCAACGGTAACAACACCAATAATATTCACAGACCTAATCCAACCAACAATCAGGTCGGGCACATGGGATTAATGATTAATTACGAGTTTTCAAATTTCTTTACAAGATAACTTATAGTTTTATACTATTATGTTAAATACATACTATATATAAAAGAAAACAAAAAGGGTCGTTGTTGTATATACATTTAAATAATGGATGGATCAAGTAGACAGAAAGACATGCGAAGTTGCAACTCCTTGATTCTTGAACTAAACATGTTAGCTGTCTCCCCACATTTGCCACGTCCTGCATACAAAATTGCCTAACATTAATAATCTTTGAAAATCATATCACTACAAAATTATTGGAACCTCTCTACAATTATATTCCACAGCCGATCGCAGCTCGCTATTACTCACCTAATCAAAAGTAATTTTTTCCTAATTTAACATTTTTAATCCATGGTCTGTGCCTCTGTGGATTGTATACTAAGCAAAGTCAATATAATAAAATGTTAAAACTTCATCCGACTAATATTTTGATATTCATCTTCCATATGTAATAGTATTCATTAGTCATTGTCAATATATGTAATTAATCATGGCTCGGTTATATTCAATTATGTTGAAAAGAAACAAAAATTTCAAAATATTAATGCATCGGCCTTGGAGAGTAGACTACTCGGTTTAGCAACCCCCATGTTCCAATTATGCGTTTGCATGTTAGTCTGCAGGTTTTATTTTTAATATATTAAAGATTTTAGGAATCTCGGTTTAATTAATTGAAATAATTATTAATTTCCTCCCTCCCCTTTTTATACATCTCCTCCATTTTCCACAAACTTCACAACTCTCTAACAATCTCATAATCTCTCTCACTCTGAAAACAGAAGAAGAAGAAAAAAGTGAGAGATGGCTTCCAAAATGGTCCAAGTTTTCTTGATAATGGCTCTCTTCGCCACATCAGCACTCGCTCAAGCCCCGGCTCCTACACCAACCATCACTCCTCCTGCCGCAACACCCCCTCCAGTTGCAACTCCTCCTCCAGTTGCAACACCTCCACCAGTAGCCACCCCACCACCAGCCGCAACCCCAGCCCCAGCCACCACTCCACCACCAGCAGCGACTCCAGCTCCCGCCACCACTCCACCATCAGCATCTCCTTCTCCTTCTGATGTTCCCGCCGCGTCTCCACCGGCACCGGAAGGTCCCGCATCGAGCCCAGGACCTTCAGCTGACGCACCTCCCCCAAGTGCCGCTTTCTCAAACAAAGCTTTCATCGCCGGAACCGCTTTCACCGCTATTATGTACGCCGCCGTTTTCGTTTGAGATTTTTATTTTATTTTTTAAAGTTCACAATCTTTTCTTTTTCTTTGTAATTTCACCCCAATTATTTCAAATCCTTGGTGTTATGTGAGAATTTCATTTATTTTCGTATTTCGCTACTTGATCATTCAAATTTGTATTATGTGTCACGTGTGTCGGATCGTGGAAAGTTATTCGTGGTGGAAACAAATGGAATGCTGACTCGTGTGTAATTTACCATTGGAAGGGCTTCGTATGGTGGGTGGTCTGTGTTGAGGTGGAATTTGTTCATGTAAATCCAATGACAGTTTAATAAATTGAATTTCATTATTCGTTCATTTAGCCAAATTCTTACAAAAATAAAATCTGCATGCCTTTTGAGTACATTACAAAAGGCCCTTTATAGTTGTGATATGACCCAATTAGTTCAGCCCATTACTGTATTTTAACAGATTGAAGAAGTTTGAAGAAAAAATAGGTAGATTTTTATTCTTTTTGGTTCAACCACGTGATTAAACTGTCTTTTGTCTAACTAATAATCTTCTAGAAGTCTAGACTCTAAGTTGTCCACTTGAAAATCACCACGTTGATGGCATTGATTTTCCAACTGACAAGGGCCCTGGGTCCATCTTCATTCCCACCTTTTAATTGTGTACTCTGTTTGTTGTATTCATTTACTTCTCCTCGATAATAGCTTCTACTAGCTTGTTTCAAAGGACAACAAGAAGTACAAAAAGGTTTTGTTTTCCAGCGATTTTTGCGTGTGTTACAAAGGCGATGACAGTACAATTAGAACGGTAAAATAATGCTAAGATATAACGGTACGATATAAGCAAGCTTAGGCAAAAAATGTTATTAGTTTTTTACTAATCAAAGCAAAAATGTTAGGCAATCAGTTTGAAGTTTTGAAAACTTTTCTTTGTCAACCTCATGACCTTTTCTTTAACAACTCTATAGTTTTAGTATGTAATCCGTTACATCTTTATAGCGCATTCCGAACCATTCCGGTTTCCCTCAAAAGCGTTAAGCATGGGCACGCTTATACGATCATTCCTCTTCTTATACGCCTTACACTTTACTTACTACTAACACACAACTAAATGTTCCGTCCAGTTAATATCGACGTCAACCCTTATGGACTCTTCTATATAGGGAATAGGGATTTTACGCTCCACCATTAATTGTTTGGAAGACCATGCATTATTACTCTAACTATTTAAAGATCAGATTGTTGACTCTTCAAATTATAGTTTCTTGCTGGGAAATCAACGACGTTGGCCAAGCCTATAGCTTTTTTTTTCTCTGAACACTTTAAGCCAAGCCTATAGTTTCTTACTTATTATGGCCTGATCTCTCTCCGTCAGATTAGTTGGAGTATTGAAGTCCCGTCTGGTTGAGGCTTGAAGTTTGGAGTTAATGATCAAGCTGGGTTTACATGTTTTCACTTCCTTTTTTGTGGTTGAAAATTGATCCGTATGGTTCTGTTAGAAACATGTAAACCCAGCTTTTTATTTTGTAGTTGGAGTATTGAAGTCCCATATCTAAGAAATCCTGGGTCCTAGGTAATAATTTCATTCCAGTGACAAAAAAAAAGGTAATAATTTCATTCAGTGTTTTTAGCCCTAGTGGGTGTTCTGGTTTTTCTCCTGTTTTCTCTTTTGTTCGGTGCTGATAACACCTCCCTTGTTCTTTGTACTTTGGTCCTTTGTGGCCGTTTGATTAATTTGAAGCATTCAGTGTTAAAAAAAAGGTAATAATTTCATTCATTGTCAATAATTAATAATAGGACGCTAATGGCATATAAAACGAGAGAAACTGAGTTAACAAAAAATGTAATATATATTTCTCTCTCAAAAAAAATGTAATATATATGGAATGAAAATGGAAGAGGGAGACACGTTTAAAATATATATTTGAATTACTCTACCTATCATCTATCGTCTACACTATTTTTTCTACTTTAACTTCCAGAAGATCGACCATGGCAGACAGAGACGAGGCATCAGAAGCTGTAGAGATGACTCCTCTGCTAAGGGATCAAAATGCCGTGGAGGAAGGCGGAGATATATGGATAGAGACGAAGAAGCTATGGAGTATTGTTGGACCGGCCATATTCACCAGAGTCTCGACATATTTATTCTTCCTCATCACTCAGTCGTTCGCGGGCCATCTTGGCGAGCTCGAACTCGCTGCCATCTCCATCGTCATCAATATCATCACTGGCTTCTCCTACGGCTTTCTCGTATACACAAACATATATATACGTTTTATGGCTTATATTTTAATTTTAACCTATTAATTGCTATATATATGTGAAAAGTGCTTTCAAATATCAATAAATCACAATTTTGTTCCATAAATAGCTCAAGGATTTTTAATATAAAACAGCATTTATCAGAAGATAAAATGAATACATTAACATATTTGAGTTTAAGATTTAATGGTTAAAGTTTAGAATGTAGTATTTGGGAATTAAAGTTTACAATGTACGGTAATTTAGTGTTTTTATGATTAACAAATGTTATTTTGATGATTTTTAATACTATTATTTCAAACAAAAATTTTAAAAGTGCAATTTATGAGATTTCCCTATATATAAAAATATTTATTTTTATTAATTATATGCAGCTTGGAATGGCGAGTGCCTTGGAAACATTGTGCGGTCAAGCCTTTGGAGCAAAGAAGTATGACCTGTTAGGAGTGTATATGCAGCGATCTTGGATTGTTCTTTTCTTCGTCTCCATCTTGCTCCTCCCTATGTATTTCTTTGCAACCCCGATTCTTAAGTTTCTTGGCCAGCCTGAAGACATCGCCGAGCTCTCTGGTACCGCCGCTGTTTTGGCCATTCCTCTCCACTTTGCATTTGTCTTCATTTTGCCTATCAGCCGATTTCTCCAATGCCAGCTCAAGAATGAAGTATGTAAATAAAATATCTCTATTCAGAGGCTTAGTAATAAGTTGTTAAAGCTATTTTGACGTTTAGTCTAAGGCATGACTTTTCTTAGATAGACTGATTATTATTAGGATAACATTTTTCATGTAATGCATTTCATTTGTTTAGGTAATCAGTCACTATCTAAGTATATCCAGTTTTTCATTTCTTCCTTTAGCATAACATTCTCTTGATGAGTAAATATTTACGTGATACTAATATCGCCAAATGTAGTTGGTTAATATTTTTTTTTTTTACAATATTACCATCAGGTGCTAGCAATAACGGCTGGAGTGATACTTGCAGTTCACATATTTGTGTCCTGGCTTTTTGTGTACGGTCTTAAGCTTGGATTCATATGGACCATGATTACTTTTAGTTTGGCATGGTGGCTCAATGTCATCATCTTGTTTATTTACATCGTATGGGGAGGTTGTCCGCTCACTTGGACCGGTTTCTCCATGGAAGCTTTCACGGGACTATGGGAATACGCTAAGCTCTCTGTCTCCTCCGGAATCATGCTTTGGTACTATATATTGGTTTAGATGCCACTTGTATCACATTTGTTTCTTATGCTATACAAATCGAAAACAACTTACGGTAGATTTTTTATCGAACGACAGCTTGGAGTTTTGGTATTATAGGATTTTAATTGTGATGACTGGAAATTTGGAGGATGCAAAAACTGCTGTTGACTCTTTGTCTATATGGTACAAAAAAAATATATTCATCTATTGCTTTTTAGTTTCATATAGTATTATAGTCACATTTGTTCTGTTTATCTTTTTGTTGAAAAACTTATACTTACAATAATCATGGGCAGCATGTCGATAAATGGTTTGGAGGTAATGGTTCCGCTTGCTTTCTTCGCCGGGGCCGGGTAACTAATCAATCATATTTACAACAATCGTATACGTGCTTTCTTGAAATCTCATAGTGGAATTTGCGTGTGGGAAAATAACCTACTAGTAGTCTTTTCTGATTGGTATACGTTGATAAAGACCGGTTAGATCTAATGATACCAAGTCATGGCTTAAGCAATCGGTTATAAGATCTACTATATAATTAATAGTATGTCTTTCCAGATAGTATTCTCTATAATTATTTTACCACGAAAATCTAAGTGCTGGAGAAAAAAGTGCGATGTACTAAGTTAGATTGCTAGTTTTACAACTATGATTGTGTATATAATAAGTTAATAACAATAAACATCAATAACAATAAATTAATAAGAAAAACAATTCTTCCAGGGTACGAGTGGCGAATGAATTAGGAGCAGGCAGCGGAAAAGGAGCAAGATTCGCAATGATCGTATCAGTGACACAATCATTAATCATTGGAATAATGTTTTCAGTGCTCGTAGTACTTCTTCGTGATCAAATCGGTTGGATTTTCTCTTCAAGTGAAATCATCACAAAAGCAGTTACCGATCTCTCTGTTCTTCTAGCCTTCACGATTCTTCTCAATAGTGTTCAGCCGGTTCTTTCCGGTACACCATCCAAATTCTTTCTTATCTCAAGATAAAACCAGAGCAATGTTTGTGCGTTGAGTGTTTGATTTTTGATCATTAAGGTGTTGCCGTCGGATCGGGTTGGCAATCATTTGTGGCATACATAAATTTGGGAAGCTACTATTTCATTGGACTTCCTCTTGGATTTGTTATGGGCTGGTTTTTCAATTCTGGTATTAAGGTTAGTCAGTCTCCTTTATGAATTTGATATCAATACTTTATAGGTTGATCTTTATCTATATCTTGACTATTATATGCAAATAGGGCATGTGGGCTGGTATGATATTTGGAGGAACTGCAGTTCAGACACTGATATTGATCTTTATTACCATGAGATGTGACTGGGAGAAAGAGGTAATTAAATTTTTGATTTTGTTAATTGTTATATGGCTTGTTTTTGGGTATGTCTTTTAATTATAAGGTCGTTTTATTTCGAGTTTTACAGGTTCAGAAAGCAAATGCTCGCGTTAAAAAATGGTCTGTTTCTGATACAAAAATTTGAAGACAACCGAACTTAAAATAATGACCATTTCAATCACTATCGCTTGTACGTTACGTAAATTGGTGTAGTGACTGGTTCGGCTTATCTTAACCTTAACCGGTACCGGAGCAACCACCGATTTGTTTCTTTATGAATAAAGAATTAAGGCTACTTTCACAACATACTTTTTTTATTTGTCTTTATTATGAACTAGGTAAGGAACCCGTGCGATGTCGCACGAGAACTCTTTTTATAAAAATAAAAATGCTATGTTTTCTAAATAACATTTTAGATTTGGTTGTAATAAAATAACAACTATGTAAATACCAAATAGACATATGTTTTATTATTCGTTTAAGTTATTTAAAAATCTTGAAAACAACTAAATATTTGAAATTATTTAAAAACAAATATATTTTAATATAATCATTTATTAATGAAGTTTAAAAATGAATGAGTTGAGAGATGAGTTGTATTGAAGTTTTAACAAAGAAATCACTTAGATTAAAATGAATGAGTTGAGAGGTGGTGTTGTAATGAAGTTTTTATAAATCTTTTGATTGTATTATTAAGGGTTGAAATGAAAGTATTTTATGAATTTACAAAATAAGTGATTCTTAAGATACATAAACAAGTATAACAAGTATATGTGTTGTAATTTGTAAAGATGAAGAGTTATTACATACCACACAAATGCACCAAGTGCTGCGACATTACGATGTCACTGGAAATTATTACAGTTCTCTGTACTTAAAGATTATAAAATAACTGGCAACGCTTATTAGTAAATGAAAAAGATGATGAAATTGAAATTTATGGTAAATGTTAATATATTGATCTAAGAGGTGGGTGTGTTTAAAAGATGCCTATTAAGACCAATGTAATATATACATGATATTATAATTTATTTTTAAGATATAAAATATAGATAACATGGTTTTATAGTATATTTTTTTATCCCGCAAATAAACTTCTGTGTAAACTACTTATATTTTATCTACAAAATTTATCTCTTTTTACAAAAAAAATTATGAAATATATGCTATTGCTTTTAAATAATTAAATCATTCATTTTAAATAATATCATATATATAATTCACCAATTGATTGCTTAAATCTATAATCACTATCAGAAGAAAATGATGACATAAATCATCAAAAATGTGATATATCTATTTATCATTATAATACAACAATAAGCATGTAAAAAGAATATTAGTTTATAATACCACAATCAGAAATAAATCGAAGAGTACTAAGAGAGTAATTTTATGAATGTTTTGATGTATTTTAAGTATATTTACCTTAAATATTAAAACTACAAATTAGTAAACAAAATTTACTATAATTTTAATGATATATATTTGTTTTTATAAAGATCTTACATATGAGTATATTAACATGTGAATAAGTAGAAGAAGAATCGTAATTATAGTTTATTTAGATAAATAAATGGGACACTAGAATAATAAATAATTGGGCCTGTTGAGAAAAAAAAAAATCAACAAGCGCTTAAAAGCACGTGGTCTTCTTCGTTTTCTCTGTTCGAAGTGGTCTTCTTCTTCATTTGATGAATTATAACAACGATCTGAATTATCACATGTTACTCGTCGCATTTTGTAAGCACGGTTCAGGCGGTCTCAACTCGCACCACCGCCTAATCTTGTCGATCAGCCCTAACTCGTCACGTCTACCTCCGATCAACGTATTCTCGTCAGCGTAATTTGTGAAACAGCCAATTTTAGATCGTGGATTTTTGGCCACGTATACTTCCACTTGAAACTCAATCTCACCGGTAGAAAGGTTTTCATTTCTCTCGCCAAAATATTAAAATTTTAATTCTCTAATCAAAACTTACGATTGATCACAGTATATTACTTACTTATTCAACCTAGGTTGCTTCCTTAGACCTTAATTGATGTCATATCCTCTGGCGTCAAATTGTAAATTCGCTGCCAATAAATTCCTTATCGTTCTCCTGACTATGCAAAACGTCTTCTCGGGACGTTTCAGAGATGTCCCAACAAGAGACGGCTGATGAGTTATTTTAGGGCATTATATGTAAAACAGGGAACGTAGATACACATATATTGATCAGAGAGGTGTGGTTGAAGAGTTGTGCTGTTTCAGATTGAAACGATCCGGAGAAAGATGCCAATACGGCAGTTTGTGATGACGTAAGATATTTAGAGTGACAGAATTTTATATCCTTAAGATCAAAAAATGAACAAACCTGACTGTTGGATTTATTTTTTTTTCCCATTAAAAACTGATAACATCATCAATCACCAAATACCGGGTTGCTTTGGGTTTATGAAAATACCGGGTTGCTTTGGGTTTATGAAAAAACACTAACTTTGATAAATAAGAGACACAACATTTAATAAAAAGATACTCTAACGAATAAACACAACTTTTAATAAGGAAAAAACACAATTTTTCTAATTTTTTAAAAAATATTTATCTATTAATAACCTTTGAAATTAAATTGGATTAATGAAAAAATATAACCTTAAACAAGTAAGAGACACAACTTTTAACAAGTAAAAGACACAACCATTAGTAAAAAGACACCATCATGAAAAAACATAACTTTTAATAAAAAAGAGACATAACCTTTAATAAAAAAACACCTTAATGAACAAATACAAATTTTAACAAAAATTAGATCCCTATAAAAATACACAATCTTTCGAATTAATCAGGATTCCTATTATTAGTAGATAAGGAATAGTATCACACACCTAGTTCAAAGACAAAAAGCAAAAATTAAGCTGTCAAAACGGTTTATCACATGATGTCTAATACACGTAACGAAACCGGGCATAAGAAATGGTCAGATGCAAAAAAATGAAGAATGTATCCACCCGCAAAATATTAAATAGATTTCGTATGATTAAACCAGGTAATCGGTCAAATAGTATCCGGTTCGAAGTTTGTAAACCGAAACCTAAGCAATGGCGTGGTTGGCGAGAAATACACATGCTCACGTCTCCTTTCATGTTTCTTCTCTGGTTTTGCAACCATTATTTTATAAACGTCAAATTGCCCGGTTCTATATAGATGAAGAAATTATTAATTACATAATGACGAAAAAAGTCAAGACAAAAACTGAGGAGTTGTTAAATTCGTGATAACCAGTAATGTGGACGTACATAGCATATAAAACGATGTAAACTGAGTTGTTGAGAGAATGTCAAATGTATGGTATATATTTGGAGTCAAAATGAAAGATGATTACACAATGTGTTAAAATAATTGACGCATGCATGGTGGTTTAATAGTAAAATAAACCATCCTGAAAGCGAGGTACCGTAATTAGAGCGTTTCTAGCTTCTGCGTTTTGTTTCATGAGACTAGATGCTAACTACTTTCCACAGAAGTCTCGGGAATTAGCACAGCTTTCGGTTCTTGACCTACCGGTTATGAAAAAAAACCAATATTTATATATTTTGTGTGTTACTCAATATCATCACGTATCTGCTCTCATCTACTCTTTTATTTTATAGATTTATAACTTTCCAGAAGATCGGCGATGGGAGAGAGAAACGACGAAACAGGAGGTGTAGCTAGAGAAGGCGAGGATTCCTCTGTTAAGGGATCAAAATGAAGCGGAGGAAGACGGAGATATACTGGTGGAGACGAGGAAGCTATGGCGTATCGTTGGACCAGCCATATTCACTAGAATCACCACCTACTTGATCCTCGTAATCACTCAGGCCTTCGCCGGCCACCTTGGGGAGCTTGAACTCGCCGCTATCTCCATCGTCAACAACGTCATCATCGGCTTCAACTTCGGCCTCCTTGTATACACACATATATGTAGAAACATTACTTGGCTTGTATTATAATGTTCTTATGAAGAAACTATGAAATTTTAATGCAGCTTGGAATGGCTAGTGCGCTGGAAACTCTTTGTGGTCAAGCGTTTGGAGCGAAAAAATATGACATGTTAGGAGTGTATTTGCAGAGATCTTGGATTGTTCTCTTCTTATTTTCCATCTCCCTTCTTCCAATGTACTTCTTTGCAACTCCGATTCTTAAGTACTTGGGCCAGCCTGACGACATTGCCGAACTCTCTGGTACCATAGCCGTTTGGGTCATTCCTATCCATTTCGCATTTGCTTTCGTTTTCCCTCTCAACCGATTCCTCCAATGCCAACTTAGGAATAAGGTATAGATGTAACATTTTTTAGCCTAATTTATTTTTCATATAGTTATTAGTCATAATAACAATTAATAAGCATTTGGTAGCTTGTTCTAGCATTTCTAGCATGATAGTATCCTCCGAAGTCTAATGACTGAATATGTTCTTCATACTATTATTCCACCAGGTGATTGCAATATCGTCTGGAGTGGCACTTGTAGTTCACATATTTGTGTGCTGGCTTTTTGTTTACGTTCTTGAACTTGGAGTCATAGGGACCATGGCTACTGTTAACGTGGCATGGTGGCTCAATGTACTCATCTTATTTACTTACACCACTTGCGGTGGTTGTCCGCTCACTTGGACCGGTTTCTCCATCGAAGCTTTCACAGGACTTTGGGAATTCGCTAAGCTCTCTGTGTCCTCCGGAATCATGATCTGGTACCACTCGTTAAACGCCACTAGTGTCCCAGTTTTTTCAGTTTAGTTTACAACCGGAACACAACTTCTTACGGTAGACTGTTATGGAGACAGCTTGGAGAATTGGTATTATAAGATTTTAATTCTGATGACTGGAAATCTGAAGGATACAAAAATTGCTGTTGACTCCTTGTCTATATGGTACGTCAATATGTACATATTTTGAAGAATAACGTAATTAGTATGAAAAGCTTTCATAGCATAATTAATTATTTATTAACTATTTTTTTATAATCACAATGCTCATTGGTAGCATGTCGATAAATGGACTGGAGCTGATGATTCCAATTGCTTTCCTCGCTGGGACCGGGTATAACCACTCTCTCGTTATCATGACTATCGTGTAGATAGTTCATTTGTTGTTTAGCTTGGTAAACTTTATATTATTCATATCATTCAAAACCTATTTACAAATCTGTTTTTATAGCGTACGAGTGGCGAATGAACTAGGAGCAGGAAGTGGGAAACGAGCAAGATTTGCAATGATCGTATCAGTGACACAGTCCTTACTCATCGGAATAATATTTTCAGTGCTAGTAGTATTTCTTCATGGTCAAATCGGTTGGATCTTCTCCTCAAGTGAAACCGTCATAAAAGCAGTCAATGATCTCTCTATTCTTTTAGCCTTTACGATTCTTCTCAACAGTGTCCAACCGGTTCTTTCAGGTACGCTACAGAAACAAAGTAATTGGTTTGTTGTTCTAGGATATACTGAGTCAACGATTGTCTTTTTATTTCATTCTGGTTAGGTGTTGCGATTGGTTCGGGTTGGCAATCATTTGTGGCGTATATAAATTTGGGATGCTATTATTTCATCGGACTTCCACTTGGATTTGTCATGGGCTGGATTTTCAAATCTGGTGTTAAGGTAAACGCCAGTTTTCTTTTAATATAATAAATTTCAGAATGTAAAGATTTACTCCTTAAACTTTGTGTGTGTGTGTGTATTGTGATTTTATGTCTTAGGGCATTTGGGGCGGTATGATATTCGGAGGAACTGGGATTCAAACATTGATATTGATTTTTATAGTTGTGAGATCTGACTGGGAAAAAGAGGTAACTAAAAAAATTGTTTATTGCTTTTGGTTCATGTGTATGTCTTTTTAATGCAATTGTTTCATCGTTCATTTCATATTTGTAGGCACAAAAGGCAAGTGCACGCGTTAGAAAATGGTCGACCTCAGACTCAGAGGCAAGAAACTGAAGATTGCATAATTTGCATACAATAGTAGAGTTATACTACATAAGGCTAGGCAGTGGTTATGAGTAAATCACATGCGGTATCATTTCAATCTCACAAGTATAATTAATTAAAATTGGCTACTGGAAGATCGGTTATATATGTTTTGGTTTCGTCAACCGAAACTGGAGCAGTGATTGATTTGTGTTCCTTTACGAACAAGGAATTAAGCAACTTTCACTTTGCAATTTCCTCGTAGAAGTTCTTTACATGTATAGAATCTCTCCTGTTTAATTAGGATTTGGTTTGATGTTCGTGATCCAATGTTCTGAGCGGATATAAGGGAGATTTGATTTAATAATCTAAGAAAAAATGGTACATGGAAGTTTTGTGTGGACTACCAAACTCCAAATAATCTTTGTCGTAGTTTATATCGATGCCAAGCATGTGTAGAACAAAATGTAATAGCACTGACTTTAAAATATTGTAATTTTATTATCATTTGATAATTAATAGGGCTGACCATTTTACCCAATATCCGAACCCGATCGAAAAAACCCGAACCGAAAGGGAATCGAAGTAGCAAAATACCCGAACGGGTATTGAATTAGAAGAGATTGGATACCCGAACCCGAACGGATAATATCCGAACCCGAATGGATATCCGAAGATAACCAAACTTATGCATATTTAACCTTAAAATTATATTTTACTTCTCTAATTTTATTTAAAATAATTATATTGATGTTACCCATACTTTAAAATCATATAACATACATATATTTATAGACAAAATGATTTGCTATTCACTTAAAATGCATATCAAGCTTTTTGTTACGTGCATTAATAAAAGTTACACCCAAAATTTAAAAATAATAATCAAATTAGTGTATTTTTTATTTTTAAAATGTTATCTCCAAATTTATTAATCATTCAATCTATTTAAAAATAAAAAATATTTAGTGAAAATTATATTTTTAAATACAAGAAACTTGAGAAATGAAGAATTTTAATTTTTTTTTCTTTCAAAATCTAAATATCCGAACCCAATCCGAAGTAAAAAATACCCGAACGGGTTTTATACTCCTTTACCGAAATACCCGATCCGAACCCGAACGGGTACCCGAAGCCCACCCCTAATAAATAAATGTTATTTGAAAAAAAATATACAACCAATGTCTCATGACATCTGTTTTGAGAGCCAGCATCTCAATTTTCACCTACTTTTTATTATTTTTACTTTTTTAACTATCAGATACTATACTTTAGTAGAACTCTTCAATGAAGTTGCTCTAAAAACATCATCAGTCAGTTTCTCAGTAAAATATTTTAAATATCTAATATTATTATAGTTTATTTTATAGCCAAAACTAAAAGAAAAAGATGATAAATCAATAACAAAAGATCAAATTTTTTTTTGTAACTGGCTTACTTTATATAAATGTAAAAATAAAGTAAAATATTACAAAAGTCCCAAGGCTCTAGTTTTGAGCCAAAGCCCATTTAGAAACTCATATAGTAGAACCCAAACCCTAATTAATAGTTTTAACCCATGACAGTCTAAGTTCAGTACAAGGAAACAGATGGAAGAGGAATGAAGTTACGATCAGAGAAGTTTGTGGCGATGGTAACAGAGGAGACAGTAGACGGATGACCAAATAAGCACAGAGGAGTTCAGATTCTCACTGGATCCATAATTGCATCATCTCAGAGGATCTTCTCGGGTTTGTCTCCCTAAAGCTCTGAATTTTGTTTCTGATCTGATGATCAATAATCGAAAAACATCTTGTCAACTGATCTAAATTGGCTTGCATGCAGGCGGTTGTTTCTCCCAATCCAGATCCAGTAGATAGTTGCCTGCCATCCCAGAAGAGTCAGCGACCGAGAGGATGCTCCCGTATGGGATAACATCTGATTAATAGAGTTCTCCTAGTTGCGATTAGGCACGATCCTACATCTTCCGGCCACTCGACTCCACAGCTCATATGCGTAGTTACAGTCCCAGTAGAGATGGTCTCTCGATTCATCAGTTAGGTTGCAAAGTAGGCAACCCGGGGGAACATGGAGACCCCAAGAAATCAGACGGTCACGAGTCGGGATACAGTTTTGCACAACAAGCCAAGCATGAGAGCTCTGGCGAAGGATACTTCCAGATGTCCAGATGATTTTCGCCCAGTTTACTTCCTCCGTCGCACTTCTAAGGTAGCGATAAACCTCTCCAGTACTATATTTCTCACTTCGCTTCCCATTTATCTCCCAAACATAATAATGAGGCTGATCACTGAGATTGAGAATAGTGATAAAAGATAGAACCTGAAGTTGACTTTCTGTCTTTGCTGCAGGAAACTGCCAAGCTCCATTACAGTAGAGAGAAGCCATTGTTGCATTTAGCGGGATCCCTAGTCTTGATATGCCTCTTTCCAGAAAATCTTGGAGCTTTCCATAGGGGCTCCAATTATCAATCCAGAACCGCCCATGTTCTCCGTTTTGAATACATAGATGAATCAAGGGGTAAGCCACACTTCTTAGTTTAAGAAATTTGTTTACTAACCAGGAGAATTTTTTAGATGGTTTTGTTGTCCAAAAATTGCTCACTGATCCTTTTAAAACCACTTCCTTGAACCAGGAGACCCACACCGAGTATGGTCTGAAGAATAGAAGTCATATCAACCGCAGACAGCAAGCTTTGTTCCAAGTCTGAAAATCTTTTACCCCCAAGCCACCTTCCTCCTTCGGTTTAGTCACTATAGCCCAAAAGATCAGTTATCCCAAAAAAAAAATCAGGTAGTATAAAAGTTTCTCAAATTTCTCTGTTATCTCTCAACTACTTTTCCTATTCTTCTTTTTTTTTGTAACTGAACTTTTCCTATTCTTCTCTTTTTATTTATTTATAATATTTTTATACTCATTTTAAAAGATTTTTCTTCGTATTCCGAATGCTAAAAAGTAAATGATATGGAACAATCAGAATAAAAATTGAATTTTGACGTATATTTAATTATTTATAGAACTATATTAAAGGCATTCCTTCAATTTTATCTGAAATGTAATTTATGCATGTCTTATGTGCAATATTATCAACTGTTCCCGAAACATATACAGAGAAATTCCAAAAAGAATCACAACTTGCAAAAAAAACGAAAAAAATGATACATAAAAGTTTGACTCATTTTCTTAGATTAGGGGTGATTGAAACGAGTGAATAAAATTGTACTGATCTATAGTTAAGAGATGTTAACTCGCATAACATTTATAAAGATTTTCAGATTTTCTTTTTTTTTTTAATGATTTTCTTGATTTCAGAAAAAAGGCGATGCATAAATAAACAGAAAACAAAAAAGGACGCACTGTATGTGGAATCAACTATAGCAAGCTGCACTAATAAAATGCTCTATATCTTCCACTTTCACATTTGAATATATTTACTTTTACTATTTTATTGTAAACACACATGCAGACTACTATTACTGGTTGAAGTGCGACAGAAAAGTAGTTAAAAACGGAAGACTGACCGCAGTGGAGTCTCCACTCAAAATGCTTTACTCTCATATACTCTTCACTCTCGTCCACGATCTTTACTTTTGAGAAGATGGGAGAAAGACACGATGACGCACAAGGTGCTGTAGAGAAGACGAGGATTCCTTTGTTGAGGGATCAATATACGGCTGAGACGGAAGACGGTGATATAAAGAGAGAGACATGGATGGAAACAAAGAAGCTATGGCGAATCGTGGGACCGGCCATATTCTCCAGAGTCTCCACCTACTCGATCTTCGTCATTATTCAGGCCTTTGCGGGACACCTTGGCGAACTCGAACTAGCCGCCATCTCCATCGTCCACAACGTCATCATCAGCTTCAATTTCGGCCTCCTGGTATTCACACATACATATTTATAGATTCATTTACTGCCTTTTACTATTATAATGTCTTCTTTTTGAAGAAACTATAAAAATAAATAAATATATATATATATGCAGCTAGGAATGGCTAGTGCGTTGGAAACGCTGTGCGGGCAAGCGTTTGGAGCGAAGAAGTATGACATGCTGGGAGTGTATATGCAGCGATCTTGGATCGTTCTCTTCTTATTCTGCATCTTGCTTCTTCCTATGTACTTGTTTGCGTCTCCTATCCTTAAGTTCTTTGGCCAACCTGATGACATTGCCGAGCTCTCGGGCATCATCGCTGTTTGGACTATTCCTACACATTTTGCGCTTGCCTTCTATTTACCTCTAAGCCGATTCCTCCAATGCCAGCTCAAGAATAGGGTATGTAACTAAAAAAATATTTGTAAGGAGTCGCAAGGGAAGGGTGTTTGGTTGATATTCTCTTACAATAACAGGTGGTGGCATTTTCTTCTGGTTTGGCACTTGTGGTTCACATGTTTGTGTGCTGGCTTTTTGTGAACGGTCTTAAACTTGGAGTCATAGGGACTATGGCTACTGTTAACGTGTCATGGTGGTTCAATGTATTCATCTTATTTACTTACACCACTTGCGGCGGTTGTCCGCTCACTTGGACCGGTTTCTCCACCGAAGCTTTCACCAAACTATGGGAATTCGCTAAACTCTCTGCGTCCTCTGGAATCATGATTTGGTATTTACTTCATTAAACGCCACTTTTGTCACATTTTTTAGTTTGGTTTATACATATTCAATACAACTTCTTACGGTATATTTTTGTCGAGAGGCAGCTTGGAGTATTGGTATTATAAGATTTTAATTGTGATGACTGGAAATATGGAAGATACAAAAATTGCTGTCGACTCTTTGTCCATATGGTACGTGGAATTCATAGTTTTGGATATTTGTATATACTGCATATAATTTTCTGAAAATATTATCTCAATTTTCATTGGCAGCATGTCGATAAACGGTTTGGAGATGATGATTCCATTTGCTTTCTTTGCCGGGACTGGGTAATCAATCTTTTGTTGTTGTTTTTCTGTCAGCAATCAATCTTTTGTTATAAAGTATTCGTTTATAAGACTAAAAAGTTAATAGTACAAATTATAACTTGCTATTTGTAGCGTACGAGTGGCAAATGAACTAGGAGCAGGCAATGGAAGAAGAGCAAGATTTGCAATGATCATTTCAGTGACACAATCGTTAATAATCGGAATAATATTTTCGGTGCTTGTAGTATTTCTTCATGATCAAATCGGCTGGATTTTCTCTTCGAGTGAAACTGTCATAAAAGCAGTCACCGATCTCTCTATTCTTCTAGCTTTCACCATTCTTCTCAATAGTGTTCAGCCGGTTCTTTCCGGTACGATACAAAACAATTTAATTTCTTTAGATATCCCAACATAAACCGGGTCAAACAATTGTGAATTGACTTTTGATTTTTGGTTAGGTGTTGCGGTTGGATCCGGTTGGCAATCATTTGTGGCATATATAAACTTAGGATGCTATTATTTCATTGGACTTCCACTCGGATTTGTTATGGGCTGGATTTTCAAGTCTGGTGTTAAGGTAACCCTAGCTTTCTTTCTTTATTTGATATCAAATTAGCAATATTAATGTAATCGTAAATCTCTCTATGTTTATACTTCTCTTGTTATAACGTTGGTACTAGGGTATTTGGGCTGGTATGATATTTGGAGGAACTGCCATTCAAACATTGATTTTGATCTTTATTGTTATGAGATGTGACTGGGAAGAAGAGGTAATTCAATTCTTTTGATTTTGTTTGCTGCTTTCGGTTCACGTATATGATTTTCATGTATGTTTATTTAATACAAATGCTTTTGTGTTTATTTCAAATTTTTAGGCCCACAAAGCAAATGTTCGCGTTAAGAGATGGTCTGTCTCAAACTGAAGAAATGGAAGATTGTATTTTTTCTATTTCAGCTATAAATTATAAAAGCATGCATACTAAAAACTTGATGCTACTGCCCGATTGTAGAGAGACTTACGTTTAAAATACATTGTATCTTCTCTTTACCTATAAAGACACATTGTATCTTTGACATACTTTCTTTGTACTATTATATTTTTGAGACGAAAATAACCCTACTTTGTGTAAAGAGAAAGATGCTGCTTTTTAGATAGCAAACTAAAGTTAATTTAGTTAGTAGACTTTTCCAATAAATGCAATATTCATTTAAAAATAAGAAAGTGTATGAATTAATGTGAAAAAAATCTGGGTTGTTGGATCAGTTTACAAATAAGAAAATCTAAAGGCTAAGGATTAGCTTGCTGGTAAAATTTGTAGACATACTATATAAACTAATTTCTTCAGTTTTTGTATTATCAATATTTTTTGTCGACTTCCACCGTATCTACCACCACTTCCTCCTCCTCACGTCTTCCACCTCTATATCCACATCCACCACCACAACATCCCCCAACACGGCAACCACCACCACCTCCTCCTACTCACGTTTTCCACCTCCGTATCCACATCCACCACCACAATATCCACCACCACCTCCTCCTCCTCATGTTTTCCACCCCATATCCACATCCACCACCACAACATCCACCACCACAACATCCCCCAACACGGCAACCACCACCACCTCCTCCTACTCACGTTTTCCACCTCCGTATCCACATCCACCACCACAATATCCACCACCACCTCCTCCTCCTCATGTTTTCCACCCCCATATCCACATCCACCACCACAACATCCACCACCACAACATCCACCACCACGGCAACCACCACCACCTACTCCTCCTCATGTCTTCCACCTCCGATCCACATCCACCACCACAACATCCACAATCACGGCATCCATCACAACCTCTTCTTCCTCACGTCTTCCACCTCCGTATCCACATTCATCACCATATCATCCACCATCACGGCATCCACCACCACTTCCTCTTCCTCACGTTTTTTATTTATGTATCCACATCCACCACCGCAGTCACCACCACCACCACAACATCCAACACCACCAGAGCAGAAGAGAGAAACAGATCTTCCATGTCGGAAATTTGAAGTGAACCACAGTGCCGACCGATTTCGATAGCTTTGATTCCGTAAGTGAGCTCCAAACCGGTGGTCTTGAATAAAGGAATCTTGTAAGAGATAAGATATTTTCCCAGATTCTGTTCTAGAACAGAGAAAAAGAAAGTGATTGGAGTTTGTGAAGAGACTCAATCGATTTAAGGATTTAATTATTTTTTTTTTTGTAAATAGGATTGATATTCAACAGAATTAATGGATTATTGGCTTTTTAATAATCAGTCAATTTTGTCTGGTTAGAAAAAGCAACATAACACAAGACATAACTAGTTTAAGGGTATATAGATTAATTTAGTAGGTGAAAGTGTCTTCAAAGTCCAATGTGCCTTATTGGGTAATTGGAAACATGAAATATGTCTTTGAGAGTAAAATTTTCCCGATCGTATACATGTTTAAGAAATTACTAGGTGACCGGCCCGCACCCTGTGCGGGCATAAACAGATTCAAATTATGGATTAAGTAGTACAAAGTTTTAGCAGTAACGGATTTTATATCATAAGACCACCGTCTTTGGGAGAAAGCATCAGGCACAGAAAAATGTTGGTACTCGATATTTACCAAGAGTCTAGATGGAACAAAGTGACTTCAGTATCAAGAAGTAGTCATTCCGGTATGCATAATTGCAACGTCCCAAAATAATTTTCCACTACAAGAAAGCTGGGTTTTGACGAGGAAGATTAACGAGGAAAATATTTCCTCGTTAAATAACGTGGGTATTACGATGAACTCACGAGGAAAAAAGAAGCCCACGTTATTTCCTCGTTAAATAACGTGGATATCTTTTCCTCGTAAGGAACACGTAAATTGACGTCGGCTTTACGTGGATGACGTCGACGTTACGAGGAAAAGTGATTTCCTCGTAAAGTCGACGTAAATATAGCTTCGTATTTACGTGGTTAAAGTTGGACGAGGAATTAACCACGAAATAATTGAAACACGTTTTTTTTTGTTTCACCTAATAATATTTTCGTACTTAATTCCTCGCTAATCTCAACAACCAGATTCGAAAATTTCCTATAAATATGGACGTTTGAATCTCATTTTACACACCAACAAATAAAAAAGTTATAAAAAATTATGTCCACGTCCGAATATTTTTGAGTTCAAGGTGGATGTATATACATAGAGATGCTAACGGAGAGTGACGAAAGAATATCTTCGGGGCTGGAGACATTTATGCATCAAGCGATTCCACACCGTTCGCCCAAGAAAGTGGTAAGATGTTACGCCCTTGTAGGAAATGCAACAATTAAATTGGCAAATCGTGAAAATGTTTGGAAGCATTTAATAAATAGAGGTTTCACGCCAAATTACTATATCTGGTTTCATCATGGAGAAGGTTATAATTATGATCGAATGAAGCTAGTAGTAGTAATAAGAACTTTCGTGAAGAACTGGTTGATCATCATTTGTGAACATAACCATCGAAGAGCGGATGGTAGTGGTAGATTGTGATAGGGTTCATGATATGGTAGCTGATGCATTCGTAGCTCATGACGAAGATGAAGAACCTAACATAGATGCCAAAAAGTTTTATGAAATGTTGAATGCGGCAAATCAGCCACTTTACAGTGGTTGTAGAGAAGGTCTCTCTAAATTATCGTTGGCGCTAGAATGATGAATATAAAACTGATCACAATCTACCGAAAGTTGCATGAATGAATGGGCGACTTGTTTAAAGAGTATTTCCGGAAGGCAATGAGTCCGCTGATTCTTACTATGAGATTCGAAGCTGGTCTATAGTCTTGGGTTGCCTTCGGAGATGATAGACATTTGCATCGACAACTGCATGATCTACTGGGGAGTTGATGAGAAGTTAGAAGAATGTCGATTCTGCAAGAAGCCACGATTCAAGCCGCAAGGACGGGACGTAATAGGTACCGCATCAAAGGATGTGGTACCTACCAATTCTGATGCATGATTGAAAAGATTGTATCAATCGAGCGGTGCGAGGGAAGATGAGATGGCATGCCGAGCATACTCAGACGGATGGTGAGATGACTCATCCATCGATGCAAGAGCCTGGAAACATTTTAACAAAATATATCCGAATTAAGCTAGCAATAGCGAATGTGTATCTCGGTTTATGCACGGATGGATTTAGTCCATTCGAATGTCGGGGAGACAATATTCATTGTGGCCGTCTTTCTTACGCCATACAACCCGCCACGGAGATGTGCAATTTACGGAGTTGATATTCTTGACCATATTAATACCTGGTCGAACCATCCAAAAGGTCTCGATGTTTTCCTGCAACCACTTATAAAGAGTTGAAGGATTTGTGGTTTACGGAGTGAGGGCGTATGACTGCTCAACGAAGACGAATTTTACGATCTGGCGATGCTTTTGTGGACCATAAGTGACTTTCCTGCCTATGGATGTTGTATGGATGGACAACACATGGTAGATTAGCCTGTCCATATTGTAATGGAACGACATATGCTTCAACTAAAAATGGTAGGAAGACAAGTTGGTTCGATTGTCACCGTCGATTTCTTCCGCTGGCCACCCATACCGAAGAAACAAGAAATTGTTTAAGCACAAAAGGGTTGTCGAGACACACCTCCTCCATATCTAACGGAGAACAAATTGAGCCTTACTCGATTACTATGGAGCATTGGAAACAGCTCCGTGGTGGTAATTGGCATGTCCCCTGTAATATGCCTGATTCTTATGGTGTTCATCACAACTGGCACAAGAAGAGTATATTTTGGGAGTTGCCGCATGGAAGGATCTTCTTCAGCCACAACCTCGATGTGATGCATATAGAAGAATTTCTTTGAGAACATCATGAATACAATATTGAATGTCGGGGAAGACAAAAGACAACATAAAATCGAGGTTGGACTTGCCGACATTTGCGCAAGAAGTGAGTTACATATAAAAGCAATGGACAAGTTCCGGTTCCCATATTTCGATTGTCTTGAGAAAAAAGTCGGTGTTGTTCATTTGGGTTGCATCGAAGTGAAGTTTCCGATGGGTATGTTTCAAATCTCAAGATGTGTTGAAAAAGGTCAAAGTTCTCGGGATGAAGAGTCATGATTGTCATGTCTTTATGCAACGATCGCTTCCATTTGCATTTCATGAGCTACTTCCAACAAACGTACATGAAGCACTTGCAGGTATATATATATATATATATTAACACAGTTATTTTAAAATGGTTTAGTTTGCTATTATATATGACTAATAATGTGTTTCATTGTATTTGGAATATACAAGGCATTGGAGCATTTTTCAGGGATCTGAGCACACGACTCTTAAAGAAGAAGTCGCCGAACAACCCAGGAGAACATTCCCATCTTATTGTGCAATTTGGAGAAGATATTTCCACCTGGATTTTTGACGCCATGGAACACCTAGCTGTCCACCTCCCATATGAGGCATTACTTGTGGACACGTACATTACGGATGGATGTATCGTATGAACGAGCAATGAAATATTTGAAGGGAAAAGCAAAAAATCTTGCGAAAGTTGAAGGTTCTATAATTGCGGGAAGTTTGACGGAAGAAACTTCTCACTTCACATCGTATTACTTTGCGTCAAAAGTACGTACTCGAAAAAGAGCTCCAAGAAGATACGATGATGGTGGTGTCGCGCCAACATATCACGATTGCTGGTGTTCGGACATCTTTAGCCGATAGGTCGACTTCGGTGGAAAATTAAAAGTGGTTTGGTGGTCGAGTGAAGAAGACGCCATAGTGCACACATCTATATTCTACTCAATCGATGATCCTTTGATGCTTATTTTG
Source organism: Brassica carinata (assembly GCA_016771965.1). Classification (NCBI taxonomy): domain Eukaryota; kingdom Viridiplantae; phylum Streptophyta; class Magnoliopsida; order Brassicales; family Brassicaceae; genus Brassica; species Brassica carinata. The sequence goes on from CM028694.1 coordinate 43,216,449, forward strand.
AAAGGTAACATATATTGACAATTCTAAATACATATATAAGTTTAATTTTAAATACATATATATAAGTATATTAATTTCCATAAAGTTTGTGATTTTATAGCATGTTTGTTTCTCAAGTCGAAGAAACATTCCCAGGTATATCTACAAGTCATGTAGACAAAAGAAAAGATCAACACTTTATTAAGTGGTTGCGGACTCAGGTATTACTCTAACTTTTAATTTTGCAGAATTTTTCATACAATGTATAATATGAAACTCTTAATTTTGCAGGTTGATTATGAAGACGATCCAGATTATCCTAAGTGGTTACATGAAGTAATTCAAGCTCCACGTAAAGGTTACCACATCACGATGTATTTCACACGAGGCTATACTTTTCACACATATGAGTATGGTAGGCAGGCGACCAGTAACTATGGAATATGTGTGAAAGGCTAAACATATTTCTACGGTATCTTGACAGATATTATTGAAGTGGAATTCCCGGGAATCTTGAAGCTGAAATGCGTTCTTTTCAAATGTGAATGGTTTGACCCTATCGTGGACAGAGGTGTCCGGTTTAACAAATTTGGTGTAGTTGATGTCAACGGTGGACGAAGGTACAACAAATTCGAGCCTTTCATCTTAGCTTCACAAGCAGACCAAGTTAGCTTTCTTCCATACCCCCGAGTGAGAGAATCGGGAATAAATTGGTTAGCCGTGATCAAAGTTACACCTCGAGGACGAATTATCGGTGGGGAAGAACCACCATTGCAAGAAGAACGGATAAATGTCGTCGAGCGGACTCAACAACAAATTGATGACATCCTTCTCATTGATCCATAATGAAGAATATGAAGATGTTATGGACGATGCCACAAACGAAGCTGTTGATGACGAGTTTAATGAAAATGATGATGTTTCTAGTGATGACGAGAATGACGATGTATCTGATTGATGTATTTGTTTTTCGATATAATCACTAAAACTATTTAGATAATTTTTATTAAAAAAAAAGATTGAAATTATAAGTATTGAAATTGTGGTTTTATAATTTAGGGTTTGGATTGGAGAGAAGAGATATGAAGAAGAAGATAAGAAAGAAAGTGTTTGGGGTTTGGAGATTCCGGTTTTAGAGATTTCCACGTTTCCTCGTAATATCCTAGTTCATTTACGTGGATTTGACGAGGAAAGTTAAGATTTCCTCCTTAAAACCACGTAGATGGACGAGACCCTTAAGATGAAAGCTTGTTACGTGGTTTTAACGAGGAATTAGTCCTTATTTCCTCGTTGATTCTAAATCCCTAAATATCAACCCTAAACTCTTAATTTTTATCTATTTCAAGTGTACTAAAAAAAGAAGAGAAGAAAGATACTGGAATCACATATGGCAAGAACTACGCAAATCTAACCCGCGTAAGGCTATACTATATGTAACTCCAGTATCTTCTTTTCTTCTTTTTTTTCTCAAATCTTTGTAATTTGAAACACAAATTTAAGAATATATATAGTGTTTGATTTGGGTGATTTGGGTGGGATATGAGAAAGGGAAACATCCATGTATATATAGGAAAACATATCCTCGTTATTTTCACGTCACCACATTTCCTCGCCATTTCCTCGCCAAGTGACGTGGAATTAACGAGGAAAGTTTTACTTTTTTTAATTTTCCTCGTTAAAGCCACGTCACTTGGCGAGGAAATGACGAGGAAATGAGGAATTGTGCAAATTCCGAAATGTTAATATTTACGTTAATTTTTTAAATTGTAACGTTAATTTTTTTTTAATTTTCCTCGTTAAAGCCACGTCAATTGGCGAGGAAATGAGGAATTGTGCAAATTCTAACCCTAACCCTAAACCCTAAAGTCCGAAACCCTAACCCTAAACCGTAAACCATATATTCCAAATACATCTTCCCTTAAACCACAATCTCTTAAGTTGTATAGATTTGAAAATAATGTTTATATTTTTATAAAAAATATAATTAAAATTAAATTTACAAATTTTTAAATAAAGATTTAAAAAGTAGTCTCTAAAGTATTTTCGATTTGGAAAATGAAATGTTGAAAAGAAAAAAAAAATTAGAAATAGAGGAGATTGAAGTTATAGGAATGATGGTTTGAGATTATATGAGGTAGAAGATATGAAAGATGGGATTATAGGGTTTGGGGTTTGAGATTTTGGGGTTTAGGACATTGGCCTCGGGCTTTCCTCGCCAAGAAAAGAGCGGGCCTCGGGCTTTCCTCGCCAAGAAAAAGACGGCCTCGGCTTTCCTCGTGAGTTAGCGTGGGCTTTACGAGGAACAAAGACGGCCTCGGCTTTCCTCGTTAACCCACGAGGAAATAGCGAGGAACCCTAATCCTATATATAGCAGTCACGACCTCACCTCATTTCTCTCCATTTCCTCTCCTCTACCTCTCCATAATGGTAAGCCTCTCTCTTTCCTCTCTTTGTATAGGATGGATTAGGTGGTTAGTTTAGAGAAGTTAGATTAGGTGGTTAGTTTAGAGAATTTAGATAGGTTTATGGAATATTTATTTATATATATTAGTTATAGATTTTAGTTTAAGTGTTGATTTTAATTTTGAATTTATTTTTCTCGAGTATTCGCAAGCATCAGCGCCTCCTCATTACGCACAGATGTTCGGTCCGGCCGGTACTCGGTTAGACCCGCCATCTGTTTCAGGTCCCGTTCTTCTTCGAGTCAGCAGGAGACTGTCCCGAGACTCAGATTCACATAGAGTCTCGCCTCCTCGATGGCTCCTCCACCGATGCCAGCTGCTCCTCATGTGCCGCCGCCTCGGATGCCCGCGAAATCATGAAGTTCATGCTGATTTGCGAGTGCCGCCGAGTGCCCCTTATTCTCAGTACACGGTCGAGGACATTCTCGCTATGCCATGCGAGAGGGCCTACCGATCATAGACCCCGACCGACCAGACGGAACTATGTGGTAAGTTAAAATATTTTATATTTTTATTTGACTTTTAAAAATAATTTTAGGTTAAAATTAATATTTATATTTTTTAATGTTTTTTTCAGGTTTGGGCTTGACGCGACGACTTGCAACGACGTAACCGACACGATGAAAGGTTACTTGGCGTATCCACATCCTAACTGAAACTAACTCCAATCCACGCCGAAGGACGTGGTTCAAAATTTACTGTAAGTTATTAAATTATTTACTAATTTAATTTTTAAATTTTTAAATTTTAAAATTATCATAAATTATTTTTAATTTATTTTTTTTTGGCAGCAAAAATATAATTGGTCTTTGGGGGTCACGGAGAAGGTGCGGGAAGGGTTTCACGAGAAGGTGAAAGCACGGTTGCTTGACACGGTCTCCAACTGTAAGGGTGACTGGATCGTGAAGGGTTATGTGAAAGGCAAACCCGCTGAGCTCACCACGGAAGTCTGGGATGGCCTCATCGCCTATTGGAAGGATCCGAACTCCATCAAAGTCGCACAGGCTTGCTCTAACTCCCGTAACTCGGTTGATGAGAACGGCCATAAGGCAATGCTACACTCTACGGGCCAAAAACCCCACGCTGCTATCCGTTTGGAAATGGTAAGTAATTAAATATTTTAATTTATTATTTTTAATATATATATATAATAAAAAATTTAACTAATTTTCTTCAATGTTTGTAGGCCAAAGAGTTGGGACGCTTCCCCACTCTTCTCGAACTTCTGACCGGACCCACAGGAATAAGCGGCCAGTTTCTAGATGGAAAGTCCGAGCAAATCTACAACGAGGTGGCAACTTCGGGTTGCGGGCGTGAGACCAGTACGCAGAGTCGCTGACGGATTGCCCGCCGCTTTATCCGCACTGAAGTGGATCAGATTTACGAGGAGGTAACTTTTAAAATTAAATTTTAAATTATTACTTTAAAATTATTACTTTAAATTTAAAATTTTAATATATATATATATATATATATATATATTTGTTTTTAAGGTTGCCCGAAGAAAAGTCACGATGGGGATTGGTTCCGTCAACGATGTTCGAGAGCGACATCGTCTTATGGTCGAGACGGAGGACTAAGTCTCTCAGCTACGCATCGAGTTGGACTCGACAAAACTGAGCTGGCCTCGACAAAACCGAGTTGGCCTCGGCGAAAACTTCCTTCACAGCTCGTATGGGTGGAGTGGAGGGCTTTGGGCGTGATAGCGCCACAAATCCAGAATGGGAGGCATTGTTGAGGAACATGCGACAACAAAACCCTATTCGAGCGAGCCATCCGCACACATAACGAGGCGATGTCGAGAAGGAGCGATGAATTCTACCAGCGATGCACGAAGTCTTCTTAGTTTTTTAATTGTTCTTTTCTTTTTTATGAATGCTAAATATAACATATTTATTTATAAAATATATTATTTTAGAATTTTTTAATTTATAATTTTTAATAAATAATTTAATTTTTATTAATTAATTATATTTTAAAATCTATAAAATAAGAAACGGCGTAAATTCAAGCTAATTTACGAGTTCTTTACATGGAAAACTAACGAGGAATTAACGAGGAAATGTCAGCGTGGAATTAACGAGGAAAGCTTCTCGAGGAGTTCACGAGGATCTTACATTGAATATTTTTCTTCAGATTTACGTGAACTTCACGAGGATCTTTTTCCATGGTATTTTCGTGGTATTTACGATGAAACATTTTACGTGGTATTTACGAGGAAAGTCAGCGGCGTCTTTACGTGGAAATATCAATGGTATTCTGAGGAATACTTTACTTCGTCTTTACGAGGAAATATCGACTAGCTAATTAACGAGGAAATGGCGAGGAAATATATTTAACGACAAACGTATTACGACCAAACGGGTTTCCTCGTTAATTCCTCGTAAGTCCTTTTTAACGAGGAAGTAACGAGGAAATTCGCCCTCGTAAAATAATTGTTTTCTTGTAGTGTTCCTGTTTAAGAAGATATTTTCATTCAAAATATGGAATTAATAGTGTATAGTTTTAGAAGTGGGGTTATCACTAATTAGAAGTGTATTGTATATGTGTTGTAATTCTTTATTTTAGGTAAATTTTAATGATTATGTTTTATTTTTATTAAAAGTTTATGTAGAATTATTAAAAGAAAATATAATAAAAATGAAAGTATTATCCATAAATTATATCAAGTATGAAGTACTTGTCTCGATAATGAAAACAACTTCCATTATTTCTATTAAGTCTAATTGTTTTCATCATCCTTTCCATTGCTTCAAAAATACTGCGTATTAATACATGACAAAAAACCACAACTTAATCGATTATTATAACCTAAAGGAAATAGTCATAAACCGCAAAGATATAGAGTGGAGATTGTAACCTCTTTGGCGATTTAATGGATATAGAATGACTGCGCATATAAAGTGTATTTATAAGAGGAAGCTGAGAAACCTAGGTACTATAAAATATACGTAGGATTGAGTGGAAAGGAAAGACTATATACACTTGTTTGAGCAACCCAAAATTATAAATCCTACGACTAAGGACATGAGTAGTTGTCAAGTAATCGTTTTATTATATAATCTTTTATTAAGAAAGCAATAAGGAATGTCGTCATTTATTTGAATGAAAAGATCTGTGCAAAAAGAGACCACCCGGCAAGCTTCTAAAAAAGGCAAGTAAATCTTTTAGTATTATTTCCATTTTTAATAGTGTGAGCTACAATATATTCAAATGCATAATATTAAGGAAAATGAGTAGTGGTCAAGTAATATATTCTTCATGTTTTATCGGCATAGACATGAATTTATTGTCAACCAATAATATAACATTGTGGTTTTACTTATCTTTTTGCATTACTATCTTAACAATTTACGTAGGATTTAGTCTTGATATTCTTTAGGTTTATAGGATTGAAATAGGGCTTACCTACTTTAGGCATAAGTCTGGTGGGTTCAATATATTCACGGACTAACCGAATCCAAAAATATGAATATAACTAAAAACAATGTTTTTATTAAAAGTTAAAGTAAAAGATTAACTTTGATGGCAGGTTAATACTTATAATCAGTTTTATAATAATGATATATATAAAACCATTCACAGCAGACTGGTTTAAAACTTGTTTAACAAAACCAGAAAATATGATCCGAAACAGAAAACCATAATATCGAACAACATTAAACGTTTTTAACTTCATGATATTAAGAAACGGAAGCGGTTACTCAAACATCTGTGGCTCCTTCAACCTGTACCAATCGATGTAGGAATCTTCACATCGCGCCTTGGCCTCTGCAAGCACAAGTTCGATTCAAGCTTCTCTTTCAATCGGTCAATGCAGTGTCTTTGAAGAGTTCTTCAAACAGTTCCAGTTTGCCTTGTATACGCGACACTTGACGCTCCTCATCATGTTTCTTGATCATGGCATCATGAAGTTGCTTGCACATCCAGAGCTTGGCTTGGTAATGCTGAGTGGTCGCCTCCGTTCCCTTTTTGAATGCTTCTTCTAAAGAAATACCAAAATCCCCATGCATGGGAGACTTGAGTCTAAGATTCCTGTTGAAAGCCATTGCGAGATCTTGGTCTGGATTTATATTGAAAGAGTATTGGTTAGAACACATAAAGTATTTAACCGAAAGTAATTGTTTAATGGAAAACAATATGCAATTGGTTACATAATATCTCAAAAATTCTGAAACACTATCATATATACAAATCCAAAAATTTAATGGAAGATTTATAAACTTGGGGTTTTCAAAAAAAACAACCTTATGATGGATAGATAAAAATTCATCGAACCACAGGAATTACTCACACCTAACTTCCTTTTGGTTGACGTTTTCTATCCAAAATTATTATAACCCTAAGATGATTATGAACATGGGGTTCTGTAAAAAAATCCTTATGAAGGATAGAAAACCCATTTACTCAAGATTAAATTGATAAGAAAATAAACAGAAAACCGATAAGATCTACATGCAATATATTGAAAAGGAAGGTACGATTCGTTCATATATATTCGCTTTCTCAGATCTTGATAAAGTGGGAAACAAAATATAAAAAAAGATCGATCTACATCCAATATCTTAATAAAGGAAAACCAAAATTTTCAATAAATTTTCTTACCGAAAGTTGAAGAGACTCGATTTGAGAAGAAGATTTTGATAGGTTTTGGTCACAATGGTTCACGCATACAGTTTATTATATTGGGAAACTGTAGAAAGTGGTGTCTTTTCAAATTAATTATCGAAATAAATTAATACAAAATAAACTAATTGCATTACGTAAATTAATAGTTTAACTAACCGGCAAGAATAGATTTACCTATAGTTTTATACATTTATTTTCCTAACTTCCGGTTAATGTTGAAGCAAGATAGTAAAATATATAAATTTATTCAAATATATAAATAAATAAATAGGATCATTATAAATATGATCCAAATCTACACTTCCTATTACAGAGAATAATTTAGGTTAATTAAGAAAGCAAATGTAAGACAAAGCCATAGAAATAAAATTTTAAAATGAAATAAAAATCCAAAAATAATTGTACTTTGACCAATAATTAAAATATGTTAATTAAGAATGCAAATGTAACACAAAGCCATAAAAATAGGAAATAAAACTATTTTAAAATAACATTGAGATCAGTCGCCCTTGATTTTTTTCAAATCCTTAAATTTGGGGTTCCATGTCTTAGCTTTTGGATCCCAAACAAAATAGCTGATGACTTGCCGATGTGCCTATTTGAGATTGGAACAATCAGAATTGAGATTGTTAATGTCCATCCAATCCATCCACTTTTGTAGACGTGGATCGTGTGTAAATGTCGAGACCTTGTGATATTGATGCCACACATTTTCTTCAATGGTTTGCTTGTTCTCGTTGTTTTCGGATCTCTGAGAAGTTTTAAGGATAATGTTTAGTAATTGGAAGTATAATAAAAAGTGTAATATGAACTTCGAAGGAATAGTTTATAAAAATGACTTACGCAAAGGTACAATGCTGACCAAGTTTCATCTTGATCCCATGTGAATAATTCCTGGATGAAGAAAAAAAACTTGGTCACAAATAAACTACTTGGACTAAGATAGATCTCGAGAGATAAGAATACCTTCTTAGGAAATGACCATAGATATTTCGACGGCTTCATGGTACCGGATGAGAGTTTTATATTAAAATACACTAATTGATATCTTGTTTCTTTATAGACCAAACATCTTTACATATTTATAGAGTTCTATTTACAAACTAAATTTAGGGTTGTAGGTTATATGATATTGGGCTTTAGAATCGGTAAGTTTATTTTTGAAACTTTGAAAACATATTTTGTTTCTTTGGGCCCCAAAGTCACATGGACGATTGTAGGGCGTTTTAAAAACTGTGTAATATCAAAATATATATTTGAATCAAATACATGTAAACTCACAGGATTAATTTTACAGTCATCAATTTAATTTATAGCTCAACCTACATAAAAACATCGATAAAGGACTTCACCCTAACGCATGCTTTCTAGAATCTCTTCCCTTGTCATGGTATCCAGTAAACCGCGTCAGTTGAGTTGGTGGAGCTATACCAGTTTTTTCAGTTTGGTGCGGAACTTGGGAACGATTATCTGAAAAAGGACTCGTGTTATTTACATTAAGTCGCAAGATCACAGACAAACTTATGTCGGACTAAAACAGATGTATAGAAATCAGCTTCACTAAAGCAGCAAACGTAGGAACACGAAGAAGACGGACATCCACCAGTATTACATCATTGACAGTGAGTTGAAAAATGTTAATTATTATTTCAATATAAAACAATTATACAAAACAACTTTATAACGATCTTAAAGAACATTTGACACTTTGAAAACTCTCTCCTTCGGTATTTGCATAGTTAATCAGATCAGTCTTGTGTAAATCAATTTTAGATAATTTCAAAGTGTATTTCTTCACAGAAGCCACATACACTTACGCAAGAGGTTTTTCCGAAAAATAAAATAATGAATAATTTCAAAGCAAACATGTTATCTTCGGAACAAATAGATGTTTATAAAATAAATAAAAAACCAAAACACAAAGGTACTTTAACGAAAATTAAGAAATGACAATAAGATTCCAAAAGTGCGGCAAAGCCATAACAATAAGAAAAAAAAAGTAAGTATCCCTTACTTATTAATCAAGAATCATTTTGAATAAGTAACCTTTAAAGTGTAATATATTCACAAAAATACCATTATACTTATGTGTCAGCATAATAATGCTTCTCACACCCTCTATTCAAAAACCCATATTTTACTAGAGTAATTACATTTATATGCCATTGGATATTTTTTAACATTATTATATTATTGTGTAACATATTGACATTATTAATATCGTGTATCACCTAATTAATGTCTATATATAAATGTTTCGTTAATTTTAGTTTCAAACAACCATTAATTAGTTTATCAAAAAAAGCAACCACATATGTGTGACTGTGTGTAGTATAAAGTTAACGATGTCCCTTATTATAATTCAAATGAAACTTAAATCAACAAAATTATTTATATATTATTTAAACCGGTGACAATCAGACCAATTATATTTCAAAAGGTATTTTATACTAAAAATATAAACTAACTAACAAATAAATTTATGGTTTATTATTGTCTATGCTTTTGTTTTTATTCTCTTTAGTTCATGTTTTATACTTATTTTGATTTTTTTTTAAAACAAACCAGTATCAAATATATTTTTGGTAATAAAACAACCTTGAATATATTTAATTATATAAATCGATAGTTATATATTTAATTTAATACAATTACAGCAATAACTTAATTTAAAATAAACCAGTATCAAATATCTTTTTGGTAATTTAACAACTTCAAATATATTTAATTATATTAATCAATAGTTACATATTCAATTTAATAAACTTATAGTAATAGCGGAACAATATTATTCTTATTTAAAATAGTTAACCATAATCGTTTGCTTATTGCTATAATTTAAATTTAACTTATTTCAATATTTTTCATAAATCGTAATAGTTATAATTATATATTAAATTTAATTAAGTTATGGTAACTATCTTATTCCTATATATTACCATATATTATGTACTCTAGGTATTGAAATAGATATGGAAATCAAAATAAATAGTAACTAAATAATTGATTTATAATATTTTAATCAATTAGCAATAAATTGATTTAAACAATATCTTCTTCAACGTCCACATATATCAAAAATTAAGGAAAGTAACATTTGTTATTAATGTTTCCTAATATAGAATTCTAAATAACTTATATATTTATTTTCTATTTCTTTACTTAAAGAATTAGATTTTGATAATTTTAATATATTTCTCATGAATCTTGAATCTTAATTTCCACTGTATAATAAATCTTGCATATGCATTTCAATCAATACTTTTATTTAGCATTATAATCTCCTATGCTTATAATTTTTTCTATTACAAATGGCTTTTCTTAATTCATTTTTTTATCTGAAACCTTCCAAGTTTATTGGAAAAATAAAAATGAAGATTGTAAGATTTTAGAAACAATAAGCTGCTGCCAAAAGTTTGTAAGATGGTCATTACCTATTCAAAAGTCAGTTTTCCTACATATTCATTATAATCAGTTTCAATCTTATTGTTCCTACAAATTTAGTATAATTATTAATATAAGGTAACAAATTTATGCTAAAATTTTTAATTATCAGTTCCTATCATAAGATAATTCAAAAACATGGTTCAAAGAAACATGGCCTATATTAACTTTAATATAAAATATGTAAATTGAACATACAATAGAGAATATTGGTAGAGAAAGACCTTTTAAGATGATCATTGATTGGTTAGGTTTTTGCATAGTATGCTTATGTAGTCATATTTTTTAAGTGTATTTCATCATGTTATAATGTTTTAAAATATCAATCAGATATATGTGGAGTTCTGGTTGGTGTTGTGGATCCTTGATGTAAATAAAAACATCAATATTCTTCATACAATATTCTTATTAACATGAATCATCAGTTATATAATATGCTCTATAATGATGGAAAATCTTATATATTAAAACAGAAGTCATCACTTCACTTCATGTGTGATTTTTTAAAATTTGGACCTACTATTAGATATTTATAAATATGTTTTCTTAATATAAATAATATAAAATCTATATAACTACTTTAATCATAATATATTTTAATATCTTTTCATTTGAAAAAAATTTTTATATTTTAAAACTTCTAACAAATTTGTTGCAAAAGATATTACAAGATCTCAGTTTTTTAAAATGTATATAAATTCGTAATTAATAATAAAATATTATTATGCATAATGTATATTCAGTTATCGTTTATAAAACAAAAATACAAATATATTTTATTTATTTTCTAATCATAAACTTTCATATTAAATAATTCAAATACTGAAATAAATATGATAAAGTTATATTAAAGTAATATATTAATATTTTTTGTTTTCATAAAATTAATATTTATATTAAAAGAATATAATATGTTAGCAAAAGCAGTTAACATACTAAACTATATAATACATGTGTATAAATTAACATATTTTGAATTTTTATATATACTAATGTATTATCTAAAATTAATAAACATAAAAATTTCTAAAAGTAATTGAGAACATTGAAGTGTGGATAAGAATAATATAAATTAAATATATATTAATTTTAAATATGTTGTTTCATGCATATATTGATTCGTTTAATAATCAAATACAAATTCAGTTAGATAAATGTATAGTAAGAAGTCACAATTAACACAATTGATTAATTATGACATATAAACTATAGCATTATTGTATTTGTAATCTTTATATAAACATTTAAAGATATGATTAAATTAAAAATATATACTAATAATGATGTAAAATAAATAAATAAATAAATATGTATGTACTACCTCCGTTTCATTTTACATTTTGTTGTTGAGAAAAGTTTTTCATTTTAAAATAAGTGTCGTTTTATAATTTCATTGCAGAATTTATTAACTTTATATATTATTCTATTTCTCTATAGATTGAAATGTGGTAAGGTGTATATGTAAAAGTGTTTTTATTTTTAAAATATGTAAAATTAAATATTTTCTTAATCTGTGTGTAAAAACTTAAAATGACAACTAAAATGAAACGAAAAAAGTATAAATGAAATCAAGCACCCGCGCGGTTGCGCGGGTTAAAATCTAGTGACATAAATATTCGAGATCACTCGCCCTTGATTTTCTTCTGGGATGGTTTATTGCTGACGGAGTGTTGATCCTCAAGGTTTATGTCATGATCTTCTTGGCTTTTTCTTTTAGACATGGGAGTCATTGAAAAATCACCTGAACCAGAGGAAATATCATCCGAGTTCTGCAGCATTAGGACCTGCAACAGCAAGAGTTGGACTCAATAGCATGATTAAAAACACTTATCTTAACTACATGCGATTATTTTATTGTTTTAATACCGATTTAGGAGGCAAAGCAGCAAATTCCTCAATCATTTCACGGTCTTCAGTAGCCAATCGAACGACATACTGAGAGGTCTTTCCCTTGATGTTATCAGCATCAACAGAAATCTCAAAAAGGAATCTCTTGCCACAAAGATCGCTAACCGCTTCAGGTAAGATGTATGGATCTTCATCCTACGATCATATTTACTCGGTTATGTAAAAGATAACTATATTCTACATTTATTAGACAATATTGATTCATCAAAACTACCTCATCATAGAGTTCAGCGGCAGGATGACGCACAATAAGTTGAGCATTGGTGTCAAACAAAGAAACTTTGCCTCACGAGTCGTCCTTAACATTGGCAATTAATTTGAATCGGAAACGAAGAATAAAATGGCACTCATATCTTCGTTACTCTCGTTCAATGTCACAATAAACTTTCATAAAAATACATTTAATAACATGCTCTCTCATCGATCAAAGAAAACATTACCTGGAAATTACATCAATGTGTTCCTTATCGCATGTAGTGCAAAAGAACAAGGGGCGGTTATCAGCATCAACATTGGTTGTTGGCATGACTTTTGTTGTGGTATTTGCAGCAGATATTGCCACCCACGATCAGCATCTATGCTTTCAATAGTGACAAGAGTGACAAAAGTACCAACCTTACAAAATACAAATATGTCAAGTCAAGTTAATAAGAATGGAACTATTACTTGGTACAAATAATTATTCTCAGCTGGTTTAGTATATATACCAGATCACTATCAATGATCTCTCTTATGGTTAGCCACTCATTAGTCACAAAAACCTAGCACGAACAGATGTAGCACTACCAACGGACCATTGGCTACTATCGTTGTTTGTAAGAGCAAGTGAATCATTAGGAAGACGCACATAAAAGTAGCGATAAGACAACCACGTTTGACTATGTTGTTGAATGAAAATACAATAAGATCTAGCTGTGAGTAGTTGTCACCCGAGACTTACCTTGCTTTAAAATTATCAATTAAATCCAGTCTTTGGGTTGAGCATAATATGGGTTGAATTATACCCGCTAGATATGGAGTAAGCACCTACAATAGCGAGGTTATTAATAAGTTTATGAGATAAACCATTTAAACAAATATAGGTGCGAACTATACTTTTCCACTCTTTAATAGAAACGAGAACCGATAAGACAAATAATCATTGTCGACATGTTTAACATCTTGTAATCGTATACTTGTTTAGCATAACAGCCCCAAAGAGTACACATCAACTTGACATCACTGTATATAATATAAAGTTAGGTTAATGAATAGATTATTCAAAGCTCGGCTCATAGATTAAAGGAAAAGGAAAGGTATTTAAACTTACTACTGGTCACGTAACTCAATCAATAGCCTCAAATTATTTTTTTCCTTTTATGACTTTGTTTTCAAGAGATCGAAGTTAACTATTTGGCCAATAACATCTACATAATAAAGTTAAGGTGAAATTAAAATGCCGTTAAATCGTTTGCGTCGGAAAAATAAACGAAACTTAAGTAATCGTATGAATTGACTAACCAACCAAGCGATGTTATCAAGCTTTCCATCAATAATATCATTGTAATTCACAAGATACTTCTCTGGAACTTCACTTGGGAAGTCATCCACTGGTCCAACAAAGTAGTTTGAAAGAATCCAATTTTGTAGGGATCTTGTGATGGTCCAATAATCACCCATAGCATCATACAGTTTGAACAATGGATGACCTTGGCATTAAGCCCTCTGTTAGTTTCCTTCAAATTGTTTTATGAGCTGTTCACCAACTTGAGCATGAATTCTTGTACCCTAGACAATGATGAAATGAAGATACTTATATAGTTGGATTGAGAATAAAAGAAAAAACACAACAGTCTAAATGACAAATCAAGTAATGTACTTACTTCTTTATCGGCAAAACCATTTCGATGGTGTTTCGGAATCTCTGTTGTAGTTTTTCCATAAGCGAAGAATCTAACCTCAATCGCCATGTATCTTTACGGTCTCAATTGCCTGATAAAAGAATCTAAAATTAAATTCGTATATAAAAAAAAATTAAAATGGTTTTTGTCTATCAAAATTCCAAACTCACATACTAACAAAATCTCTAACTAAACTAAGATAGATATACGAATTTTAAACTAAAAAAGACAATATAACATTTCTAAACTATGAACATCAATGTAATGATCAACATGCAAATCTCATCTAAGACGTGATTCCATTCCTACACTATGAATATTAACAGTTAAAAATGAGAGAGAAGAAATATGAACAAGTTACTCGAGAGGACTCTTGAGACAAAGTTTAGAAAGTTGAAAGGTATTAGGGTTTTCGGCAAAGGGTGGAATGAGACTATATATAGGAAAAAACTTTTCCTTTATTTATTATTGTATTCATATGTTTTAATATGAATAATCATTAGTCCTAGATAACATACAAACTAAATACTATTTGCTAAATTTTAATTTATTTCTATTAAGTCTAATTTCGTATTGTCATATCAGAATCATGATTACAAACATTTCAAGACTAATAACTTGTTAAATAAATGGGGGATTTATAAATAAATAATTATAATCTATTAATTATTTTATTTACTATTTATTTCAATCAATACAATTATTATTGTCATATCAAAATCATCATTACAAACATACAAAGACTAAACTTGTATTGTCATATCAATAACTAGCAAGTAATGTAGTTTTAAATAAGGTAAGACATTTAATACAAATTATTATATTTCATAGATTTAAAAATTAATTAAAATAGATTAAAGAAAGTTACAACTTGTGATAAGGTAAGATCACATATTAGCAACGATTGTATCTAAATAATTTACTATTTATTTCAATCAATACAATTTCGTATTGTCATATCAAAATCATCATTACAAACATACAAAGACTAAACTTGTATTGTCATATCAATAACTTGCGCAAGTAATGTAGTTTTTAAATAAGGTAAGACATTTAATCTGAATTATTATATTTCATAGATTTAAAATTAATTAAAATAGATTAAAGAAAGTTACAACTTGTGATAAGGTAAGATCACATATTAGCAACGATTGTATTTAAATAATTTTAAATTGAATGCGGGTTTTTTGTGAGTAAATATTTAATAAACAAATATAATTTATTAGAGTATATTTTAAAAGTATTATTTAGTAATACTTAAATTCTGAAATATTATATATGTTTCTAGGTGATCTTAGCAACGATTGTATCTATGTTTTTAACTACTCTTGTAATATTATATATGTTAAAAGTATTATTTAGTAATACTTAAATTCTGAAATAGTTTGTATCTATGTTTTTAACTACTCTTGTAATATTATATATGTTAAAAGTATTATTTAGTAACATATGAAATTACATATGTGGAATTTTGGTGGCTAATTCTGATTTAACATATGTTTGTAACAATTATTACTAAAATATGTTTTTAACATATTTTAATATAAAATATATGTGTGTGTTTTTCTTACCAGGATAAGAAATCACATACAATTTAGGTTTATGAAAATATATTATCGCATGTTGAAAAACATAATTATATTTTATATACAAATATAATTTATTCGTATATATATATATATAGTAATGTATGTGAATAGTTTATATAAGTAGTTGATAGTGTTTGGAAGCCTAAAATTAGTGGTTCTAGGTTAACTCTAACATTGAGAGTGTTTGGAAGTCTAATTTAAGTGGTTCTAGGTTAACACTTCCCTGCCGATTTTAAAATAAATCAAAAAGAAATTAGCAAAAATCAATCAATAGAATTAAGATAATTAATTTGAGAGTGTACTCTATGAGTGCCACATAAACAATCACTAAAATGACTTCTCTTTTAATATACAGGGAGATTGATGTTGCCGTTAGGTTTTTCTTATCGCCTTATATTGCATCAGTACGGCGGGGTCTGCATTAAACTGTGGACCATGGACATGTCAGATATGAAGCCAAAGCCTCAATTCAGCACGTTTTTTACGAGTCGGAAAATTATAACTGTAAGATAAGCCGAAAGGAAATGGACACGTACACGAACACGATTTAAGACCATGGAACCAATGTATTAGTCAGCGCCATCACAAAAGCAACGTTTTAGCATGAACACTTAGCAAGCGAAACAAGCTTGGGTTTGCAGTCTTTAAGTTTTAATGATTCGGCTCTAATATTTTTAATAGTGAGTGACTACACGTGACGTATTAGATCATTCGTGACTAGACTTAACAAGCTGGGGTGTTACATTCTTTCACCGAAACAAAATTTTATCCTATGCCAAGCTAAGTGACATCTCATTTAATGTGGCTAATTGGTTGTTTTGTCGTACATGTGGCCCAAGCTCCCATTTAAACTAAAGCATCCCCACTGGTTTCCGAAACCATGACATCGAGAAATGTGGGCGTAAATGGCCTATAAACAACGAGGCTAAATTGTTAAGCAAAACCAATGATATAGAATAATACAATGTAGTACAAAAAAATATAGCATTACAAGAAGAAAAAAAAGTTATAAGATATTCTATACTGAGGTATAATAAAAGTGTAAGATGTGACTAATGTTTCACATTTTGATATACAATTTTTTTCTTTTCAAAATCAAGAATTTTAGGAAAACAAGAAATAAATTTAATTTTTAAAAAAAAAAAATTTAAGAATTTTAGGAATATGAAATAAACTTTAAAAAAAAAAAATCGCACTACATTTTGTGGTTGTGGTGTATCGACTATAGCAAGCATAGGAACATAATGCCACATGAATCTGCTCCACATATGGTATAATTTTTGTTATTTTTGCTTTAGTCACATGCGGATATGTATTTATAAATTATCGGTTGAATGGTGACAGGATTGGCTGAAATGAATAACGCACGTGTGCAGTACCCCTCTCCAGTCTCCACCTCACGCCCTCTATATCAGATCAGGTTACTTCATCTACTCATTTTAGTTTTTAATTTCCAGAAGATCCGGCGATGGGAGAGAGGGTCGACGAAGCACAACTTTCTCTAAAGAAGGCGATGATTCCTCTGTTAGGGGAGGATGACAACGTGGCGGAAGAGAAGAACGGAAAAACAGAGAGAAATATATGGGTGGAGACCAAGAAGCTTTGGCGTATCGTTGGACCAGCCATATTCACCAGGGTCTCCACCTATTCGATATTCATCATCACTCAGGCCTTCGCCGGCCACCTTGGCGAGCTCGAGCTAGCCGCCATATCCATCGTCAACAACGTCATCGTCGGCTTCAACTATGGCCTCCTCGTATATATAATAGACACACATTTTCTAGTTTATATTCAAAACGTTGGTTTTAATATATGAAGAAAGTGCATATTTTATATATATGCAGATTGGAATGGCCACTGCGTTGGAAACGTTGTGCGGTCAAGCGTTTGGAGCGCAGAAGTATGACAAGTTGGGAGTGTATCTGCAGCGTTCTTGGATTGTTCTCTTCTTATGCTCCATATTGATCCTCCCTGTCTACTTCCTCACGTCTCCAATTCTTAAGTTCTTCGGCCAGCCTGATGACATCGCCGAGCTCTCTGGTACCGTCGCCGTTTGGGCCATTCCTGCCCATTTCTCATTTGCATTCTTTTTTCCTATCAACCGATTCCTCCAATCCCAGCTCAAGAATATGGTATGTACCTTAAGATTTGAAATGTCACAACGTGGCGGGTTAGTCCAAGTACTCTGTGGACTAGACGGCTCTATTCCTGGGGTAGATTGTGAGAGCCTTCATAAAATATGTTTGCAAGAGACAAATTGGTAAATGACTAAAATAAATAACACATAAATGTTTATTGAAGAAACTGTATAAGATTCTCATGATAGATAAGTTACAACATGCATAGGTTTATTACAAAGAATAAGTCAATCTAAATTTTATATAGAGCTTAACAAATCTGATTTTCTAGACTTCATAAATAAGATATTGCCCTTTTTAGTTTTTTTTCCTGATAAGTCTATTTTCTAGATTTTCTTCCAATGCAATTTTTTGTTTTATGTACCACCTAATATATTCTGTGTGTTACCTTGTTTTGTTCCGTAGTTTTGGGTGAACTGGCTAGCTAAAAACATTAAAACCTGAAATTAAAAATCAAACATGCCTGAAAAAATAAAAATGGACCATTTTGCATTTTCTATAAAAATAGTTCAATTTTTTCTTGATATTACTATTGCTAATTTTCCTAAATGCTAAATGTCTCTTACGTACATTACCACCAGGTGATTGCAATCTCCTCTGGAGTGGCACTTGTGGTACACATATTTGTGTGTTGGCTTTTTGTGAATGTTCTTAAACTTGGAGTCATAGGGACCATCGCTGCTGCTAACGTGTCATGGTGGCTCAATGTCTTCATCTTATTTACATACACCACTTGCGGCGGTTGCCCGCTCACTTGGACCGGTTTCTCCGTCGAAGCTTTCACCAGACTATGGGAATTCACTAAGCTCTCTGCATCCACTGGAGTCATGCTTTGGTATCTATCGCATTTTTTCTTCTTTTGGCTTTACGGAACAGAACACAACTTCTTACGGTAGACTTTTTACTTGGACAGCTTGGAGAATTGGTATTATAGGATTTTAATTGTGATGACTGGAAATCTCCAGGACGCAAAAATTGCTGTCGACTCTATGTCTATATGGTACGTCAAATATATAGTTTTGGAGAATAGTATAATGTACCTGGAAAGTTTTATAGTGTCATATCATCTTGCATATTACTATGTACAAATTTTATAGTAAAATTTTTTATCGGCAGCATGTTGATAAATGGTCTGGAGACGATGATTCCACTTGCTTTCTTCGCCGGGACCAGGTATAACCAATCTCTTATTTTGTTACTATCACATAGCTGATACATTCCTTTTGTTTCGTCTGGTCAAAATTATTCATGCTATCAAGACCGATTAGAACTAGTTATACGAGTTCACTTTATAAAACTAGCTATATATTATCTCTTCTTCATATAGTATATTGCTAGTCTAGTTGCTTCAAGTCAAATCATTTATTAAGATTGACTACGATTATAACATGTTTTTGTAGTGTGCGAGTAGCGAATGAATTAGGAGCAGGAAACGGAGAAAAAGCAAGATTTGCAATGATCATATCAGTGATACAATCTTTAATCATCGGAATAATCCTTTCGGTGCTCATAGTCTTTTTTCATAATCAAATCGGTTGGATCTTCTCTTCAAGTGAAGCGGTTATAAAAGCAGTGAATAACCTTTCTATTCTTTTAGCCTTTACGATACTTCTCAACAGTGTCTATCCCGTTCTTTCCGGTAGGTCACACGGACAAAATAACATATATAAATTTTTTCAATAAACTAAATAAACCGGGTCAGCGGTTACATGTTAACTTTGATTAGGTGCTGCGGTTGGTTCGGGTTGGCAGTCAGTAGTGGCATACGTTAATCTAGGATGCTACTATTTCATTGGACTTCCACTTGGATTTGTCATGGGTTGGGTTTTCAACACCGGTGTTAAGGTAAATGCAAATTTTCTTTGTTAATTTTGAGGGTTAACTCGACCCTTTTCTCTCTACAGTTTTTATAAATATGCATATTGCTGTTATATGTTAATAGGGTATTTGGGCTGGTATGATATTCGGAGGAACCGCTATTCAGACGTTTATATTGATATTTATAACCATGAGATGTGACTGGGAGAAGGAGGTAAAGTTTGTTGTAAAAAAAAACTCAGTTCTTTTGTTTAATTCTTTTACTATATGTTTTTTTCATCTTCATGCGTCTCTTTTAATACATTTGTCTCGTCGTTTCTTTCAAATTTGTAGGCACAAAAAGCAACTGTGCGCGTTAAGAATTGGCAGGTCTCTGATGCAAAAAAATGAAAATGATATCTTAAATGGTCCATAATTTTATCTATGGAGCATCTATTTAAAAATAAGTGCGTAAACCTGATACATATTGTATCCTGTTAATCACATAAACAAATGATTGGAAATTTGAAATGGCCGAAACTGGAGTAGTGACCGATTTGTTTTCCTTATGAATGTTATATAGTAGAATAGGAAATTAAGCACACGCTCACTTCGTAAACTTCCTAAGTTTCTTCTTTACATAAGGAATCACTTATACACACTTGTCTTTGTGAGAGAGAGAATTAAGCATAATTTAAAAATTGACAGATCCCATTCCAAGACAAACAAAATTCAACCGTTAAAGTTGGTACTGTTGTACGCAGTGAGATGCCAAACCAAGTGTAAACCGGATAATCTCTCACCTAACTGAGCCAATCAGCTGTCAAACCTTACGTATGTAGGCTGAACTGGACCGGTTCACTCGCCAAAGCATTGGAGTCATCAAATGTCACCCACTCAGAATCCCATTTTAACAACTCGTTCATTGCTGTCTCAGAGTCGTCGAATATTACCCATTCGGTCTGAACCGAACTTGCTGGTTCAACCATCTCCTCTTTGTCCTTAACCGTGGTCTGAACCAAACCGGTTAGTTCAACCATCTCCTTATTGTCGTGTAACATACCGGCCCTCAATGTTTCAACCAAACACCAGAAATCTTCTGCCAAACGTCTGTAACGCCAAAAAAATCCACTCAAACTCCTCTTGCATTCTTCAAGTCTCATCAAGACCAACCATAAATCGTTCAAATTTGAATCATCAATCGGTTTGATACCCGGTTTAATCAATCTTTCACTCAAGATTTGAAGTCGTATCATAACCAATCTTACAACCGTAAAGTAGTCTTGAATCACGAGCTCTCTGATCTCGTCCACGATCTTGTTTTGGAACAAAGGTGGAGTATCCGGTCTAGTACATATATGCTCAAAGAAACTAACAAGAGAGTCGGTCTGTCTCATTATGTACCCGGTTTGGTAAGACGAGACACAATCTTTCTCTTTAGATTTCTCTTTTGAACTCTCCATTGAATTTGGAAAAGACCCTAGTACCTTCGAAATCCATGAGAGACTATCCAAATATAGCCCATACCTGAATAAAACCAAACACACACAAATAAAAACAGTTGTTAGTATTATAATAACCATTGTCGGTGTATGAACACGTCCAGGTTATTAGATAATATGTCATAGTCAGATCAAATAATAAAAAGTAAATAAAAGTTATTACCATATAACCCATCGTGACAATTCGATGGTGAGATTAGAAGATTTGTCTGAAAAATCATTCAGTTTTAGACTGTTTCTGCCATGATCGAGTCCTTCAAACTTGTCTCTAGATGATTTGATAAGATTGTGGAAGACTATGAGAGACTTGATGGCCACGAAAGCATTCTTTGTAGCTTGTAACCTCCACATAACCGCTGCGAAAGCTGCCGGGCTATGACGACTGTTGGAATAAGAGACGACGTCGGAGATGTAGTTCCTATCGGCTGGTTTATGAGAAGTATGAGTAGTTGACTTCAAAAGGGCTAAGTGAATATATTTGACAGCCTTTGAACTGAAGCTATGGAACAATATGGCTTTGCATATTGAAGCTTTGTCTTTGACTTTTCCGATTATCAGAGATTTGAGCCTTGCCATTCTTTTTAGCAGAAGAAAAGAAGAAAATAAAGAAACTGGGTTGCTTGATTAATTATGCGAGTTTGGTTCTTATAGGCGTCGAGGTTTTATTCACTTTCTTATTTCGTAGAGTTTCCTTTTTAATTAAGGGAAATAAAATATTGTTAATATATGTGGTGTTTCTTTTGCAAAGATTCAAATGTGTTGAAGTCTCCCTTTTCCATTACGAGTTTTGTGGATATTTTCTATTTACAAAGTCACCAATTCATATTTTATTGATATTAAACATTGAGAAGTTCATAGTCAACATCACATAATAGACCGATTATATAATATAATATTGTTATTTTAATAAAATTTTGTCGATTGTGTGAATTAATAAGTTTCCTAGTATTTTAATCTTTAATCTATAAGAACTAGATATTTTAATAGATATCATAATGTGTGTAACCAATTCAAAAGCTAAAGAAATGAACTAATACTTTTCATTTGAGGAGCGAGTCCGTCCATGATGTATAGAAAGAACAAAAAACTAATCATAGAATATGTCGGCATGTGATGTCAAAAAAAAAAAAAAAATGTCGGTATGTGATTCAATTGTAACAGCAGCCGGTAGCCACCAGCGAATTCCATTGACGCGTAAAAAAATATCTCAATTTGATGTCTAAATTAAATATAGGAAGATAACATTTGTTATATTTTTCATAACAAGATGCCGGGGACCAAACTGGTCAAGTCAAGCTTACATCCATAAGAATAATTCATGTAAGCCACGGTCGCATGGACTATGCAGCTCCGATATGCACAACCATTAATGGAATTATATATGTACCATCAGTGGTGCGGATGTAGGACTGAATTTAACTGGGAGCACTCAAAACTTTTTCACTATGTTTTACTTTAGGATAAAAGACAGGTATATAGAATTTATACTATTTATCAGGGACAAAAATCCCACATCGGATGTTGGAAGGGATCCTAAATAATATATAAGATAGATGAGTCATTCCTCTTTATCACCAATTGGTTTTAGGTTAGAAGCTCATCTAGCTTGACATGGTATCAGAGTCCGATCCGAACAATCTAACCCAATCCATTATCGATCCAGTCTAAAGTCGGCCCATTGACCCTTGCCCGAGCATTATGAGATTGACGCTCAAAAAGTCATCATCTCGAGGGGGCGTATTGAGGACAAAGCCATCATCTCGAGGGGGTATATTAGGGACAAAGGTTCCATATCGGATGTTTGAAAGGATCCTAAGCAATATAAAAGATAGATGAACCACTTCCCTTATCACCAATTGGTTTTAGGTTGGAAGCCCATCTATCTTGACACTACTCACCAAAGAAAAATAAAAAGTAGATAGGGGCACGTGACCCTCTCTTCCTCGCTGTGTTCGCCTCAGTGTACCATTTGGCATTGACCATAGTTTGGAGCATGTATGCTGGATGATCCATAAACCATATCATAGAGGACTAAACTGTCATCTCGATTTCTGCGAGTGCTATGTAGTTTACATTTGATGGTACCATCAGAGCCGGTCCTACAAATCTAAGGGCTACAAGGCAAAACAAAAAAATGTGGCTGAAATGTAGGAGAGGAATTTTGAACCCGCAACCCGTTAGTGTTATGTATACAACGGCAACACAACCACTAGTACCATCAGAGCCGGTCCTACAAATCTAAGGGCTACAAGCCAAAACAAAAAATGTGGCTGAAATGTAGGAAAGGAATTTTGAACCCGCAACCCGTTATAGTGTTATGTATACAACGGCAACACAACCACTAATGCTACTAAGACTAGTTTTTCTAAATGTGGCCGGTAAAATACATATTATTTTGTGACTGGAAGTACTGGCTTCTCTTGCTTCCGTCAAGGGCCGGCTCTGAATACCATACTAATATCCAGTAGCAGATCTAAGTTATGTAGAAAGGGGGCAGCTGCCACCACAAAAATATACAATTACATTTAAATGCATGAAGGCTAAGAAAAAAGTTATGCAATTCAGGTGATTAAAAGTTATTTTTCGCCTCCATTCAACCCGGGTCCAAAGTCCATCCACTCCTTTTTTTAGCTTCATTCTTTATATTTTCTAAATCTGCTACTGCTAATATTAGCTATCGGATTGATGATCTACTTACAAATCAAATCAATCAATGGCTCTAGCAAAGACAAACTCTATATCCAAATCTGAGGCGAGGAACGAGTACGACCACAATTTATGCTACAATTCGTCCATCATAGTAAGCCATTTATCTAATTTTCAACATCGAAAATTGGTTGTACCTACTAGTATGAAAGATACATTACAATTCCCATCAACCAGAAAAAATAATGACTACATAGCATCGTATGTGTGTTCCAAGATACGAGTTTTGCAATTACAAAACACATTGATACATGAAAAACGTTATAAATCATAGGATATACTTTTTTTTTGGTCAAACAAATCATAGGATATAATTTTTTTCTAAGAAGTTTGAAATAACCTAAAAAGGCCTCAAAATGTGGTTAATATTTAATGGGCTTAAGGCAAATGCTTTATGTTCACATATTTTACACGGCCCTGCGGCCTTATAACTGAAAAAGAGGAAGGAAGAGAAGTTTAATCCGCGGAAATAAATCGGAACATACACAAGTCGTTCTGATTGGTCGAGTAACAAATGACGCGGATAGCATAGATACAAGCAACCATAACCGTTGATAAGCGAAACGATCTAACGGATGAAAACAAATACATCATCTCTCCCTTTCAGTATAAAACACACACATCACACATCCTCACTCTCTCCAAATCAAAATCACATTCTCTCACAAATCAAATCTCAAAAGAGCATTCAACAGCAAATGGCACGTACCAAGCAAACCGCAAGGAAATCCACCGGAGGAAAGGCTCCGAGGAAGCAGCTGGCAACCAAAGCGGCGAGGAAATCGGCTCCTGCCACCGGAGGAGTGAAGAAGCCACACAGATTCCGTCCAGGAACGGTGGCGCTGAGGGAGATCAGGAAGTACCAGAAGAGCACGGAGCTTCTGATCCGCAAGCTTCCGTTCCAGCGTCTTGTCCGTGAGATCGCTCAGGATTTCAAGACGGATCTGAGGTTCCAGAGCAGCGCCGTCGCGGCTCTTCAGGAGGCGGCGGAGGCTTACCTCGTTGGGTTGTTCGAGGACACGAACCTGTGTGCGATTCACGCGAAGAGGGTCACCATCATGCCGAAGGATATTCAGCTCGCGAGGAGAATCAGGGGTGAGAGGGCTTAAGCGGAAGATTGAAGAAGAGCAAATGGTTTTAGTAGCTTTGGTTGGTTAATCAGTTTGTATAAATCCTTTTTAAGATGTTCGTTGTGTTTTAGTGTTGGTTTTGATTTTGATGAATGTCTACATGAATATCAAATCTAGTGTTTTTTTCTCTACTTCAATTTTGTCTTTTTGATTTTATTTACAAACAGATAAACAAACCGAGAAAAAGTAACAAACAAAACAACACCTCTTTTTTTTTTTTCCAATCCGAGGAAAAAAAAATTAGTGTTCAATACGCATCCTCCCCATATCGATTCGTTCTAATGTTGCTGACCAGCATAATGGTACGTCCTTACGAGGATCTGGAAAAATAAAATGTTCAATAACCGGAAACTTTTTAGATGTTTTTCCTTCTGTATAGATTTTTTTTTTGAGCAAAAAAATGTATAGATGTATAGATTTGCTCCTTCTGTATAGATATGTTTTCTCTTGTTTAGGTATTTGTCAATCAGAAAATTGTACATTATATTTGTGAAAATTAATATAAATTACAGTGCACATATCTTCTTGAAATTTCAACGTAAAAAAGTAGAAATTTACTCCTTCTGAAATAGTTTCATTGTTATTTTCCACAATTTGAAAATAATTGGAATGTTTTATGGCCAAAATTTTCAAGTGGCGCTTAGATCTCTATTTTTTTTTTGAAAAAAGTTTGGACGTAGCGCGAAACCTCTCGTGGTGTAGAAAAAGATTATTTTAATTGGTTGATAGTACATCACACGGATAGGCTTAATGCATTATAGGAGTGTTTTGATTGGTTGATAAAGGGAATCACCCGGATTGGTGATGTAGATAAATTCTCAACCGTCTATATCACTTTAATCCAACGGATTAGATTTTAGGAAACTCCCTCCAAGTTTTTTTTTTAATTTCAACTTACCGCCCAATTCCTCTTCTTATAAAATCAACACATCTTCAACCTTAGCTCTTCACTACCTAACTCTCCCATTTGCATCCTCTAAACTATTCGTAGTGATTGTTTGATCTCGATATGGCTCGTACCAAGCAAACCGCAAGGAAATCCACCGGAGGCAAGGCCCCAAGGAAGCAGCTCGCGACGAAAGCCGCCAGGAAATCCGCTCCAGCCACCGGCGGAGTTAAGAAGCCGCACAGGTTCCGTCCAGGAACAGTTGCCTTGAGAGAGATCAGGAAGTACCAGAAAAGCACCGAGCTTCTGATCCGCAAGCTCCCCTTCCAGCGTCTGGTCCGTGAGATCGCTCAGGATTTCAAAACCGATCTGAGGTTCCAGAGCAGCGCCGTCGCGGCTCTTCAGGAAGCAGCGGAGGCTTACCTTGTTGGGTTGTTCGAAGACACGAATCTGTGCGCGATTCACGCCAAGAGGGTAACCATCATGCCGAAAGATATTCAGCTCGCGAGGAGAATCCGTGGTGAAAGAGCTTGAAGACTCTAATTCTATCAATCAATGGATTTTAATTCGTGTTTTTAGTTAGTCTCGAAGGTGTTCGACGAAATGTCCCAATGAGAATTGTTCTTGTTTAATATAAAGCTTATTTGCCCATTTCTACTAATATATGCGTGTCTCTAATCATACACTCACACAAACATTGAAACGTCACACTTATTTCACATATATTTGTATATAACTCAACACAGTAGATATTAGTTTAACTTAAGCTTAGTTGTAATCACCATTAAACTGGTCTAACCAGCCATAGAAAGCATTCAGCTCGGGAGAACCATGTCTTGGTTCGTTGTTCTTCTTGATGAAGAGAAGAAGTTGGCACTGAAACTGCTGTTGAACAGTCTTCTACTTCTATCTTCAGCTTTAACTAACGAGCTTCCTCCAATTGAAAACGATCTTCTCACAGTCTCCAACCTTCCTCCCGAGCCACCACAATGGCTAGCCAAATCGCTCTGTGACCTCGGAAGAACATTAACGTTTCTTGATCCCGAACTCTCCTCCTCTCCTCCATTGCTCGTTCCAGACTCTGAAATTTGATGATGACTCGTCTCTGTTTTTTTATTACGCACCTCAGAGGTGAAAACAGGGGCGCGGCATAGAGGGCAGTTCTTGTGAGAGAGCAACCAAGCGTCGATGCAGTTGACGTGGAAGGCGTGGCTACACTTCGGCAACAGTCTAAGCATTTCGTCTTCTTCGAACTCGCTTAAGCAGACGGAGCAATCTGTGCCGTCGATCACCCCTTCTCCCTTCTTGAATCCGACGACTGTGATGGAATCGATGGCCGAACGGTGGAGACCGAGTGTTGCGACGCGCCAGACGTGATGATGGTATCTGGAGAGATCTTCGTCCTCGTCGTCTTCTCTTCGGTTGGCGCTGAGGACGGGAGCCACTGCCGCCGAGGGCGAGCTCCGCCGTGACTTCGTGATGTAGAGGTAGAGGAAGACGGTGAGGAATAGGAAGAGTAGGAATGAGCCTATTATGCAGATTGAGGTGGAGACTAGGACAGAGAGATCTCTCTGCGGAGGCGGTGGAGGTGGTGGTGGTGGCGGTGGGTATATCTGCGACCAAGGGATGTAGAACGTGAAGGTGTAACTTTGTCCCGGTTGATTTGGATAGAGCATCTTCCTGTTATTGGACGCCATTTTGCTGAGTTGAGAGAACACACAGAAACAGAGCAAGAACAGAGGAGTTAAATTTTCAGTAGACCACTTGATGGGTTTCAGACACAATACTAAGTTTTTTTGCTCTTAAAAGAAAGCAAGAAGAAATATAGGGCACTAGATGAAATCTAAACCCATAAAAGACGTTAGAATCTACACAAGAGTCAAGTCATGGCCCATAAATTCCAATAAGGTGTTTATATATAAGTGGGGCAGAGATCACGATACTTTGGTTGGGTTTGGAAATTTCGTGGAAGGTGATAATGCCATTAAAGCGACGTCTCTTTACTTTCGAAATTAGTTTCCTTTCAACGAAATGCCTACACATTGTTGACGTAAAATGTGTCAAAGCAAGACTAGACTTTAGTGTACTCTCTGTAGGCATTTTACGCGTATTCAGTGATGTAACAAGTCAAGTTTGAAGTCGTTTCGTACCAAAAAAATGTTCACGCGTATTCAGTGATGTAACGAGTCATGTTTTAAGTCGTTTATTACCCAAAAATCTTCATATGTTTGGCATCAAGTTTATTAGTCTTTCTGATCTGTTTGTAATGGTTATAGGAGATATACTACTGAACCACAGTATCTCTCCACATATGTACATATGAACCAAACCTGATACACAATATAGATACACGGACCTCTACTTAAACAAATTTGTACATTTTTTTGGGAGAGGTCTGGTTTCAAACTTCAAAGCATGGGCATTCCGAGCTCATCGAAGATGCCTATTCCACCATGGTCTGCTCTTAAATGTTCGTAACAACGTTCTTGGCGAATGAAGTACTCTAAGCAGACCCAGCAAATATGCTTCCCACATCTGCACAGCAGATGGTTACACCCTTCAGATTTCTCTATGGTGGACTTGCAGAACGGACACTCCTTCACGTTCTTCCCTTTTGCCCAGTCCTTCAACGACATGTCCGGATCCTCCTTGAACAGTTTGTACCTTTCACAAGTGATATACGGGTGATACTCCAGGTGGCACCTCGTGCACGTCTCTGAGTTACAAGCTCCGCAGACGAATGGCTCCCCTGAATCTTGAGGACCAGCTAAACGGTAGATGGAAGGGCAATCAGGTGTGGAGCAGAACCGGAACTTCCCATCGCTGGTTGTTACAAAACAGGAGAGGGATGCTCTGAAGAGTTCGTCGAGCTTCTCTTGTGATAAGAGGGCTCTCATATCAGCGAGTACTATTGGAGCTCCACAGTCCATGTGAGAACAAATTATGGGAAATGCGTCGAAGTTTCTCATCGATGCCTCAAGCTGTTCCAACAAACAAGCTTTGCAGAAGAGGTGTGAACATCCTTCAAGAGAGTAGCCATCCTCAACCTCAGACAAGCAAATGGGGCATTCGACTTCAACGTCATCTGCTTTACCGCCCAGTGAACTACCTTCCCGTGCAAGTTCATAGACCATCTTCTCTACTTCCTGCCTCATTTCCACGCTCCCACGAACATGAATAACATGGTACCGAGTGTTGAGCTTGAGATCCACACCCTTCACCTTTTCTTTGATACCTTGGAGCTCTGGACCAAACCGATTCACAACTTCCTTCATGAGGTCAGGACGGAAACGAGGACCTCGGAGGCGGATCTCAAGTTGCTTGCTCTCGTGATAAGCCAGAAGTGACCGAACCAGTTCTTGTGCAGCCGCAGCAATTTTCTCTTCTGATCCACAAATGCGTACTGTGAGATTGTGCCGGTCTAATACAATGCAAGTTTCATTCTCCTGCTGTATCTTCCGCATCAGAATAACACCTTCTCTGGACAAAAGATGCTGGATGACCCTTGGGGTTAATCCTGGATGGTTTATGGGTCTTCCTCTTATGAGTTCTTCAAGAGATCTCCGCATCTCCGAGATGGGTCTTGTTGCATTAGCGGAAATTTTAACACGATAAGCACCACTATGAGTTGGCTCCAGATGCCATTCACATTCTGCAGAAAACATAAAAAAAAAAAAAAGAGAATGTTCAAACTTATTAGGTGATAGGGAGCAAATATCTCAAATGTGGCAATGGAATTTTTACCTCTTTGTCTCTTGAAGCTTGCTAGCTTAGCATTCAATTGTCTTCTGACTATGTTGTAGATAAAAGCAGGGCAGATTATGGAGCTCTGAAACTTTTGCTCGCATTTTACCTTTTGCCATGGATGGCATATATCTAGGGCTTTTCCATCTAACCCCTGCAAAGCTTTTGCAGCTTCCAGATGTAATCTCCCATCAAAAGTAATCAACGCTTCCACGAAATAATCTTTTTCTTTTGGTTCAAAAACTTTGACTTGGACACAGTTTGGGTCTGGATTCCTCGATGACAAGCACTCAAATATTCTCTTATGCAGCGTACCTTCACAAGCAGTAAGAGGTGGGCGATGCACAATATCTCGCACAATATCTCTTCTTCTGAGTAAGAAAAATTCCAAATCTGTTCTCTGCGTAGCCAACTCCAAAACATCTAAAACTTCCGCATCCGAAAGATTTGTGTCAATATTAGTAATCAAGAGAGAATCACTGAACCTTTGATCTGTCTCAAAGAGGTATTCTGTTCTCATCACAATGCCGGAAGAAGCCCCACCAAATATACTGTGAATATCACCAGAAGCGCACTTAAGAACACCTTTACCACAGCTTTCCTTTCGCGGCCAACGGATCATAGCTGTAACATAAGGGAAAGAAGGCGTCTTGAAAACTCCTCCACCACCAGCTGACAGCGATGGAAATAGTTTAATCACTGATCCATTGAGATCAAACTTCTGAATCTCTGTTGCCTTCATAGCAGATTCCGGAGTGAGAAAGGTAATCCTACCCCACTTCACCGTCTCATCACAGTCTTGCTTGTTCCCAGCAAACTTGTGAATAGAGCAGATACTACACCCATCAATATTCTTCTCCAGGAACGTCAGAAGCTCTCTGTCATCAAGAAAGCTGTCGCCGTAATAGAGTACATCGACTGTCAAGAATCTCTGATCAACTTCAAGATGCTTTATCTGAGCACCAGATCCGAACAGTGCAAGGGGTACTTGTCCTCTACCACGATATATATACTTCTCCAAACATTCATTACGCATCCATCTCTTTTCGCATTCCAATGCATCGTTCACCAGGGACGAGACTTTGTCCATGTCCTTGGGAGGCGCGTACAGTAGAATCTCGTTCTGATCGGCATCAACTTGAATATTAATCCTTTCATCCTCACAAAGAGACCTAGCACGAGAAACAATCGAAACCAGACCACGGTTAGATTTCCCACAGAATCGTTTTAGCAGAGTGCTGCTACAACCAGACCCCTTTTTCACTCGGAGCCTCCACTCATCCATCTGAGATGCATCAAAAGGTGGAGGTGGATCAAGCATAGACAAAGCCTCGAAATCAAACGCGGTTACACATACCAAGTACTGGTAGTCGACAACTGACAGAAGCTCACCGAAAACAACCCAGTTTGGCTTCTGTCCAAATGCTAGCAACGAACACGACGGATGCAGCTGGACTTGTTGACCAGTCAATGCCACCTCATACCCAAGTCGATCATAGCCAGTGTACATCGCCACGTTTTCAGCAAGAGATCCAAGTATAACCATTTTCAGATGCTTCTCGTGTTTGTTATTACCCTCGGATGGGTTCCAAACCCAGTAACTTGGACTGACAAGAGAAAGTTCTCTTTCAATGCATATCTCCAATTCCTTGACTGTGTCTTCACATCTCCTCATTGATTTGGCATTCAGGCTGTTTTCCCAGCACCATTTGTTTCTTCTCTCTCGCGGCAGAGATGCCCATTCTTTGTACACCGAAAGAAGAGTGAACATGTCTCCATTATGGTTGCAGAATTTCACCTTGAAGATGATAAAGAAAAAAAAAAGTTGAGAACATACCTTTAATGAGAATATATGAACTTAGTTAGAACTGACAAGGAGCTCAGAATCATACCTTTAGGCAATCAGCTTTCATCTTATCATCGAGGTTGCCAACTCTGCAAAATATACTACTAGCATTAGCCATGACAGCAGCAAGAACAATCCCCTCTCTGCCCATTCTGTGTCTGAAGCAGCCTAAAATTAACTTCCCAAGCTTTGGCTCCAGACCCAGCTTGACCAGACAATGTCCTTCCTGCGTTAACTTAAGAACACCATTCTTCTCAACGACTGCACCCAGCTGAACAAGGTTTCTGACAGCCATAGCGATAGCTTCAGGGTCAGGCGCGTCGATAAAATCAAACTCCGCTATGCTGTCTACACCCAGAGCGAGAATCCTCAAAAGCGCTACGCCAAGATGAACCCTCCGAATTTCAGGTTCCTGATTAAGACTCATGGAATCAAACTCGTGTTTTGAGTAGAGTCTGTAACATCTTCCAGCTTCTGTCCTTCCAGCACGACCAGCACGTTGTTGAGCTGAGCTTTGACTGACTCGGCAAACCTTGAGGATGCTCATACCCGTTCTAGCCTCGTATTTGCTCTCTTTCACCATCCCGGAATCAATCACGTACTTGACACCAGGGATAGTCAGAGAGGTCTCTGCAATATTTGTGGCGAATATTACTTTCCGTCTCCCGGGATGGTTCTGGAAAACCCTAAACTGTTCTTCATAGGAAAGCTTTCCATGCAAAGGCAAAGCAACTGCAGATGATGGAGCTATAAACCTTTCGCACGCCCATTCCACCTCCGCTTGGGAAGTCAAGAAGGCAAGGATGGTTCCTTCTTTCTCTGTTTTATGCACTTCCATTGCCATCTTAACAACATCATCAGCATATGGAGCAACGCGGCCAACAAAACCAGAAGTCCCTTCTGTGTCACTACTAGGTGAGTATATAATCTCCACCGGGAAGTTCCTTCCGGTGACTCGGATAATCTCACATCCAAAGAAATACTCTGAAAGCTGGGAGGCATCGGCCGTGGCGGACATGATGACAAGCCTCAGGTCAACTCTTCTGCACAGCAGATCCTTGAGCAGTGCCAAAAGAAGGTCTGTGTTTAAGCTTCTTTCATGTGCTTCGTCGATAATAACGCACGAAACGCCAGACAAGCTCCGGTCTTTAATGTAGTGCTGGAGCAGACAGTTATCCGTCATGAACACAACTTTGGAACTAAACTGCTCGGCGGCAGAAGAGAAAGCTGGAGCGCAGCTGACGGAATCTTCTTCCACGTAACAACCATTGCTTTCTTCTCTGACACGATCAGCCAATGTCAATGCAGCGATT
The DNA here is from genome assembly GCA_016771965.1 of Brassica carinata. Classification (NCBI taxonomy): domain Eukaryota; kingdom Viridiplantae; phylum Streptophyta; class Magnoliopsida; order Brassicales; family Brassicaceae; genus Brassica; species Brassica carinata. The sequence continues at coordinate 43,249,402 of CM028694.1, forward strand.
TTCCTTGGTTGTGTACAGACGATGGATTCACTGGCGGCGATGCCGGAATCAGCAAGGAACTGAACTAACTGAGTGCTCTTCCCTGAACCAGTTTCCCCAATCAATACCGTTACCTGTGAACACAATCAAAATAAAACTAAACCTTAACACAAGAACTACAACCACAAGACAAGAGCTTCATTCACCTAACAGGTTGGATCACATACCTGTTGGCTATAAATTTTCTTCAAAATAGTTCGCCGGTGGGCATAGATAGGCAGCCCATCATCTAGCCTTCGACACTCCCTGCGGATTAAACTATGGATACGTGGCCAATCATAGGCCCCATCCAAACTAAACACGTCCACATCTTCTTCAGAGCAGTCACTTCTTTTGAGAAACCGCACAATGCTCATCATAGCATTCTTGAATTCTTCGAGCCGCTTGACGACTAAATCTCTCTCCGCCTCTAAAGCCTTCTTTTTCTCAAACACCTCAACTCTGAGACCTCTCTTGGAAGCGAAGGACTCAACTTGACGTGATCTCTCACCTATCTCGCTCCTCGCCTTCTTCACGCATTCTCCGTTTTCGGATAGGGAAATAACGTGAGCCGAGAAGAGATCGCGGAGCCTGTCTCTGAGCTCGTCCACGTCTGAAGGGACGATGACGTTGGGGACCAGCTCGGGGACGAAATCGTGCTTCCCTTGGAGGCGATGATTCCAGAGACAAACGACGGCGGAGAGCGCGTCCACCCACTGGCGAAAAGGGAAGCTTCCGGCGATGCGGCCGAGCTGAGGGACTTGGACGGACTCCTCCGGGATTCCGCAGAGAGAAGCGAGGGTGATGATCGCTCGCTTTCTAACGGAAAAGGACGGATTGGCGTCGGTGTCGGCGGCGGGGGTTCTCGGGTGGACGAGCTGAACGATGAAATTGGGCCTGGTGCGCGTCGTCTGGGCCCGATCAGGCCGGTGATTTGGCGGGAAACTGGAGTTAGGGTAGTGGTTTTGAGTAGGTCGGTGAGTGAGCGGCGGAGAAGAGCGAGCAGAGCGATAGTTGGAGCGGTTGGAGGAAGCGGAGGGAAGAGACCATTGACGATTAGTGGTGGATCTTCCACTGTTGGGCGGAGGAAGTGAACTCCTCCTCATGGTTGTGGTGATGATGCCAGTTTTTGTGTATGTTTAACAATTCGAGAGGGAGCGAAAGAGACAATAAAGTTGAGAAGACTCGGAAAAGCAAAATAAACAATGTTTATTTAAGTAAATTTTTTTTTTCCTTTAATACAGTACAATGGAGATTTCATTTAACTAATTAGTTTTTAATATGCTTCTTAAATTAATCCAAAAATTTAGATTTTATATAAACTAGATCCTTTTCTGCGTTACGCGCAGATAAATGTTTTGAAAAGTTATTGATTTTTACATGTATATGAATCGTTCCATTTGTCATTACATTTTTCAAAAAGAATAGTCAATTTAGAATTGTTTTGTTTTTTGTAACTGACTTGATTAAAAAATCAAAATTGTATTATAAAATAAATCATGTTTTTTAAATTTAAATAATGAATTTAAAATTTTGTTCAATGTTTGTTTAAGACTGAAACCATTTTGAATATGTTTGATAGTGCAATATTGAACTGATTAAAACAAAATTTGATAATATATAACATAACATGAATTATCGTAACAAAAATATAATATTTTATTTAATTAACATAATTTTAATTTTATTATATTGCTTTTATATTGTTTTTTTCGCACAATAGATATATTGTTAATTATATGAAATTATCTATTTAGTTATGTTGAATTAATATGACATATAAATAATACTGTACCTTTATTTATTTCCTCTAAGTTTAACTATGACTTATTGTTGTTCTGTTGATCTTTAAAAATTTATTTTTGCCTAAATGACCATCAAACCACAAATTATAAAAATTTAATCTGATTTCACATTCGTGTCTTTGCCTTCGTTCTTGAACACTTATAAATTGAGAATTGTGGTGGAATTTGTGTTTGGCATAGCTTACACATTCAGCCACTACTGTATTATTTTTTCAAAATTATGTTTTAAAAAAGTGCAGTCATCATTTTATTTTCGTTTCTAAAGGTATCTCCCAAGATGATAATTGTGAAAGCAGTGTTACTATTACATATTATAGTTGAAAAGAGACAATATTTTTAAACATATAACTTAGTGTGAAAGGTTGTTGAAAATGTTAAAACTTTAATTTTTTTGGTTTAAATGTTTTTTTTTTGGTTTAAATGTTAAAATGTGAAAATTTAATTTATATTGCTTAATGTTGTCTCCAGTAATATAAAATTTTCAATCAAATTCTCTTTTAACTAAACAAAACTATGTAACAGGTATATAAGGCAAAAACAAAACTTTTTTTGACCAAAAAAGTGTGATAATCCAAAAAATGAGAAAACACAACATTATTAAGAGCATTTTCAACTATGACATCAAATTTGGCCTTAGAATTTCATTTTTCATCTCCAACTGTCACACCAAAATTTACACCAAAATAATATCTAATATTACTAACTTTTTAATTTTGATAATTTATTATATTAACGATTTTTAATTGATTAATTAAATTTATTTACTAAAATTTGATTATTTATTTTCTGTTTATTTATGTATGTTATTTTTCTTGTAGTTAATTTGTATATTTTTTTATTTAATATCACCCAAAATTTTAATTGTATACATTTAAAAGGAAAAGCATTTTTATTCAGTTACAATTTAATATTACTGTTAATATTCATTTAATTATATTATTACTTAAAATTATAAATAAAATAATATTTTAATATATATATATATATATATATATATATATATATATATTTTTAAACATCATATCCAACATTCGAGGCCGCTTAATTTTTCTTTAGAAATCAGCTTTCTAGATGAAGTGTAGTATATAATGATACGTAACTAACTCCGCTTTGAGCTGGTTAAATATGAGAACCAGTGGAGGGATGGTTTTTCATCGACATCAAGTTAGAGGGATCTCTCATGACTTCGGAAAACTTCCATAAGCTTCATCTTCATAGTATTGCAATTGGTCATTGTATCTCAGCTCTGCTTTCAGCTTTGGCTACTACAAAACATATACGAAGTGGATCTCATGTTTTCACCTAGTAAAATATCAAGATAAGTAATATGACCATACGTAATATGGATCGCATAATATGAAATTTGTATATGTCACGACTCATCATGACATGTATCTAAACCGAATCTTACATGGCCTGAAGCGGCGTGTGGATTTTGATGCTTGTTTTAACCTGACCAGCGAACAACATCCATTAAAATATCCCAAATGACATGCACAACCTCATTCTCAGGATATTAGCATAATAGCATATATTACCAGCTGTTTCACTCCACACTAATTTCTTCAAGGACGATGCTTGTAAAATGGTTTTGATTGCCTTCAGCTTCACCAAAACATTTTCTTTGAATGGCTGAAATACATTGAAACCATTTCAGTTCTCAAACTATGCAGAAAAAGTATTCATATACAAATTATACTAAACCCAAGTTTCCTTACTTTAACAGTAGTCAAAGTGTACAACACTTAGCTACTTGAACCCAACCATCTACATAAATTATCATCATCATTTCCAAGTAAGCAATTCAACTCTTAGCCTTGGTCCAACCATGGTGCTTTTAAAGACTCAACGCCTTCCAATTGAGATCAGCTTGGTTTCAAAAAGCTCAAGTTATTTTCCGTGACGTGTATGGAAAACATAACTCCTTTACTATCAAACTCTGTTACATTGTCAAATTTACAATAGAATTTTGGAAATCAATCAAATAAAAATAAGATACTATGGTTAAACTTGTAACTTACAACTTCTCTAGGCTCTTCGTGTCTTCATCTACAACACAAATCACCCAAAGGTGTGAAAACGTAGTCATAACTCCAATCATAGCAGTGAAATCCATATTCTCTCCTCGAATATCAACAAATATCCAGCATATTCAAAAGAGGGTTAAACTCAAACACTCTAGCCAAATTCTACGAAAGGATTTTAAGAAACAAAGATTGAGAGAAGTTTTGTATACCATTCGATACAAAGGCTGTGGATATGGACAACATTTGAACCGCATTCCTCTTAAATAATGCAGCTTTTTCCAGTGGTCTAAAAATATTGATAGAACCAACTGAATAAACCTCACAACAACAAAATGTCGGTTTTATAACGAAGACATGAAAAGACTTTTACCTCGGATACCATATCGGGCCAGAATTCACTTATCGCTATTTTAGATGGGGTCATATATGGTGGTGCGTAAGCCAACACCTGATATAAGATTTCAATTAAACACATAATCCATGACCTATTGCTAAAGCAAGAAAGTGTGATAATCAAAAATGAGAAAACACAACATTATTAAGAGCATTTTCAACTATGACATCAAATTTGGCCTTAGAATTTCATTTTTCATCTCCAACTGTCACACCAAAATTTACACCAAAATAATATCTAATATTACTAACTTTTTAATTTTGATAATTTATTATATTAACGATTTTTAATTGATTAATTAAATTTATTTACTAAAATTTGATTATTTATTTTCTGTTTATTTATGTATGTTATTTTTCTTGTAGTTAATTTGTATATTTTTTATTTAATATCACCCAAAATTTTAATTGTATACATTTAAAAGGAAAAGCATTTTTATTCAGTTACAATTTAATATTACTGTTAATATTCATTTAATTATATTATTACTTAAAATTATAAATAAAATAATATTTTAATATATATATATATTTTTAAACATATAACTTAGTGTGAAAGGTTGTTGAAAATGTTAAAACTTTAATTTTTGGTTTAAATGTTAAAATGTGAAAATTTAATTATATTGCTTAATGTTGTCTCCAGTAATATAAAATTTTCAATCAAATTCTCTTTTAACTAAACAAAACTATGTAACAGGTATATAAGGCAAAAAAAAAACTTTTTTTGACCAAAAAGTGTGATAATCCAAAAATGAGAAAACACAACATTATTAAGAGCATTTTCAACTATGACATCAAATTTGGCCTTAGAATTTCATTTTTCATCTCCAACTGTCACACCAAAATTTACACCAAAATAATATCTAATATTACTAACTTTTTAATTTTGATAATTTATTATATTAACGATTTTTAATTGATTAATTAAATTTATTTACTAAAATTTGATTATTTATTTTCTGTTTATTTATGTATGCTATTTTTCTTGTAGTTAATTTGTATATTTTTTATTTAATATCACCCAAAATTTTAATTGTATACATTTAAAAGGAAAAGCATTTTTATTCAGTTACAATTTAATATTACTGTTAATATTCATTTAATTATATTATTACTTAAAATTATAAATAAAATAATATTTTAATATATATATATATATATATATATATATAATTTTAAACATCATATCCAACATTCGAGGCCGTTAATTTTTCTTTAGAAATCGCTTTCTAGATGAAGTGTAGTATATAATGATACGTAACTAACTCGCTTTGAGCTGGTTAAATATGAGAACCAGTGGAGGGATGGTTTTTCGCATCGACATCAAGTTAGAGGGATCTCTCATGACTTCGAAAACTTCCATAAGCTTCGCATCTTCATAGTATTGCAATTGGTCATTGTATCTCAGCTCTAGCTCAGCTTTCGGCTACTACAAAACATATACGAAGTGGATCTCATGTTTTCACCTAGTAAAATATCAAGATAAGTAATATGACCATACGTAATATGGATCGCATAATATGAATTTGTATATGTCACGACTCATCATGACATGTATCTAAACCTAATCTTACATGGCGAGAACAGCGTGTGGATTTTGATGCTTGTTTTAACGACCAGCGAACAACATCCATTAAAATATCCCAAATGACATGCACAACCTCATTCTCTAGGATATTAGCATAATAGCATATATTACCAGCTGTTTCACTCCACACTAATTTCTTCAAGGACGATGCTTGTAAAATGGTTTTGATTGCCTTCACTTCACCAAAACATTTTCTTTGAATGGCTGAAATACATTGAAACCATTTCAGTTCTCAAACTATGCAGAAAAAGTATTCATATACAAATTATACTAAACCCAAGTTTCCTTACTTTAACAGTAGTCAAAGTGTACAACACTTAGCTACTTGAACCCAACCATCTACATAAATTATCATCATCATTTCCAAGTAAGCAATTCAACTCTTAGCCTTGGTCCAACCATGGTGCTTTTAAAGACTCAACGTCTTCCAATTGAGATCAGCTTGGTTTCAAAAGCTCAAGTTATTTTCCGTGACGGTATGGAAAACATAACTCCTTTACTATCAAACTCGTTACATTGTCAAATTTACAATAGAATTTTGGAAATCAATCAAATAAAAATAAGATACTATGGTTAAACTTGTAACTTACAACTTCTCTAGGCTCTTCGTGTCTTCATCTACAACACAAATCACCCAAAGGTGTGAAAACGTAGTCATAACTCCAATCATAGCAGTGAAATCCATATTCTCTCCTCGAATATCAACAAATATCCAGCATATTCAAAAGAGGGTTAAACTCAAACACTCTAGCCAAATTCTACGAAAGGATTTTAAGAAACAAAGATTGGCGAGAAGTTTTGTATACCATTCGATCTGACTGTGGATATGGACAACATTTGAACCGCATTCCTCTTAAATAATGCAGCTTTTTCCAGTGGTCTAAAAATATTGATAGAACCAACTGAATAAACCTCACAACAACAAAATGTCGGTTTTATAACGAAGACATGAAAAAGACTTTTACCTCGGATACCATATCGGTTTGGCAGAATTCACTTATCGCTATTTTAGATGGGGTCATATATGGTGGTGCGTAAGCCAACACCTGATATAAGATTTCAATTAAACACATAATCCATGACCTATTGCTAAAGCAAGAAAGGGTGAACTACAAAGAAATCTCAGAAACTTATCAAACAAAAGAATCAGGCTAGAAAGAGTTTTTATCTTATACCTGATTTAAAAGTTCCACTTGATGCAGTAGCTCATATCCGTTTAAAAAGTTTCACTTGTCGGATAGGAATCGAATGGTTCATATCGGGGTTTATGTACAAATGAGGCGAAGTCGATACATATATATTTATGTACAAATGAGGCGAGTCAGATACATACATATATATATATATATATATTGTAGAGATGAGAGAATTAAAGGATCTTTTCCATTGGAGGGTTACTAAAATAAAGAGAGCTTGAAAGAATGAAAGTGGAGAAGGAGTTACGAAGATGAAGGTTGGCGTTAACTTTTTTGGTTGAGAAAGAGGAAGGGATACATGGAAAATATAATGGAAATCAAAAAGATTATTTGGGCTATGTATTGGGTTTTTTACGTTGACCAAAAACAAATTAGATGTAAGCCTTTTTAAGTCTAGTTTAGAAGATGATGAGTATGATGTGTCAATTCTATTGGCTGAGAATTTTTTGCCTACATGGACACTCTAAGGGAGCTTGGTATTCTCCTTTTAGTAGTGTTATAGATTATTATCGCAACATTATAATTTTATCATATGAAACATTATTGTTATAATTCAATGAATATTTTGTTTTATTAATTTTGAATAAAACAATATATAATTGATAATAGATTTAGCTTGTACATTTATAATAATTAATAATAATAATATTTTTTGACAAGAAATATATTAAATAGTAAATATATTTTCTTTAAAAAATATATGATCTCAAAATCATTAATATAATTTAAAGTATTAAAAACTAATTTATTACTTTAATTAAAAGGTGAGAATTTTGGGTCTAGTCAGACCAGTCAATTAAGAGCCTTGGGGTAATTTCTTATGAGGTACCTTAAATTTACACTACAAAAGTAATATTTTGGACCTAATTTATCATATAGTTTATTGTTTGGACAACAAAGAGCTCCTTTCAAAACTTATTAAATGTCCTGATAGTGGATTACTGTAGTAAACTTTTGAAACCTAATTTAGTCAAAGAGTAGGGAGAAGCATCTAGGCCTAAAAGGCCCATATTCATTAAATTCTCCTGGAAATTTATTTAAAGGCCCATATATTTGGGCCCTATTATAATGATACCGATCTCTTTTGTAGTATAAAGATGGCCATTTGCTCACACGCACAAAACCCTAGTTCCACTGCTGAACTGCGCCGCGACTTATATATCTTTAATCTTTCTCGCAGGCTGTTGTAGTGACAGTTTCTATCGGAGAAGATGAAGGTTAGCTTATCATTTCCTTGTCATATACTCTCTTTTGCTCAGAGATCTGTATTAGTTCGTTTGTTCATTCGATTTTTTTTTTTGTATCGCAGTTCAACGTCGCGAATCCGACTACCGGATGCCAGAAGAAGCTTGAGATCGACGACGACCAGAAACTGTAAGATCTTTCATTTAAATCACATTGCCTTTATTTTCTTACATATTAGGTTTGGGATTAGTTCTAGTTTTGCTTACATTTGGATAATTGAGTGTAGAATCTCCTTTTAGGATACAAACGTTGAAACTTATGATAGTTACTGTTTTACCGGGAGAGTATCTGCGTATTTCTGCTGCTATAGTTTAAATTAATGTTTCTGCCAGTTCTTAATTCGTCATACACATCATGACTTATCCTAGTCGTTCTTTTTGCGACAATGATGATTTGAGATTTACTTTCGTTGTTTGTTGCAGCCGTGCTTTTTACGACAAGAGGCTCTCTCAGGAAGTTAGCGGAGATGCTTTGGGAGAGGTTCAGTTTCCACTTTGTTTATCGTTTTTATTTATCTTTTGGGGTTTTAGAAATGGTTATTAAAATTGTCTGGTTGTTTTCTATTTTGCAGGAATTCAAGGGGTACGTCTTCAAGATCATGGGAGGATGTGACAAACAAGGTTTCCCTATGAAACAGGGAGTTCTCACCCCTGGTCGTGTCCGCCTTTTGCTTCACCGAGGTACTTGACTCCTAATCTATTAACATATGTTGTACAGATTCATGAGTTCTTTTCACTGTCTTTTAGTTTTTGATTTCCTTGTACTTATGTAAAAGTTTGTTTGTGTGACTAGGTACTCCTTGCTTCAGAGGACATGGAAGGAGGACTGGGGAGAGGAGAAGAAAGTCTGTCCGTGGTTGCATTGTTAGCCAAGACCTTTCTGTGCTTAACTTGGTCATTGTCAAGAAGGGTGAGAAGGATCTTCCCGGTCTTACCGATACCGAGAAGCCAAGGATGAGGGGACCTAAGAGAGCTTCTAAGATCCGTAAACTGTTTAACCTCACCAAGGATGATGACGTGAGGAAGTATGTCAACACTTACCGCCGCAAATTCACTAACAAGAAAGGTAGGAAGAGAATCCAAACCACGATCTTTAGGTTTAAGAATAATGATCCTCTTAAGACTTATTTCTTTGTGGTTGTAACAGGTAAGGAAGTGAGCAAAGCCCCCAAGATCCAGAGGCTTGTGACTCCTTTGACACTTCAGAGGAAGAGAGCTAGAATTGCCGACAAGAAGAAGAGAATTGCCAAGGCTAACTCTGATGCTGCTGAGTACCAGAAGCTTCTTGCCTCCAGAATCAAGGAGCAGCGTGATCGTCGTAGTGAGAGTTTGGCCAAGAAGAGGTCTAGACTCTCTTCTGCCGCCGCTAAGCCCGTTGCTGCTTAAACCGCCAGATTCCTTTCTCTCTAGTTTGTTTCTCCAAAGACATAAAAACACCATTGTGAACGTCTCTCGTTTGTTTTTTGCTTTGTGTTAACTTTTCGATCCTATAAAAGTTTTGAACTTGTTTGCTATATTGCGATTTAATCTATAAAACCGTTTCTTGATAATGTCTTAGGGTGTTCCATGAAACTCCTCAAAATCAAACTCAAAACACTTGTAATAAAATCCCCGAACAAAAACTCAATCGAACACTTGTAATAGAAGCCTCGAACAAAAAGGCCCTTGATGTTACACGACAAGTAGTGATACAAGTAAACACTGGCAAATCAAATCGGTTTCTACGAGTTACAGCACATGCCACTCTTCGTCGGAATCACCTGAGCAGGACCCGGCACAATATCAATCTTCTTACCAGCAAGCGACCCAGGATCACCACCGTTACCTTCTCCAGCAACAAGATTCTTCTTGTTCACAATATTGAAAATCTCAGTCAAAACAGTTGAGAAAGCCGTCTCCACGTTGACCGCGTTCAAAGCCGAAGTCTCCAAGAAGAAAAGCCCTTCTGCCTCCGCGAACTCTTTCGCATCTTCCGTCGAGATCGCACGCTGATCCTCGAGATCAGATTTGTTCCCCACGAGTATTATCACAATGTTCTTGTCCGCGTGGCCTCGCAGCTCCTCTAACCACCGCGGGATGTGATCGAACGTCTGACGCCGCGTCACGTCGTAGACAAGCATCGCACCAACAGCTCCTCTGTAATACGCGCTCGTCACCGCTCTATACCTGTTGTTACGACGTCGTTTTTCAATTCAAATCTCAAATCAATTCGAAAAAATTTCGCACGCAGATCGACACGACGAGATCTAAGGAAGGAGTGTAGAGATTTTACCGTTCTTGGCCTGCGGTGTCCCAGATCTGAGCCTTGACGCTCTTATGGTCCATCACGAGCGTTCGAGTCTGGAACTCGACGCCGATGGTGGCTTTGGAGTCCAAGCTGAACTCGTTTCTCGCGTAACGAGAGAGTATCTGAGATTTCCCAACTCCGGAGTCTCCGATTAGAACTAGCTTGAAGACGTAGTCAATCTTCTGCGACGGGTCTCCGTATCCTCCACTCGCCATCTTCTCACCGTCTTCTCAAGAGCAATGGTGAAGTGTTCAACTATGAAAGGTGAAACTTTATACGGAGTGATCAGGTACGGTTAAGTCTTGTGTATTCTTTGACGTTACTTACGTGTCAAACGATCATTGGTTATTGTCAAGACTTCTTTTTACTATGTGTCAGGCGCATGTTTTTCGGTGCGATGCTGTTTACTAATAAATCAATAAGGGCCGAATCTATGAGTTAAAGGAATATTGAAACTTGCCTTCACGTTCCTTTAGGCCCATTATACAACGACGTCGTTTTATGGTTTATTGCTGACATGGCAAACAAAAAGTCCACGTCATGTTTTTGTTGTTCCTCTGGAGTGTTACGATTTGGGAGAGACGACGATGGAAGAGCTAAGGCGACTGGCGAAGCTGCAGACTGTTGTATCAGTAATCTCTTCTCACGGTTTACTTTCTTCTTCTTCGTCAGCTTCCGATTATGAAGCTTCTTCTTCCTCTCGATTCCTTTCCGAGCTTGTACTTTTCCTGGTAACTGAGAAAGTTGAAGGGTTTTTGAATTTTCCAAGAAAAATTATGAAATCTGATTTTCATTCTTCTTTCAAAGGTACAACCATGCGGAGACCTTGATATTGACTCGAAACTCGTATTGGTCTCTGATTTCATACCTAAAGTAAGCAGAGCTTGATTCTTTTGTTTGTTGCTTGAGTTCTAGATTATGCCTCTTTTTCAAAGTCTTTTGCTTTACTGCCTAGGTATCTGGACCTTTCCTCGATGAGATATCGAGGTCGATTCGGCGAGACGATGAAGCTAAACCACTTAGCGCAAGTACAGGTTCTTGTAGTTACTCTATTTTAGTTCCACCTCACTTGAAATCGCCGATGGTTCGAAGATGTGTTTGTTTTAGTTACTTTTAAACGTATATATATTCTCTGCAACTTGGGTTTGCTTAGTCTTTTCTGTTATTACGTGAATGGCGGTTAATAGTTCGATTTCTATGTAGTAGAGTCTCAGAAGAGTTGTGTGAAGAGGAGTGTCATGGACAGTGTTGATCCTTGCGCGTCGGAGAAAGATCAAGGAGTCGTGGCAATGGTCGGGCTTGATGCAATCGGGCTTGATGCAATGAAAAGAGCAAACTCTACACTTGAAGATTTTGTAAGTCTTTACTCATACAAAAAAAAGCATTCTGTCTTGACAGATAAAGTAGATGAAAATAGAGGGAGAACAAACTACTCTTCTGAACTATGCAATGAAAAGTGTTCTGCCTCTTGATTTCTGAAATTTTGTTGTCTTAGTAATATCGTGTTGCAGTCCAGGTCTTACTTCATGTTCCATCAGTTGGAAATTAGCGAACCACAGTCAATTTTCAGATATTTACCCGTCCTTTCATTCACTGAGAGTTACATATATCAGGTAATAACTGTGTATTTGTGTTCAGTAATGTAAACCGGTTCTCAGAAATTTGACTCTGTCTGCATCTGTAGATGGATGCTCTTAATGAGAAGATTGTCAGTGAATCAGCTTGTGAATTACAAGTCAACGTAAGCTGGCATCTCTAATATTTTGTAGTATGGGAATCACCAAACTAGTGTACAGCCTAATGGTTTAAGATGCAGCGATCAAGCCATGGATCAAATGTTGAATCACGGGTTTTGTTTGAAACTGATCCATTGAAGCCGCTCGGAGATGTGCTTGAACGTGAGGGCCTTTTGACGCAAAGGTATTTCCTTAAGATAATTCTTTTCTTCTTATTGTATTATCAGCAAAGGGAAAAACAATAAATCAGCACTAATAGATATTAACTATGTCATGGGTTAGAATACAACAAGAGTTTAAGTCGGGCAAAGAGTATTGGGCGTTAGAAAGAAAGCTTTGTCATGCTCTTTCGAATAATAATAAGGTGACTGGTTCAGGTTACTGCCTTCAAACAAGTGGCTGTTTATGTATGCTATAGATGTGCTCAGCGTTTAATTTATATCTTTATAGATCTGTGTCGAAGATGTAATGAGAGCAATTCATTTGAAGTCTTTTGATTACCGTGTGTTGAATCTTCTACTATACAAGTTGAGAGGAGTAGAGGTAAGTAGTATGTTCATGTGCCCTTGTCATTTCTTGATGAGAAATTATAGCCAGTCCAAGAATTTGGAATTGTATTTGACCCGTCTATGTCTTGTCTATCTTCTTTGGAAACTGGGGAAAAGGTGAATGAGTTGCATATGGAGTTCTTGTCAGTTTCGGAGTTCCTGGTTGAAGTAGCTGATGATCTGTACGATTTCAATCTTTTGAAACATTTCCATCTTCCATAAACACGACGAGACGTTTGTTGAATCTTTCAGGATATTGAGTGGTTTTGAATTGAACTTTTTGCAGGTTCGACTATGAGGTTAGTTAGCTGCACTCAGGAAACAGCTGTGTCACATCAAGATATCCACTGATCAACTCTGATATGCTTTTCTTACAGGATGACGTGCTGGAAAACAGTTTCAATGTACTACGAATGTTTGTGGGAATGTTCGGCCCATCAAATGCACCCACTGAGCTGGTAAAGAAACGTTAACACGACAATCATTCAATCAACGTTTCTCTGAACACATTTTTACAGTATTCGTTGTTTCTTACAGGCGAAGCGGATATCAGAAGCTGAGGAGAAGTACGAAGAGATTATGAAATCCCTGGATCCACATTTGTCTTCAAATTACCAAAGAAGATGTGAAGAAGCTACTAAAGAAGGTACCAATATTATAATATATCATCAAAACTCCATTTCTGTTTACTTACTGACTCAAGCCCATGAAAAAGTTTAGGTGGGAAAGTTTGTGGCCCTTCTCTTGGAACATGGAACATACCGGCGGTTATATCCGACGAAGATGCATACCGAGCTGCTCACCGGTAAAAAAAATGTAGCAGTTGTAAAACCGGGATTTAGTTAAGGTTGTATACCGGATTAAACCGGGAATGAGAATTGGGAATAGTACTAGTAGCATCCTTTTTTCATCGTATCCTTCGCGGAGACCTGAATAGGCTTCAGCTTGTGACCAAACATTCTTGGACTGTAGGATCTTTTCTACGTATCAACTATCAACAACTATCGAAGGAGACAAAACCCCTTGGCTCTTGTAATTGCATCATGCAATTATATAAATTCATGCAAAAAAAAATTCTTCTGGTTTTTCATTTTTTTGACAATCACATCGTCTTTCTACATAATTTTTCCAGTCTCATATAATCTATTTTTGTGATTACAATTTATTTGGATATTTTTAATATATATTTTTCTAAAGAGAATGCGACAAATCAGGTAATTTGGAAAAAGATAGTCGCAGAACGCGATACCACGGAACGTAGTTCCACAGCCTTTATTTCGTGTCTTGTTTTTTTTTTCCCATTTTTCGATTTTATTATAAAATGATTTAAAAGAAAATTAAAAGATGTTCCAAATTTCAGGTGGCTATGTATATTCCCTGTTTTTCCTGAGCAAAAAACTTGGTTTCGTTCATTTCTCAGTTGATTTAATACGTGCATTTACTTCTCTTGTTTCTATGTGTACATTTACTTCAAAGTTCAAGCCATTGTATTATAATATTATTCTATGCACCACCAAAGTTCTGAGCTTTATTTTCAAGAAGCCATAGAAAAGTCGATGGCCACCATAAATTGTAACCGAACAGTAGTTAAGAATCATCAATGGTCCGTGGACCATTCCGTATTCTATTCCTTTTATTATTATCATGTCGATCGAAACTCTGCATATTTGCAAAAAGTCGCCATTGTGGTGGTTACTTACTAGTACTTTTATTCGAAACAAATATATCGTGGGAAAGAACTAATTTTCTGAAAATGAAACATAAAGTACTACTATACATGCAAATAAAAATGGACAGTACAGAGGAGGAGAAAACGATACTGCTTAACCTGTTGGAAAAACAGCAGAAAGAGACACGCATAGTCTCATATAATCTATTTTTGTGATTACAATTTATTTGGATATTTTAATATATATTTTTCTAAAGAGAATGCGACAAATCAGGTAATTTGGAAAAGATAGTCGCAGAACGCGATACCACGGAACGTAGTTCCACAGCCTTTATTTCGTGTCTTGTTTTTTTTCCCATTTTTCGATTTTATTATAAAATGATTTAAAAGAAAATTAAAAGATGTTCCAAATTTCAGGTGGCTATGTATATTCCCTGTTTTTCCTGAGCAAAAAACTTGGTTTCGTTCATTTCTCAGTTGATTTAATACGTGCATTTACTTCTCTTGTTTCTATGTGTACATTTACTTCAAAGTTCAAGCCATTGTATTATAATATTATTCTATGCACCACCAAAGTTCTGAGCTTTATTTTCAAGAAGCCATAGAAAAGTCGATGGCCACCATAAATTGTAACCGAACAGTAGTTAAGAATCATCAATGGTCCGTGGACCATTCCGTATTCTATTCCTTTTATTATTATCATGTCGATCGAAACTCTGCATATTTGCAAAAAGTCGCCATTGTGGTGGTTACTTACTAGTACTTTTTATTCGAAACAAATATATCGTGGGAAAGAACTAATTTTCTGAAAATGAAACATAAAGTACTACTATACATGCAAATAAAAAATGGACAGTACAGAGGAGGAGAAAACGATACTGCTTAACCTGTTGGAAAAACAGCAGAAAGAGACACGCATAGACTTATATAATATGAAAGGTCACACAGTTAATGATATCATAAGATTGTTGAGCGTATTAAATGAAAGCAGTCAAAAATGATAAAATGTTGCATCCTTCTTCTTCTTCCTCATTTATTGATCTTTGGAAACTTTTACCCCTTTCACATATTGTGTGAAAATCAAATCTCAGTCAAACTGTGGTTCTTACTACTATTGCTACTTATTTTATTTTTTTGGGCAACAGAACTACTATTGCTACTCAGTAATTTCCCTATTTGCTTACTATTTTCTCTGATGATAAAAGGAACCTCGATTCTCCTATTTGCTTACTATTTTGCTGTGATGATAAAGGAAACCTCTATCTGATGTGTCAGTAAAATAGATACTTACCCGTGAAATGTTATTCGCACTCGTTTTTTAACCGTTGAAAGGTCCACTCAACATTTTGGATTATTACACTGGGGAGAGCTAGCGTTAGTAATGTGTGTGGAACCATGAAACAATTAATGAAGTCTAGAGATGCCCTACGCATGTTAATTCGACATTCAAGGGATGCTGGTTGATTATTATGGTCCTCTTCCACATTAATGTGGTGATACAAACAACAAAAAAACGAATGCAAATTCAGCAAATGCCCTAAAACACTTGCTTTTAAATGTGGTTAACTGGTTCATTCATACTGGAATGCAAGTGAATGGAAAGCTTCTTTTTTTTTTTTTTTGCTAAATATGTTAATATCATTGAAGATAAAAGAGTACACTACAAAGTAGTCAATCTACACAAACAAAACCCTGGCAAAAAAAGAATGTAAAAAACAGGGAAATGTTAAAGAAAATAACTAGATGGGGTTCAAAGAAGCCCGAGAGAAAACCACTGCAAACGCAGACGGTTAAATTAACCAAAGTTGCATGAGGTTTCTGAATTTCTTCCTATTCCTCAAGGCATATATTGAATTGATCACCTGGCGGTTGATGTCTTTGAAGACAACTAGAGCAGGGACAATAACCTGATTGTGCAGCACATTGTTACGTTGCTGCCAGATTGAGTAGGTGAGGGCTTGTAACACTAGCATCTTGAGAACAGCTGGGGCTGTCGGCGTAGGTGTACAAGTCCATTGCATAAGCTGAGACCAATCATTGAAGGTTGGCACCAAGCATCGCAGATGTCTTTTGATCTCAACCCAGATCAGTAAAGAGTAAGGGCATGAGAGCATGAGATGGTCACGGGTTTCCGGTTGAGTTAAGCAGATGCAGCAGTGATTAGGAGTTTGCATACCCCAAGAGCATAGTCTAGAGCGAGTAGGCAATCTGTTCAAGTTTGTGACCCAGAAGTGAAACGCGTGCTTAGGTGTTGCGCCACTAAACCAGATTTGCTTTGCGTATTGCTGTATAGGTCCTCGCAGCCTGATGGCGTCCCAAGTCTTAGTAGAAGAGTAAACCTCACTGCTGTTGCCGTTAGTGAACCAAGTAATGACATCAGGTCCCTCTTCAGGTGAAGGTACAGGAACGCTAGTGAGGTAAGCGTGGAGAGCAACTTCCTCTTCTGACCTTGGGTGAGGGAGATTCCATCCTGAGGCGTTGCAGGCTTCAGCAACTGATGCGTTGATTCTGATTCTCAGTCTACGCGTGCCATCTTGTCCGAAGACACCTATAAGAGGACCGGAACGGGTCCAATTATCAAACCAGAAGCTCGTGCTACAGCCGTTGTTAATCTCAGACATCAGGAATCTTGAGGCGAGCTCTCTAAGACGAAGAAGACAACGCCAGTTCCATGTTTGAGCAGGCGTCTCTTGTTGTGACCAGAATAGGTAATTAGAGGGACAGTTGTACCTCCTGTGCCAAGCCACCCAAAGAGAGGCACTCCCTGAAAAGAGAAGCCAGATAAATCGCAAGAGCAGTGTAAGATTCCATCTCTGAAAACTCTTGAGGCCTAAACCCCCTTCTTCCTTTGGCAAACAAACTGATTTCCAAGAGACCTTGGCGTGAGCTCGATGATCAATGGAACCCGACCATAAGAACCTCGAGCATAAAGACTCGATCCGTCTAATGCAACCTTTAGGAAGTGAGAAGGTTGAGAGCCAAAAGTTTACCAAGCCCATTATGACAGTTTTTAGCAACAGTGACCGACCTGCGAAAGATAGGGACTTGGTGGCCCAGGAGTTGAACTTGATGTTGAGCTTGTCAATGAGTGGAGAATACTCTGATATTTTAAGCTTCCTCTGCATGAGCGGGAGCCCCAAATAACGGATAGGCAGAGAGCCAGTTGAGAAACCATAGGCAGACAGCGCATTGGTTTCTTCTAGGCTTAGACCTGCATGAAAGAGCTGAGTTTTGTCTCTGTTCATGTGGAGACCCGACCAACCTGCGAAATCCTCAAGAGTTTCAGTAATGCCATGGAGAGATGAGGCGCCACCATCGAAGAATACCATTACATCGTCTGCAAACATAAGGTGAGAGATTCCCAAGTCTTCCGTGCGAGGGTGATAACGAATATAACCTGAGCTGAAACGAGAGCGAGAAGGCCGAGAAAAGTCTCTACACTGCTCAAAGTTTATGTGCCATGACCTACAAGCAGTTTGGTCATTATGTCAAGACGGTACGGTCGGATAATGGTATTGAGTTCATGGTGCTCAAACCGTATTTTACAATATATTTCACATTGCTACTACATACCAAATTGATACATAGTTAATTAGAATATAAAATAAAATTTTGATTGTTAAATATTGATAGAAATTAACAAGTTGACAAAAGAAAATGGATTATAAGAACATTATCCATTTGGAATTCGGATACGGGAGGAAATCCAATACTCTGATTTTTCACGGCACACGATCTTTGCCGAAAAAGACTCCATGAGTGAATTATTCTTTAACCTAATGAGAGATCCCTTTATCTGACATCACATATATTATTTTAACTACTATTAAAATATCTACTTGACCTTTTTATATCATTGTTAGCCCAGTCGATCACATGCTTCTTCATTTGTTTATTTGTTGTTTTTGGCAAACCAAAATATACACAAAGCTATAATGTAACTTCATGAATGCGAAAAAAACAACAATCAACACTCTAAGATGTGTAGTCTTTAGTTTAGAAAGCAAGATATTTAATTATACACCTGTTCTCCACATGTAACAACGATTTTAAACTCTCTACTAGATCAGATCTTGATCCGCGCTACAAAACGTGGATATATTGTTTGTTTTATTCTCTTTTTTGTAAATAACTTAAAAAATTATATATGTTTTTTACCTCTTCATCGTGAAGTTTATGTATGAAGGTTGGTTACTGGGTTTCTGCAATGACGTAAATTAATAATTAGGAGCAGTTACGTAAATCTTACAATATTAAAGCCAAATATACTCAACATATATGATGTTTACGTGACATAAAAAATCAGCCAATCACAATTTGTTCTAGAACCATGTCATTTTTAAAAAAATATGAAAAAAAAAACAAAATATGAAAATAAAACCTAAATCAATAATTGTAAGTATCTTTTGAGTTTCCATCACTTCATATTCGCTTGTTTTCATATTAATCCTAAGACGCTAGCTTCTAATCAAAAATTCATCGTATCCCATCACAAATCTCTATTTCTTCTTCTGCAAATTTTTCTGTATTCTTAGCAATTTGGATTGGATTAAGATTTCCAGAAGGATCCCCGGATCCTCACCCTAATCTAATCCACAATCTGATCTTCCCATGTTGAATCCTATCTCAACTTGCTTCCCCTTCATCCCAGTCATGGTATTCTTAAATCCAAGTGGGCAATCCATGGAGGCACACCAGGATACTCAGCCGAAGACTGCGTTTTTGATCCGGTTTGATTCTCCCATAGTCATTTTCATTTTGATTACGGAACATTTGATGCCACTAATGTTATTGTCTCAGATGATCTTTATATTTGTAAAACATCTGAAAGCAGGCAATGAGTGGACCTTTTCCTTGAAAATGGGCGTTGGAACTTCAATAATAAGGTAATTTTCTTTCTATAATTGGTCCCAGAAGGAACTTCAACATTAAATCACTATCTTATATATATATATATATATTTATATATATAGTTATGAAACAACATTTTATCGTGAAAAACGAACCTCCAATTCATACCGTTTTTGGAAAAATGATATGGAATAAAAAAAACCCGAGTTCCTCAATTTTTTCCTTATTTGTATACTCTCAGATAGGGAAAACTCTGATGTTTATGGTAACACTAAGCACTTGAAACATGTATTACATATTTTTTTCCTCGTCTCATACGATATGACTAACATCTCTCAATGATTTAGGTCTTTGGAAAATAAACTCTTTTGGATATGAAGGAACCGTGAATCAGTGCATTACTCCTCCCAAGTATGTAAAATTAAATGATGAGTATCTCACTAATGTTCTCCTCAAGATAAATGCCAAGGTGATGATGATCTCTTTGACTCAGTAGTATCAGTTACAACTTTTACTTTTGTCATTTATGATATAACTTTCTTAAGTTTCAAACATTTTCTGTATAGCTTGGTGTATTGAATTCAGTGCTAGCTATTAAGTGGCGATGAGGAATCCCTTCAGTAATTGGGATGAATATGTCTAATGGAACCCGACCATAAGAACCTCGAGCATAAAGACTCGATCCGCCTAATGCAACCTTTAGAAGTGAGAAGGTTGAGAGCCAAAAGTTTACCAAGCCCATTATGACAGCTTTAGCAACAAAGGACCGACCGCGAAAGATAGTGGACTCGGGGCCGTGAGTTGAACTTGATGTTGAGCTTGTCAATGAGTGGAGAATACTCTGATATTTTAAGCTTCCTCTGCATGAGCGGGAGCCCCAAATAACGGATAGCCAGAGAGCCAGTTGAGAAACCATAGGCAGACAGCGCATTGGTTTCTTCTAGCTTGACTGCATGAAAGAGCTGAGTTTTGTCTCTGTTCATGTGGAGACCCGACCAACCTGCGAAATCCTCAAGAGTTTCAGTAATGCCATGGAGAGATGAGGCGCCACCATCGAAGAATACCATTACATCGTCTGCAAACATAAGGTGAGAGATTCCCAAGTCTTCCGTGCGAGGGTGATAACGAATATAACCTGAGCTGAAACGAGAGCGGAGAAGGCCAGAGAAAACTTCCATAGCAAGGACAAAAAGATATGGAGACATCGGATCACCTTGGCGAAGGCCCTGCGAACTGCTGAAATATCCACCAGTTTGACCATTAACCGAGACAGAGAACGAGGCACTGCTGATGCAAGAGTAAACCCACTTAACAAACTTTTCCGGAACGTTAATTCCCCTCAAGGCAGCAATGACAAAGTCCCATCTGATAGTATCAAAAGCCTTTCGAAGATCCACCTTGAGCATGGCACTCGGGTCCACTCCATTGGTGTTATATCCATGAATAATCTCCGTTGCAAGGAGAACGTTTTCAGAGAGCAGTCGACCAGGAAGGAAGGCTGATTGAGAGTGACCAATTGCCAAATTAAGAATACCTTTTAGTCGGTCTGAGAGGAGCTTTGATATCACTTTGTAGATGGTATTTAAGCAAGAGATTGGCCGAAAGTCAGTGGTCTTAGAAGCATTCGGAATTTTCGGAATGAGAACGAGATTGGTTGCATTGATCTGCTTGAGCATGTGACCTGAATCAAAGAAATCCTTAACAGCAGCAATGACTTCACCGCCTACTATAGACCAGGAACTTATAAAGAATTCTGATGAATAACCATCTGGTCCACTAGCTTTATTGCGAGGCAAAGAGAGAAAAGCTGACTTGATATCCTCATTAGTGAAGGGAGACACCAGGGAATCCCTCTGCAAGGTGGAGCAAGAGAACTCTAAGAGGGAGGATATGTCATCTTGAATGAACAAAGGTGGATCAACATGCTTTCCCAATAGGTCAGAGAAGTACTCAACACAATGATTCTGGATATCCAGTTGTGTTTCATACCGGCAACCATTAGCATCTTCGAGGAAATGGATGTGATTAGCAGCTTGACGTGCATTTGCCATGCGGTGAAAGTATGGAGTGTTTCGGTCTCCCACTTGTAACCAAGTCACTCTTGACCGCTGGTAGAAAAAAGATTCTTCCGCAGATGACAAGGTTTGCCACTTCTTCTGCAAGATGAGCTCACTCTCTGCATTTGCAACGATAGGATTATTCAGGGTGCGCACCTGAGCAATAGCTAAAGCTTCAGACGCTTCTTTGACCCTATTTTCAATATCTGAGTAGTTAGTCTTGCTAAATTCTCTGATAACCCGCTTTAAGGTCTTGAGCTTCCTGATAACTCGAAACATAGGAGATCCGGTAACCTGAAAAGAAAACCAATGATTTGCAACCAGAGAGAGAAGATCCTCATTTTGTAGCAGGTAGTTGAAGAAGCGGAATGACTTTTTCTGTCTTGGATCTCCAGATTGAAGAGATAGGCTCAAAGACGCGTGGTCTGAGAAGGCTGGTTCCCCAAAGTAGGCCAGCGATAGTGGGAAGCGCAAGAGCCAGTCTTCATTAACTAACACCCTGTCGAGTTTTTTAGCAATAGGTTGAGACCTTCGCTTATTCCACCAAGTGTAAGTAGATCCTCTATAGGTAAGATCCGCAAGTCCACTGGTGATAAGGGAATCCGCGAACAGACGAGTAGGAAGATCAACATTAGGAGAAGTCGCAACTGAGTTCTCATCAGGACGCAGAACCTGATTAAAATCTCCAAGGACAGCCCACGGCTTCCCTACTAACCGCTGGTCAGTTGACACAGAATGTAACTCATCCCAAAGATGCCTCCTCACAGAATCATCCGTAGACGCATATATAAAACAGAATATAATGGGAGAGCTTGAGAGAGGAAGAAGAACTTCACAAGCTATCATTTGCAAGGACTTGTAGAAAACATCCACCTTCACACTAGGATGCCACATAATCCAAATTTTTCCTAAATCCGAGTAGGCGTAATTATTATCAAAAAACCAGCCGGGCAACAGTGCATTAAGGAACTTTTGTTGCTTCCGCTGCTGAACATGAGTTTCAAGCAAACTCCCAAAAAGGTGATTATTCCGCCGAAACCAACGTTTAAATCCGGTACGATGCGATGATTTATTAAAACCCCGCACATTCCAACAAAAAATATCTGTACACATATAAAAAAGATTAGTTGATGAGGGGACCTCTGTCCCGGCCTTTCTTGGCCCTGTGTCTTGTTTTAACGGGGATGTACTGTCCTTCTTCAGCCTCAGACTCAGAGGTTTGGATGTCTGAGGAGTCAGACTCAACTTCAGAGGCCGTAACTGGATCAGGAGCCTTGCTAGTTTCAGCGCAGGTTGATGATGGACTTTGGGCGGTACACTTTTGCAGGAGTTTTCACAGGTGGAACTGCTGGGTAATCAATACCTTTGCCTTTATCCAAAGCTGGCAGGTGTCCCTGCGTTCCAGACGTTGGAGGCGTATAAGTCATACGATGGTCTCTAGGCAATTGTTTTGATGGCGAGACTGGCCTCCTCGGACGCTTGCCTTTCTTGTTAGCTTGTCCTCTGGCACGGGTACATGATTCTCAGAGCGCCAGGGATTTACAGCTGACACAAGTTTTGGAAGCGAGCTTTGTGTCGATCTCCCTTAGCGGTGAAGACCGGAGGCATCCAAGGACTAGAAACCTTGACCCTACAGATATCTCCAGAATCAAACTGTACATTTACAGCCTCTGGCAAAGGCTTCCGCGGATCGATGATAGTAAGCACCTTAGCAACTTCCAGATCTGTTTTATTCGCTGTTGTCGGGTGGAGATATTTGGGGTCACCTACCAGACCAGCAATCCTTTCAAGACAGTCTTCATTGAAGAATTGGAGAGGGACATTGCGAAGCTCGAGCCATATGGGAGCCGATGATAGAGACGGTTTTTCGGGGAGGTTACCAGGCTCCCAATGAGCAACAAACATTGTTTGTCCCTCTATTTGCCATAAGCGTTGGCCAACTACATGGTTCCGGGTAGAAGCATTAGGAATGCGAAATAAGAAGGCATTTCCTTCAAGCTTAGAGACTGTGATATCTCTGTATTGCTTGCTCCATATCCCATTTACAATAGTGTGGATAAGCCCTTGAGCTGGAGGGTCTGAGTAGAATTGTCCGATAACAAAAGCTTCCCAAGACTTCTTGTTTTTTTCAATCAGAGAGTTTGGGATATTGATGCACATTTCACCGGAAGCTAGAGTGAAAGGGGAACCCTTCTTCTCTAATTTTTTTCCTTTGCCTTTGAAAAGCCCAACCCACTCATCAGTCGACTTTGTTACAGGAGGGGCTTGTTGGTTAGCAGCTGCAGGTTCCTTTGTACTCGCTAGAGGAGGGAATGAAGTCTGTTGTACTGGGTCAGCTACTGTAGCAGCTTTCGCAGAGAGTGTCGGAGAGTCCGGAGAACCACCGTCAATTGCTATCACTGGTAGAACCGGTGACTTGTTGGCTTCCGTTTCTGGGAGCTTGATTACATCCGTTGGAGCTTCTATTTCAGAGAGCCCAAGAACATCTGTAGAGGTTTCCACTGTAGCCCTGGACTCCAGCGGTAGATCTGACGGAAGGTCGACCGAGCCATCTGAGACAGCGGCTGCTAGGTCAAGCTTCAATGAAGGCGGAATTGCAGGGGTCTTGGAGGAGGCCTGCTTGTTGACACCGGGGGATTGGTTTGAAGAGGAAGACGACGGAGAAGCAGAGGCTCCCCTGCCCGAGAGACCATGCTTAGCCTTCTTCTTCTTGGTCATGATGAACGGGAGAGAAGATGCGGGAATAGGCGGCGGATTCCGACGCCGTTGAAGACGCCGGAGATGGGACGCGAAAGAACTCACCTTTATCACTAAGTCGTGACTTTTTTTTTTTTTGTTTATTAGCTTGCTTGAATGGAGTAAATGATGCCCGCTTCTTTTAGAAGCTTAAGAGTGATGACAGAACATTAATTGAAAGCACCCCAATCAGTTGACTATGTTTTTGAAATATCTTGAGTGAAACATTGACTTTTACAACTACCAAACATAGTAGCTTGACTTGGTTAACAATGTTTTTTTTTTTTTTTTTGTCACAAACTTGGTTAACAATGTTATCTATTGAGTTTTGACCCAATTTTCACCACAAGGATTTTGTAACTAAACTCATCGAAACCGGTCTAGCACTGATATAAGCCAAACCGAAAATGGAAGTCATCGTCAATCAATCAATAGTGAATGTTTTTTGTTCCAAAACTAGTGAACAATAGCAACGGAGACGATAACAAATGTGTATAAGAAAATAAAAGAAACGAAAATGAAAAGAGAGGGAAGGATTGAAGTGACGCATAGAAAGAAGGCTAGTTTCTGAGCCTCTCTCCTCTGATATGTTTCCTCCTATTCTGTCTCCCCCACTCTGTCTTGTTCCTTTCACCCCCCTTCCCTCACACTTTACCATTTTACCCCTCTCTCTCACCTTAAAAAATTCTCCATCTCACTCATTTCAAACATCTGGTCCAAAAGCTTCTTCTCTCTGTTCAAAAGTCTCGAAATCTCGCTCTCTGTTTTTTTGGCTTCCAAAGTCTTGAGATTTCACTAGACCCACATGAAGGTTTCTCTTGTATGGTGATAGACTATCACTGATAGTTCGAAGATCAACATGTTCTCTACTTACAATTCTACCCTTCTCCTCCTCCTCATCTTCCTCGTTTTCATCTCTCCACAAGTCTCATCCTTTCTTCAACCAGTCCAGCCTCCCAATTCTCCTCAAGTAATCAAAGCCACCTTCACTTTTCACTCAATTTCTCTTTTTTTTTCCTCTAAACTTTCACTTTTAATTAATTTAAAAGAATGTTAATTTGCTTGTTACTGATTCAGGTAGCTTTGGTCGAAGATAAAGCAAGATTAGGTTCTACACCACCGAGCTGCCACAACAGCTGCAACGGCTGCCATCCTTGTATGCCTACACAAGTTCCCACTCTCCCGAGTCGCTCCCGTTTCACCCGAGTTGACCCGTTCTCCGGCGGATTCGTACGGCCTCCTTCCTCTCTAACCACCGTACTAGACCAGTACTCTAACTACAAGCCCATGGGCTGGAAATGCCACTGCAATGGCCACTTTTACAACCCTTGAAACCATCATCATCATCATTCTCTGGTTCGTTCTCTCCTTTTTTGTTTGTTTTTAGAGTTTAAATTTGATTTTTGTATTGTTGAGGGCAGTAGAGGTGTTATTTGTATTCTTTGTACATGTACGGCTCAATTTGTAAATAATCAAAAGGTCTGTGATTATATTTTTTTGGTAAAATGTCTGTGATTATTTTGAAAGAACAAGAAAACAAAATCGATGATGTCGTCACTGATAATTGCATTTGCAGAGAGAGATAGAGATGTATGTAACTACTTACTTGCGTCATTCATTTCTTTCAACACTTTTCTTTTAATTTTGATTTGGTTTTTGTTAGATTCAATTAATATTAAAGTCTGTCTTCTTGTTTCCTTAACGTTTGCATGTTCACAATTTAATTCACCAGCTTTTCCAGCTTTTATTTACTGACAAAACCCCTTTTGAGCTAAAAACGATTTACATTTTGATTTTCTAAACTATTGAAGCAATTTATAATTTTCATTTTGGAAAAAGCTTGAACTAGATTTGATTTGAATGGAACAACACACTGTCAAAGTTGATAAATCAATTTTGTCCCACCTGCCTCGATGTCCTACACAATCACTGTTTGAGACTCTTCTCGTGAATCTTCAGTAGACCCATATCTGAGTAAGGCTTCGTACAATTATTAACATCCCTTTAGCTTTTTCCTTCTGTTGGTTTATGGAGTAGCTTCAAAGTAATAAAGCAATCAATTAACCATAACTTCGTGCATTAGTTTTGTCATTTTTTACTGTTACTATCTAATGCCAACTCGAAGATGCAACTTCATGTTCTTCTAGTAAACAAAAAGATGATATAGATTGACACATAAGTCCACATTTTATTTCATTACAACTCAAGTTTATTATTGTTATTTTGAATCGTCGGCGATAGCAGAGAGACACTCAAAGAGTTGTTGGGGTTTGGAGAGCATCACCATGTGATCTCCACCGTCGATCTCGTACACTTTTGATACGTTGAAACTATCAATCATCCAACGAATAAAATCGCACGGAATAGCTTTGTCTTCTTTACCCATTATGTAAACTCGTCGAACTGAGCCATACCCTTCCTCCCTAAACTTTTCTTTCTTTGCTAAATCCTCTTTGAAAAACGAACCTTGTCTATGCAACGTTTTTGCCAGCTCGTAATCCTATTATAAACACACACACACACAGAAACCAATAATCATCTCCTAACATAAAACACATGGTCTCTTTATATAGTGTCTACTTTTGACTTGCCTATAGAGTTCTAGTGTTCCAAAGTAAACATAATTAATTAATTTCAATTCCATTTCCAAGCACAGTTTGAATATTTAGACTTTGTGGTTAATACCTGAACAGAACATTCTTGGTAAAGACGGTTCTTCATGAACTTAGGTCCCATCTTCAACAAACTCATTGTTCCATTTCTTGTTTCATGAGACGAAAACTCACAGTCTTCAAAATCACCAGGCGTCTCCATATACTTTCTCATCAATAACAACAAATAATTAATTATCATATACTGACTTATATAAATATTTTCCATGTTAAATTATTGTGAACCTTATCTAGCACGTGAGAAGGCACATGGGTTGTGTCGGGCAAGAAAGCGTTGACGAACACAAGAACCTTGATTTTGGCCGGGAACTTATCGGCGGCGTAAGCAATGTTGATGCCTCCGAAGCTGAACCCAACGAGAATCACCTCTTCATTCTCAGGAGAGATTCGAGGGTTTCAATCAACGGTTGGGAGTACTCATCGAAAGAGTCAACGGCTTGGATTGGTCGCGGGTCGATCCCGGATGCAGCGAGGTCAACGGCAGTGACACGGTGGCCGGCGGATTCAAGGAGGGGTTTGAGCTTGAACCAGATCCATGCTCCGTGGTAAGCGTTGTGAACTAACACAAAGTGTTGTTTTCTCTCCATAACTGAGGATCGATGGACGATTCTTGTTTGTGTGGTTGGTAGGTTCTTGGTTGATTGTGAAAAGAAAGATGAGGCTATGACGTGATTTATATAATTGAATAAAGTCCACATGCGTTAGGTTTTTAATAATCTCTTATATTATGACATGTATTATAGATTTGGATTATATAGAGATTAGAGAGTAGGGAGACGTATGTTCGTTACACATTCATAGTGATGATGTTCGTCAACACGTGTCATACCTAACATTTCACGTTGATAAACATCTTTACGCATGAGCATGAACTAAACAGGTCGTGATTAATAATATAGCACATAGTATTAACAAAAAATTTAATTACAAGGTACACGCAGAAAAAGTAGTAGGTGGACCAGCATCGGACTTTGACTTATCTTCAGACGTCGCTATTAGACGAGAGTGATAATTGTCGATTTGCCAAACCAAGTGTACAGAACACACAAGATCCAAAAGACAAAAAGCTTTTTGCTTTTTTTTTCAGCTTTTTTTAGTTCTGTTTTGTTCTCTTTGGTTCTATTACCCTCAGTGAATCTTTCGAGCTGCGATTTTTTTTTGTTGGGATTTTCTTATCCGGTACGAGGTTCCGGCACCCCTCAATTTATGCGATGAAATGTTCAGCTTGCAGAAGATGGCTATGGCTCTAACTGTGTTGGTTTTTGCCTGCTTATGGGCCACTTGTGTCACTAGATGCTCAAGGTGAAGCCCATTTATTACGTGTGTAAGAATTCAGATCTTGGAAAAATTGAAGTATGTTTGCTTTCTTACTCTTTTGCTTCTTTTTTTTGAACAATCTCAGAGCATGCGTTAATATGCGCTGAGGATCTAGTTATGTGCACTGCCTAATCAGCTTAGTGACTGGAATCAGAATCGAGTGAGTGCTTGCACTTGGTCCCAAGTAATTTGTGATGACAAAATTTTTGTCACTTCTCTGTAAGTTGAATCATAACACTGATGTAGTTAATGTCTTAGAGCATGTTTATCAGTGACACCCTTAAATGGGTTCTTAGTTAATATAGATTTAAAAACAAAACATAAAAACATAAAAAAGAGAGAGGAAAGAAAATGAGAGAGAGAGAAAGAAGTAGAAACCAGAGGTTAACAAAAAAAGAAAAGAAGAAAAGAAAACGAAGAAACCACACAACTCTCCTGTAGCCAATTAATTTGTGACACGTCACCGTAAGAGACGCAGCTTGACTCCCTTAATTAAGTCAGGCCTCTTGTGTTTTTTTCTTTTTTTCCTTTTCTTTTTAATCATAAACAGTCTAAGAGACCTAGTTAAGAGTAATTGATAAACATACTCTAATACCGTGGTGCAAATACTTTATATTATAAATTGGGAGCAATTGTAGATAAGAATTTGGAGGGGATTATATAAACGAAGAAGTAGAGATGATGATTCAAGTGGCTTTGCTTCGTACACAAGGTTCGCCTGAAGACAGACCAGTGATGTCTGAAGTTGCACGGATGTTAGAAGGAGAAGGGCTCGCAGAGAGATGGGAAGAGTGGTAATACGTGGAAGTCACGAGACGTCATGAGTTCGAGAGGTTGCAGATTGAGATGAGGTTTGATTTGGGTGAAGATTTTATGAATATAAAGACGCCATTGAATTATCAGGTGGAAGATGACCAGACATCAGATCTTGATATTACTGATAAGTTGTACAAAATGAGCTATCTTTGACTCGAATCCTAAGAAAAAGAACGGCCATACTGTTTGACTTTGATTGTTGCCTGTCCTTGGAACAGAGTTTTATCTTACTTTTTTGGTTGACTTCCCTTGGAGTCGTGCAAAATGTCACTAGAGGTCAACGTAATTTAAAACGATATTTTTTTTTTGCTAGAAATAACTTAATTAATTTAAAACGATGTTTTGTGTGAACAGAGGAATTCATAACTATCATGAAAAACGATTTCTTGATTGTGTAGTGATAATATTAGAAGAAATCGAACGTAATAATATACAGTATTAATGTGTTCAAACTACTGTATGCTGTTACAAAATACCTGCTACTGACCGTGTGAAGTAGGATCCAGTGAGTAAACACTGCAATAAAAAATCCTTTGGTTTTATAAGTTTGTTAGCTTGCGTTTATAACGTTCACATTAAATCTTGACAGAAAGAAAAAAAGTTTTGCACTCATTTGAATTTTATAGCTAGATTGCAAAAACAAATAAATCATCGATCGAGACGTTACTCATTTTTTTTTATTTCATACACGATACTTTAACCAAAAAAAATTGTTTAATAATAAAAATAAATATGGTGGAAAAAAATCAGAAGAAAAAAAAAAGAAAAGAAACATGTTTGACAAAGAAAGAGAACAAATATGCGAACTACTTTGCGGCAGGCTCGTAGCAAATATGCCTTCGACATTGACTTACAACTTCACCTCTTTCTTCAACGACCCTTTCCCCGGTGGCGACTGACTGGGAGATGCTGTGATCTTTAATACTTTGTGAATGTGAATCTTTTTTCTTGTGTCTTCTGTCAAAATGTTACATTCAAACTACATGAGTAGTAGTAAAATTGGCAGTTACATACACCACGTTATTCTCCCTCCATAATATTTTTCTTTTTCTCTCAAAAATACTCTTTTCTAGACGAATAGTTTTGGTAGCTTTCTTTAGAAAACAAAACATTCATAATGATACTACTGTACTTGAGTACTTCTTACTATGTAACCTATTTTTTTTATTTCAATTATGGTACTCAAATACTCTCATAAAAACAGGATCCGGACACAATTCGGTAAAACATTTACTTTAAACTCTAAAATTTTGGAAATTTTTTACATAGATACAAACTTCCAGATTGTGATTTTTTAAAAACATGTTAATATCCTCTAAAATTTCAGATCCGGTCATGACTCTATACTACATTCATATTGTTCTCAATCAGAAATAAGCTTCAGAAAACAGGCAAATACATGGAGCAAAATGATAAATATTGGGAATTACTCACTAAGTTTGCGGGATTGATATGGTTGAGCCGAGACCGAAGAAGATGAAAACACCAAAGAGACGACAAGAAGGTAAGCAATCAAGCAGAACATTCCCTTCATTTCTTATACTCTGCGCGTAGTTACGTATATTATTATACTTGTATGTACTAAAAGTTTCATGCATATGTGTATTTATATCAGTTAAACATGTTGCCGCACATAACGAAGGTTCAAAGTCTCCACAACAAAATTGTTGACTCTAAAACACTGATTAGCCTTGAAAAAAATCAATGAACAAATAATATATACATTCACACAAGAATTTTTAAACTTTCGACTCTTGTTTGTCTTTTCCAAAATCATTCACTCATGATATATATATGTAGTAGACTCATAACATAATCTATTCCTTTTCAAACGTCAAGTTAATTGGAACACCTATATTTGATTATACTAACCATTTTCTCAAACGTTTTTTTATAAAGGTTTTAAGTGGTTTTGAAAGATCCTTTCAAGTCGATCCTTGATTTGGAAGCCCTTGTTAAAATGTAATTAGAAATTCAGAACCCTCCCTAAAATATAATGATGTGGTCGTTTTTTAGTTCTCTCATAAAATAGGTCTATTGTAGATTTCTAAGTATGGAAAGATTTACAAATACCGCGTGAGAGAACTTCGAAACAAATATTTAGTCAAACAACAAAAACGTATTTTAAACGAGTCCGTTATGAATATATTTAAAGCCTTGTTACTACGCTACAAATTGATGATACATAGTTAATCGAAATATAAAGAATAAAAAATTGCTTAATACAAATATATAAAATGTTTTTATTTAATATTGATAAATATTAACAAGTTGAGAAGAGAAAATGGATTATAATAACATTATCTATTTAGATTCTGGATACGGGATGAAATCCAATACTCTGATTTTTCACGGCACACGATCTTTACCGAAAAAGACTCGATGAGTGAATTATTCTTTAACCTAACGAGAGATCCCTTTATCTGACATCACATGTTTTTTATTATTATCGAAATATCCACTTGGCCTTTTTATATCATCGTTAGCCAGCCGATCACATGCTTCTACATTTGTCCCATTATTTGTTGTTCTTGGCAAACCAAAATATGCATAAAGATATAATCTAACTTCATGAATACGAAACAAATTAATCAACAATCAACACTCTAAGATGCGTAGTCTTTAGGTTTGATAGATCGATATTTAACTAAACACCTGTTCTTCTCATGTAACAACGATTTTAAACTCTCTATACCAACTTCAGTTTGTTTGTTGTCTGCTGAATTATAACTCTGATAAAACGATACAAACACTGTTACGGAAAGAGTATATTACAGCATTTTTAGTTCGTGAATTTCTTATACCATCTATACTTATACATGATTCGAATGTTGTAAATGGGAGAAGTAAAACAAAAGATCCAAATAATAATTAAAAAACCCTAATTACAACTACAAGTGACCTCCCTTCACAAAAATCATCTCTCTATATAGATATATATAATTAGAAACTCGGCGATGGGTACAAACATATGCTAAGAGCATTGATAACAACAACACGCAAGTGAATCATATAGTTTACATTCTACAACATGAGCACACACATATGCCTATAATGTGCCAACAAAATATATAGATAGATATATGCGAATAAATTATCCAACAAGCACAGTCCCAAGCGCATATTCGATTCAAAGGTTCCTCCAAAACATACCTGAAAGGCTAAGGGATGTCGGAAAATATGGAATCATCCAGTAGATGATCAGGCCATGCAGCTGAAGCTGAAGCTCCGGACTCTTGACAGCTCGAGGAAGTGAGATTGCTATTGACATCTTCAATAACATATTGGCTTCTAATCAGATCATCAGTCATAGCAGATGAAGGATTAAGAGAATTAGGTAGAAAACTCTGATTTGAGCTGGAGGGATCCGAGAGCCAGCTTGGAGATAGAAGAAGGTTTTCTCTTTGATTGAAGAACTTGAAATGATTGTCATCAAGATTTTGGGGGAAAACAGATGATGGTCCAATGTTGGCATTTAAGGTTTTTAGGGATGGTAAGCTGTTGAAGTCCTGAAGATAGGAACCAAGGTCGAGATTATTGTTGGTGGCAGAGGCAATAGAGTTAAGGAGACTGAGATGAGTGTCAAAGTTATTAGGGTTAATGTTGTTATACATGGAAGGTGGTTGAAGGAGGTATTGGAACAATTGGAGCTTGGCCATCTCGGTTTGGAGTTTCAGTATAGTTTGCTCTTGATCAACATGAAACTGTTGCTGCATATCAACCAAGCCTCTCAGGTTAGATGACAGAGTGATAAGCTGAGATAAGCCGGAGAGGACATCGGTTCTTGGGCGATGAGTCATTGGGTCAACTCCCATCTGAATCAGCTTTTTCTTCAAATGGGTGTTCCAGAAGTTCTTGATCTCGTTGTCTGTTCTCCCAGGTAAGTTGTTTGCAATCGTTGACCACCTTATAGCATCATCATCATAAGCAAGCAGTACCAGAACACAAAACCGTTTACTATAAAATCAAAAGGAATCAGAAGATTACTTGTTTCCAACAACTGCATGAAGGTTCAAGATAGTCTGTTCCTCGTCTGGAGAAAATTTCCCTCGCTTGATGTCAGGTCTCAAGTAGTTTGTCCATCTTAGCCTGCAGCTCTTCCCACACCTGTTAAGACCTGCAGATAGAGAACGAAAGTGATATATACACAGCATGATAAGCTTTTAGCAAGGGTATTAAAAAAAAACACAAAGTAGTACCAGCAAGCTTGGGAAGAGCTCTCCAGCTACTATGGCCATGTTTTTTGACATACTTGACAAGTTTCTCATCTTCATCAGGAGTCCAAGGACCTTTCTTGAGACCAGAGTCATCACTGGAAGGAGATCTTCCCATGTTCGTTGATCTCCTGTATATACGGTCTAGCTCGTTTCTTTGTTCCTCTATGCTATTATTTCTCTGAGATTTGGTCACTTTCCTTCACAACCACCAACTGCTTCTTATTTCTATTTATATTAAACCTAGCAGTCTAGCATCCTTTCTCTTCATGTCCATTCATCACGTGTCTCTTTTCTATTCGCCTAACAATGCAACCATGTCATTGTCACCTTTCAATTCCATTTTTCTAATCATTTTTTTCTTCCAATTATTCTCTCACATACGCTCCTTACAGTGTAAAAAAAATCATTCAATGTAGATTCTTCTTCTTGTCTTGAGCAACATCAGTATCATCGATCAGGAACAGCCGTCTTCAATGGACGAAATACATATCAATTCTTCTCTTATTTGTCTTTTAATTGGGAAGCAGTTCATCAGTAGCCATCACCTATATATGCCCTAGTGCCATTGTCAAGGAGAATAGCAAAACATCGTTATTGCTTGTCTTTTCACTGTCCAAAATTCTAGTATACAGGTTTTCTACATGAATGAGGCAATCATATAGGTTATTTGAGATACTTGTTTCTGAAATTTTCCACAAAAGAAAACACGTTTTTGTAGGGTTTCATCATCTTTTTTTATTTATGAAATCCACAAAAGATCTTATATGACTATGAGAAGGTAATGATGGAGGAAAAGGGCAGTAAAGGGAATTTGATAGGAGGAAAAAGCTGTTAGTTTTATTTTTTTAATCATTGCAGACAAATAAAAAGAGAGAGATTTGAAATTGAAGTCAGCGCCAGGAACACATGGCAACAAAAGGGTGGCCAAAGAGACATCTCCTCTAGCACGCAAAATAGATTTCCTCGCATCATCCATTTCCATGTCTCATTAATTTATATAATTCATTTCTTATTGTATTTGCTTCATATAACCAATAAACTCAAGCAATGAGCCCTAAGAGCTATTGCCTCTGAATGTTTCAAGGATATGAAACTAAAATAGTTTTAGAGATATCACTGAAGCAAGTAAAAAATGCATAGTGGGTCTGATATGACATTGTAATATCTTGTTTGACACATCATGACAAAGTCCTGATATAACAAAAACATAGGTAATACTTACCGAGATTTTCCTACCCCCAAAAGCTTTTCCTAGGAAGAAGAGGTACCAAATAAAGAAACCTGAAACAGGGAGCATATCAGCAACGATTTTGTGTGGTAATGAAAACATTTCTTAACAAAAGTAAAAGATTGCTTTCACAGAAGATGTTAATAAGGACAGCAACATTTTTAGAAATGTAGTAAATATTTGCAGGTAGAATTCTCTTATTACATGAATTTTCATAGAAATACTTACTTGTGCAGGAGACCAGTAATAGTTCTTTCGGGCAATTAGTAACCATATGGCATATCCTAATTGCTCCACTAGATGAGAATCTAAATTGCTGAAAATTCAGACAGCAATAGTAATGGACAGACAAACATGGAGGACAAGGTATCGGTAACAAAAACTTACTATTGATGATGGTGACAGACTTGATGTGAACGATTTTGACCATTAGGGAGGAGCTAGTTAGGGGAGAGGTGGGTGCAGAAAATTATCTAAATCTCCATCATCTTTGAAACCTAAAAGACTTTCTCCGTCCGCCTTACAACGGCATATCTTGAGCTCCTGTCTTTTTCTTCAGTGTCTTATATAATGCAGAGTTTCAATTGAAAGACATATAGTATCAAGAAACAAAATCTAATTAAGAAACGTAGAAATATCAAACAAGAAGATGTTTTGCCAAATGATCGGGCATCAATGCTATCCTGCATATATACCATCACTGCAAGTATAAACATACGAATATGCATGAGGCTTGAGAGCCATATTAGAAGCCAATTAATAAAAGCGATTATATCAATTTCATTATAGGGATGTTAACGTGTATGGTTACATTCATCATTTGCAATCTAGGTAATCCCAGGATCATGTACCCTAGTGTTTTGAACGGTTTAAGCGCTACCAATATCATCATTCCTAGGCAAGATAAACCTACGAATTTCAATAAGGGTTTTAAGAAAACGAGAAATCTTACAAATGTATTACTTAAATTTGAGGAAGGAGGGATTTGAATTGCTTGTTGAGTTAGGGTTCCTCGCAGAGTGGACCACAGCCTCGAATGGAGGAGGCAGGTACAGAAAATAATAAAAAATATAAGGAAGGATTACAAACGTAATAATTATGAAATATGTGATGTCACTTAAATCGTCCTTTTCCCCTAATTAAAAAAACAACTTGGTCGTAAATGTCAGCTAAACAACTGAATTGCTTCTTCTCCGAAGTCTCTAACCAAGACGTTTAAAATCTCGGACTTTCTATGCCACCAATGAACATATGTATTAAACCCTTTACCTATTTTCTAACAATTACCTATGCAGTTGATGAGTATTTTCAACCAACTCTAAAATTTCATAAAACCGATAGTGGACTAACATGCATTAACCTTTGAATATCAAAATGTCATTCAAATCAATAAAGTGAAACAAGAAAATCAACGTTCAAAATCTTCTTGTTTACTCTTCGATTCAGAACACTAATTTACCACATACTTTTCTCAACCGTTACGCCCAACATTTCTGGAGCATTTGGTGACACAAGAAACCTCGAGAATATGACAAACGAAAAGGAAGAACAAGAATGTTTACCATTAATTTTAGAAAGTCAGTCAAATTAAATAATATATGGACTAAAATGCGTGGTCTTAAGTGTTGTTTTTGTTAACTATCAACCACTAAATGCCGTTTTAGGTGGATGAACTTCTTTTGTCGTGGACATCTTTTTACCGCTAAAGACGGTAAAAGATATGGTGGCTAACAATTGAAGAATGCATGTGCCATCCAAGACCAAAAGCTCTACAAATACTTTACTTTGAATGCAACAATGGCTTCTATCTTTAATGAGATATATCTACAGCAACAAATAAATAACAGTTGAAGAAGAATCATAACATGATTCACTAAATGCAAAGAAGAAACACTACATAAAGTGTGTATTTTATGTGTATCTCCTGCAAACCAAGTTGCTCAAGGACTAGAGGAAATCTCGATCTTACTAGGTTACGACTTAAAAAGGGTGCATGTAACCACAGTAAGTTTGTTTAATCAGGTCTAGATAAAGCAATAGGGAATGCAACAAAATCATCATAAATTATCTACCAGATTCAGAACTGCAAGGACAGTGAAAAGAAAATAAGTCTCTGCCTTAGAAAAAAGGGGGAAAAATATACCAAGTTCAGAATTTTAATTTACCAGGAATTTCCGACGGGTTTACATCTCTTTCCATTACTCTCCAAGAGCTCTTATGTGTCTCGGCGCCCCTTTAGGGTATTC
Source organism: Brassica carinata (assembly GCA_016771965.1). Lineage (NCBI taxonomy): Eukaryota > Viridiplantae > Streptophyta > Magnoliopsida > Brassicales > Brassicaceae > Brassica > Brassica carinata. Next base: position 43,286,053 of record CM028694.1, read on the forward strand.
ATATAATTTGCTTTCTGCTTATATTTCTTCCATGGAAAAACAAATTCAAACAGTTTATCTTAAGCTCAATGCAAATCTTAGAAGATAATCACATTACATAAAAGCATATTGAGAACATTGTAAGTTTAAGATTCCCTAACCTCAGATTTGTTAAGCACAATCTAACAAAGCCCAAACTAAAATAGCCATAAAGAGAGCCCATGAGCTCAGAGGCAAGGGGTAGTAGCTATCAACAAATAAGATATTAGTTAAACCAGGTTAATTAGGCAGCATAACACAAGCCAGCTATGTGCTTATCAAATTGGTATATGAAAAAGATAAATATATAGTAACAATAAACTGACCACTCCTCAGAAGTAAATAAGCATCATCTTATCCTCATCTATTACCAATAGGTAGAAGAAGTGTTTAGCATCAAAAAGAATTAGCAAAAAAAAAGGATTAGCAGTGGCTGTCTCAACTCGGTTCATGGTTGTGTTTACTAAGTTAGTAGTACCTTATCATGAAAAGCTTTTTATATAGGGGTTTTCTAAGGTCCACCTTCACCTTCAGGATATTATTTACAAAAATCTTCACTAACATCTAGATAACTTGAACATATAAAATACTTGTTTAGAAACTGGAGCTTTACTATGAAAAGGAGATAATGACGTCTGTACAACTACAAAGTATAAACCAAACAAATCGAGATTTCTTAACAATCTTAAAATAAGTATAAAAGGTCCAGCTTTTTTGAGCAAAAAAAGGTCCAGCTTTCATCTTGACTAATGGGGGACAAAAAGGCTCAGCTGAAAAAGTTAATTAACTTTACCAGTCATGTGGTAAAGGTGGATAGGTAGATTTCTGTGACCTTATTTTTATGAATGATGTGCTTGGAAATACGATATTCCCTAGACAGTCCCTTTAATATAAACAATTACATAGCTCAAAACCAGTGATTAAACCATAAAATTACTTCATAATTTTACCATAGTTAGTTTGTTTGTGCTTGGAGCAAACACATTTGCAGTATTAGACGAAGAAATGGGAAGACACATCTACGAACCTCGAAATCTAAGAGAGTCTCCATGCCATTAGCTACGTTCTTCGAGATCATCGTTTCCATCACCAGCAAGCATCAAGCAGAAGACAATAAGAAAATCTGAAAAGCACTGTAAAAATTAACATTGTTGCTTTTAAGAAGGTAGTAGTTAAAGCAACAGGGTAAAGTGTTTGATCTTTTCATGAAAGTATAAGAGTTTAAAGACAAAAGACTGGGGAAGCTTTTTGCATGAAAAGTAAAGTCACATGTCCTGACTCAAAATGTACGAAGATATCTGCATGGATATATACGTAAGAATAGTATACAAAATACAAAAAGCATCATAAAAAGCTGTGCAGAACTCTAAAACACATGGTTGGGGTTGGTAAGTCAGGTCCTTTAAAATGAGTTCCAATAAAGAACATCAAACTATCCATGAGCAAACCTCATAAGTCTCCTTTAGATCTGCTCTTTGTCCTATGCCTTTTGTACCTATTCTATATTGGTAGCACTTGACATTAAGGACACACTGACCTATCCCTTAGCTTCAAATTTGTCTCTATCTTCTTCAAAGACACAATAAAAGATTGGTGCTAAGCTGGAAAGTTGAGGACGTGATCTCTATTTGAGATTCAAGATTACAATCTGTAACTGTAAGTAAATTTTAGACTGATGAATGTGAACAGCACGCGAGATTACAGATGCCAACCCCAAGTTAAGATAATTGTGAAAAGAAATAACAACCAAAATATTCTGCATTAAAAGTCTATAGTGTTGACAATTTCCCCTGTATAATATTGTGGGCAGATAGATCTTTCAGAAAATCTTTGACTTAACCTTCGGATAAACCATAGTATTAGGTAGGTAAATCGACCACATCATTGCTATTTCAACTATCTAGTTATTACAACAACATGACACTAGAAAATCGGCAGAGCCGTATACCCTCTTTGTAAATGACCAAGCAAACATGCAAATTAACACGAGCATTAACAAGCAGCACTAGAAACAACAAGACATCTGATTATTTCAACTTAGCATTTTCCACTTTTGCTAGCTACCTAAAATTAAAGAGGAGATACCTGAAAATGTACGACCTTCCTTGGATAGCAAACTCCTATGGCTTGAAACATGGTAGCAGAGCCTGCTCTCATGAACATAAATATGACTTATTATACATCATAGATGGCGCAGAAAGTGGCACAGTTATATGTGTTGGACACGTATAAATCTCAAATGGCTGACAAATTATTCCCTTGAAATGGGTAACTCAAGAATAAAATATCACCAAAATCACCAGAGTAGTAGTAGATGGTGGAACAACTCCACTACGCTGTCACCACAACAGGCACACAAGGGAGTGGCTGATTACCTTGAAATCTGAACAATCAGCTATATCTCAAACCCATTGTGTGAATATGATGAACAAAATCTGCAAGTCAATATCTAATATAGGAAGTGGAATGGATGAGGGATCATTGTTAAAAGCCTTCACACATTATTATATCATCGGTTCATATCCAAGCAGGTTATATACAGCTGATTCCATTTCGATTTAGAGAGCATTCATTAGAAATATAAGGTTTGCTTCCAGTTTAAAACTAGAGATATCAGTTAACCTCATAAAGATGTAATGTTTTTGAGGATGAGTCGGCATAATCATGAATCCTCTCCCCGTCTGCGGCAGCAACAGAGATCTAGGGTTCTCTCGGCTCGATTTTTCTTCGTTCGAACGTTTCGTTCACACAGCTTAAATGGCGTGCCAAGCACGCGAACGTCACTGCATATGTGTCCTCTGTTCCATCAAATTTGACCTCCTGTGACTCTCGTCAGTGAAGATATTGTGAAGAGTCTTTTTTAGATGAGAAATTTTTTTTTTTTTCGTCGACTTTGTCGACTGAGAAATTAAATTCAACATGGAATATTAGTTATTTTATTTTATATATTAACGAATCTAAATTCATATTTGGTTATTTCGCATATCCGAAAGTTGTAATCCAAATCATAAAAGACTAGATGATAACCCGCGCCTTGCGCGGTGTAAGTTTTTTTCTTAAATATGTTGTATTTAAATATTATAAATAATATAGTTGTTATCAATAATTTTTTTTACATTTAATTAGGGATGTCATTCAAGTACTATTTAGTTCGGTTAGGTTATGTTTGGTTTGGATCTTTGTGGGATTGGTTCGAATCTTTTCATGTTCGGTTTGGGTTTAGATTCAGATTACCCATTTATTTTATTTTTTAAATTAAAGTTCATATATACTTTATATTTTTTAAAATCTAAAAATAACATATAACATATAACATGTAAATTTGAATAATGTATGCCAAATACTTAAATTTAACAAAACAATTAGTTTAGCTTAAATATTTGGATAGAAAATCAATAGATATTTTAAGTATTTTTGGTATTTTGAGTAACGTTTAGCAATTTTAAACATATACTTTTAACTATTTTTATATATTTCTAAGTATAAGAGTTTAAAGACAAAAGACTGGGGAAGCTTTTGCATGAAAAGTAAAGTCACATGTCCTGACTCAAAATGTACGAAGATATCTGCATGGATATATACGTAAGAATAGTATACAAAATACAAAAAGCATCATAAAAAGCTGTGCAGAACTCTAAAACACATGGTTGGGGTTGGTAAGTCAGGTCCTTTAAAATGAGTTCCAATAAAGAACATCAAACTATCCATGAGCAAACCTCATAAGTCTCCTTTAGATCTGCTCTTTGTCCTATGCCTTTTGTACCTATTCTATATTGGTAGCACTTGACATTAAGGACACACTGACCTATCCCTTAGCTTCAAATTTGTCTCTATCTTCTTCAAAGACACAATAAAAGATTGGTGCTAAGCTGGAAAGTTGAGGACGTGATCTCTATTTGAGATTCAAGATTACAATCTGTAACTGTAAGTAAATTTTAGACTGATGAATGTGAACAGCACGCGAGATTACAGATGCCAACCCCAAGTTAAGATAATTGTGAAAAGAAATAACAACCAAAATATTCTGCATTAAAAGTCTATAGTGTTGACAATTTCCCCTGTATAATATTGTGGGCAGATAGATCTTTCAGAAAATCTTTGACTTAACCTTCGGATAAACCATAGTATTAGGTAGGTAAATCGACCACATCATTGCTATTTCAACTATCTAGTTATTACAACAACATGACACTAGAAAATCGGCAGAGCCGTATACCCTCTTTGTAAATGACCAAGCAAACATGCAAATTAACACGAGCATTAACAAGCAGCACTAGAAACAACAAGACATCTGATTATTTCAACTTAGCATTTTCCACTTTTGCTAGCTACCTAAAATTAAAGAGGAGATACCTGAAAATGTACGACCTTCCTTGGATAGCAAACTCCTATGGCTTGAAACATGGTAGCAGAGCCTGCTCTCATGAACATAAATATGACTTATTATACATCATAGATGGCGCAGAAAGTGGCACAGTTATATGTGTTGGACACGTATAAATCTCAAATGGCTGACAAATTATTCCCTTGAAATGGGTAACTCAAGAATAAAATATCACCAAAATCACCAGAGTAGTAGTAGATGGTGGAACAACTCCACTACGCTGTCACCACAACAGGCACACAAGGGAGTGGCTGATTACCTTGAAATCTGAACAATCAGCTATATCTCAAACCCATTGTGTGAATATGATGAACAAAATCTGCAAGTCAATATCTAATATAGGAAGTGGAATGGATGAGGGATCATTGTTAAAAGCCTTCACACATTATTATATCATCGGTTCATATCCAAGCAGGTTATATACAGCTGATTCCATTTCGATTTAGAGAGCATTCATTAGAAATATAAGGTTTGCTTCCAGTTTAAAACTAGAGATATCAGTTAACCTCATAAAGATGTAATGTTTTTGAGGATGAGTCGGCATAATCATGAATCCTCTCCCCGTCTGCGGCAGCAACAGAGATCTAGGGTTCTCTCGGCTCGATTTTTCTTCGTTCGAACGTTTCGTTCACACAGCTTAAATGGCGTGCCAAGCACGCGAACGTCACTGCATATGTGTCCTCTGTTCCATCAAATTTGACCTCCTGTGACTCTCGTCAGTGAAGATATTGTGAAGAGTCTTTTTTAGATGAGAAATTTTTTTTTTTTTCGTCGACTTTGTCGACTGAGAAATTAAATTCAACATGGAATATTAGTTATTTTATTTTATATATTAACGAATCTAAATTCATATTTGGTTATTTCGCATATCCGAAAGTTGTAATCCAAATCATAAAAGACTAGATGATAACCCGCGCCTTGCGCGGTGTAAGTTTTTTTCTTAAATATGTTGTATTTAAATATTATAAATAATATAGTTGTTATCAATAATTTTTTTTACATTTAATTAGGGATGTCATTCAAGTACTATTTAGTTCGGTTAGGTTATGTTTGGTTTGGATCTTTGTGGGATTGGTTCGAATCTTTTCATGTTCGGTTTGGGTTTAGGTTCGGATTTTTGCCCAACCCTATATTTTTATTTAAAAAATTTTAAGCGAAGTAATAATGGTCCATATTGATATTGGTTATGCAACAATTTTTAAACAAAAACACTTTCTACTATTTACATGACCTATTTAGTTAATCATTAAAAATTATTCAAGGCCCACTAAAAAAAAGATGAACTGAACTAAAAAACATTACCATTGATCACAAAATTTTCAATGTGAGACTTCCACCATTTATAGTCGTTAAAAAAATAAAAATATAACATATTAGAAAAAATCTATTTTTATTATATGCTTAATGTGATTGTTTAATTTATTTTAATAATATAAAATTAAACAAAAAGTATAGAAGATAAAAAATTGTTATCAAATCTTTATTATTCATAATCATTAATTGTGATATATATGTTAATTATATTAGGTAATTCCGTAGCTTTTATTTAAGAAATGAATATAGAATATTCCATTGTACACCACTAATTAATTTGATAATTAGTTTAATAAAAATATAATATATGTGTATATGGACCAAACTATTTCTCTAACAATTCTGAGAATGATTTTCATGATGACACGCGACTACCAAAAACTATTGTAATGCTCCAGGATTAATATATAGGGGATTGACAAATTGAAAATGCATATGTGTTTGATTTTTTTTTTTAATATGCATGCTGTTATGTTTTCTATATATCATATATATATATATATTAGGTTGAGTATTTGTAATTGTAATTGTGGACCTAAATCTATTTTGAATTTATGATGAGCCTGATCGATTTGAGCTTAAATTTTTATCACCATGTTTATACCTATAAAAATCGTAATGTGATCATCAAGTGAATTTTTATTACAAAACAGGTTCTACAATTTTTTAATACTTTAACATCATCGAGAACCATTTTAATGGTTTTAACCAGCAGCTTAGTATTGTTTCCAAAAATCAATTACTTTGACCTTAGTCTTCCACTTAGTTTTGGGGTTTAAACTGGACGACTAAATTGATGCACCAATTTTCTTGCTTTAAGTCTTTAGCTGAATATATATATATTTAATTTGAATATTTATTAAATAAAAATCCATATTAATACAATTTTATGATCATTTCTTGTTATAACAAAACAAATTAAGCCATTGATCACAAAATTTCAAAGTGAGATTTTAAAATTTGTAATAATTTATAGTCGTTTTAAAAATTCAAAATATAACAAATAAGAAAAAATCTAAGTTTTTATTATATGGATAAGATATAAAAATTCAAGTATTTATTATTTATAATCATTAATTGTCATATATACATTATTCATATTAGGTAATTCGTGAAATTTTATTTAAGGAAAGTGCAAGAATATTCTTTTATACACTATTTATCAATATGATAGTTAGTTTAATAAAAGTATAATATAAATTAAGATGTAACAACCTATTTTTAAAATCTAAAATAACATATAACATATAACATGTAAATTTGAATAATGTATGCCAAATACTTAAATTTAACAAAACAATTAGTTTAGCTTAAATATTTGGATAGAAAATCAATAGATATTTTAAGTATTTTTGGTATTTTGAGTAACGTTTAGCAATTTTAAACATATACTTTTAACTATTTTTATATATTTCTAAGTATTTTAGAAAATTTAAAAACATCTTATGTATTTTGTATATTCTTTTAGATATTAAATTTAAAAATAATTAATATATTTAAGTATACAAATCTGGTTCGAATATACTCGGATACCCGAAATATTTTGGTTCGGATCGGGTTCGGTTCCTGTTCTCTAGATACCCGAAATATTTTGAACTTGTTCGGATATCTAACTAATTTGGTTAAAGTTTTTATTACTTTTTCGGATTTGATTTGGTTCGGTTATTTAGGTTCGGATTTTTTGCCCAACCCTATATTTTTTATTTAAAAAAATTTTAAGCGGAAGTAATAATGGTCCATATTGATATTGGTTATGCAACAATTTTTAAACAAAAACACTTTCTACTATTTACATGACCTATTTAGTTAATCATTAAAAATTATTCAAGGCCCACTAAAAAAAAGATGAACTGAACTAAAAAACATTACCATTGATCACAAAATTTTCAATGTGAGACTTCCACCATTTATAGTCGTTAAAAAAATAAAAATATAACATATTAGAAAAAATCTATTTTTATTATATGCTTAATGTGATTGTTTAATTTATTTTAATAATATAAAATTAAACAAAAAGTATAGAAGATAAAAAATTGTTATCAAATCTTTATTATTCATAATCATTAATTGTGATATATATGTTAATTATATTAGGTAATTCCGTAGCTTTTATTTAAGAAATGAATATAGAATATTCCATTGTACACCACTAATTAATTTGATAATTAGTTTAATAAAAATATAATATATGTGTATATGGACCAAACTATTTCTCTAACAATTCTGAGAATGATTTTCATGATGACACGCGACTACCAAAAACTATTGTAATGCTCCAGGATTAATATATAGGGGATTGACAAATTGAAAATGCATATGTGTTTGATTTTTTTTTTTAATATGCATGCTGTTATGTTTTCTATATATCATATATATATATATATTAGGTTGAGTATTTGTAATTGTAATTGTGGACCGAAATCTATTTTGAATTTATGATGAGCCTGATCGATTTGAGCTTAAATTTTTTATCACCATGTTTATACCTATAAAAATCGTAATGTGATCATCAAGTGAATTTTTATTACAAAAACAGGTTCTACAATTTTTTTTAATACTTTAACATCACTGAGAACCATTTTAATGGTTTTAGAACCAGCAGCTTAGTATTGTTTCCAAAAATCGAATTACTTTGACCTTAGTCTTCCACTTAGTTTTGCAGGGTTTAAACTGGACGACTAAATTGATGCAGCCAATTTTCTTGCTTTAAGTCTTTAGCTGAATATATATATATTTAATTTGAATATTTATTAAATAAAAATCCATATTAATACAATTTTATGATCATTTCTTGTTATAACAAAACAAATTAAGCCATTGATCACAAAATTTCAAAGTGAGATTTTAAAATTTGTAATAATTTATAGTCGTTTTAAAAAATTCAAAATATAACAAATAAGAAAAAATCTAAGTTTTTTATTATATGGATAAGATATAAAAATTCAAGTATTTATTATTTATAATCATTAATTGTCATATATACATTATTCATATTAGGTAATTCCGTAGCTTTTATTTAAGGAAAGTGCAAGAATATTCTTTTATACACTATTTATCAATATGATAGTTAGTTTAATAAAAAGTATAATATAAATTAAGATGTAACAACCTATTTTTCTAGAAAATCTAAATTTCATTCTCATGGTGACACGTGGCTACAAAACAATGTTGTAATGTTTCTCAATTAATATATAAGGGATAAATGTGCCAAAAAAAAAAAAATCATAAAAGATAGACCGGTTCAATTGATTCAAACAGAACCATTCGTCGGTTTAAAGTTAGAAAACCGGGTTAAAGGTGAAAACCGGTTTAAACCTAACTTTTATACTGTTTCCAAAACGCTACAGACAGTATGTGATAAAGTTCGAAAACCTACGCGGTGTTGTCTGAGAAAAAAAAAAAGGAAATCGGAGGTGTCGAAATTCGATCACCGGGAGAAAGGACTATGACGGTGGCAGATTACGGGAAGCTAAACCTGGAGGAGCCACCTCCGCTCTGGGGATCTCGCAGCGTTGATTGCTTCGAGAAGCTGGAACAAATCGGCGAAGGAACTTACGGGTATTTACTCGAATCCACTTTCGATCCTTTTGGGTATTCAAAAAAGGCGCAAACTTTCGTATTCGGAACACTTGATTTTCATGGGGATTGATCAATTGCTGGGTTTAGAATCAGTTTTTTGATTGTGGGGTTTCAGCTTTTTCACAAATGCATATGCGTCTTCGTGTGCTCCTTAGGTTAGGCAATGAATCGATATCTGAAGAGATGTTTATTGTTTGGGTGTTGCAGGCAAGTTTACATGGCTAAAGATATCAAAACTGGTGAAATCGTGGCTCTGAAAAAGATTCGTATGGACAATGAAAAAGAAGGGGTATTAATTTCCCCCTTTTATATTCGTCCTTCAGTTTTTTTATACAGCAATCTAAGAGAACAAACGTTTTCTCAATTGGTGGTAAAACAGTTTCCTATAACTGCTATCCGTGAGATAAAAATTCTCAAGAAGCTGCATCATGAGAATGTCGTTGAGCTTAAAGAGATTGTCACTTCACCCGGTAATGTATTTTTATATAACACACATCCCACACGCAGAGATTAGTTTTCAGAGAGAGTCTAATATTCATGACTGTTTCTGTCTCTATTAAAGGTCGGGACACAGATGACCAAGGAAAGCCAGGTCAGTGAAAAGCTATTTCAAGTTCTGTAGTTTTGTAGTTCAACCATAGATTTAATTATAGTTGTGTTTGGTTGTTTAAAAAGTTTATGACTTTGTACGATATTATAGATAACAATAAATACAAGGGAGGCATCTATATGGTTTTTGAGTACATGGATCATGATTTGACCGGACTTGCTGATCGTCCTGGACTGAGATTTACTATTCCTCAAATCAAGGTATTCCCACGGCTAGATTGATTTTTTTAGTTATATAATAGCCATTACCCTTTGCATTCAACTTTATTGCTAACAATAACTCCATGTGAAAAGTGTTACATGAGGCAATTACTCACCGGGCTTCACTATTGTCACGCCCACCAAATTCTTCACCGTGATATAAAAGGTGAACATCTCACAAAATTACATTGTTGATGTTAGGTTTATTTATAGCTTCCTACTTGTTCGTTGACTTAGATCTTGGTGCAGGCTCAAATCTCCTTATTGACAATGAGGGACAGCTAAAGCTGGCCGATTTTGGGCTTGCAAGGATGTATTCTCAGGACCATTCTGGAAACCTCACAAATCGTGTCATCACCTTGTGGTATAGGTATGCCTACTAAGTCCTATGTATCTGCATTATGATGTTTGTTTATGAATCAGCTATGGTTACTTGCCTGACTTACACTTATTGCGGCAGGCCCCCTGAATTACTACTCGGAGCCACAAAATATGGCCCAGCAATTGACATGTGGTCCGTTGGTTGCATATTTGCCGAACTTTTGTATGCAAAACCAATCTTGCCTGGGAAAAATGAGGTCAGAGTTCCATCTTTGCTTGTCAGATGCTAGTACGGTGTGCGTTGGTGCTAATAATAACATAAAAGATCTACCTCGTCATTGCAATTTAGCCATTAGATATGTGGTCTCTTTTATTCTGTAACCATAGAGTCTGGTTAGACTACGTTTATGTACAAGTTTGATACGGTTTTTGGGGTTCGATGGCTTCTCAAAATGATATGCTATATCTCCTACATTGTTTCAGAATGAACAATTGAACAAGATTTTTGAGCTTTGTGGATCACCTGATGAAAATAATTGGCCTGGGGTTACCAAGATGCCTTGGTTTAACAATTTTAAGCCCTCACGGCCATTGAAGAGACGCGTGAGAGAGTTCTTCGGACAGTAAGTAAACTAAAACCAATACCAATAATATAATTTTCGCTTCCACGCAAATGCTGTGATGGATGATAAGGTTTTCTTTTGTCTTTTCTTAAATTGAGGTACCAAGTCTTTGATCGCCATGCACTTGAACTACTGGACAAAATGTTGGTGCTTGACCCATCACAGGTATTGGAGATCTTTATTCTTATTGACAGTGGATACATAAAGAACACCATTTGGACCTGTTCTTGGCATCGAAGTTGTTTTCTTTCGTGTTGTAGAGAATAACTGCAAAGGATGCTCTTGATGCCGAGTACTTCTGGACTGATCCTCTGCCATGTGACCCAAAGAGGTATTAGCATTTTCTCGTGGCTGTGTGTTTATGCATCATAACTCTTTTGACTAATACAATGTTTGATATATATATAGTCTACCTACATATGAGGCATCACATGAGTTCCAGACAAAGAAAAAGAGGCAAGAGCAGCGTCAAAGAGAGGAAGCAGCAAAAAGACAGAAAGTGCAGCATCCACATCAGCAGCACTCTCGCTTGCCTCCATTACAACACGGTGGCCAATCTCATGCTGCTCCACATTGGCCTGCCCATCCTACTAACAACGCACCACCACAAGTACCTGCTGGACCAAGCCACCACTTCTATGGGAAGCCGCGTGGTCCACCTGGTCCAAATCGGTACCCTCCTAGCGGAAACCAGAGCAGGGGTTATAATCAGAGCCGTGGAGGTTACAGCAGCGGATCATATCATCAGCAAGGACGGGGAGCTCCTTATGCGAGCGGTGGTCCAAGAGGGCCTAGTGGTGGTGCGTACGGTGTTGGACCACCTAACTACACACAAGGTGGTCAGCATGGTGGCTCTGGAAGGGGTCAGAACCCAATGGGTGGTACTAGAAACCAGCAATATGGATGGCAACAGTAAAGAGCTCTAAAGATTTGTTGCTCATGTCATTTGTCTAATATCTTCACTTGTGAGGGTCATGTGAGTCTAGTAATAAAGCATTAATATGAGATATTGAATCTCTATTCGTACACTGTTCCTGACTTATATATGATGAGATTGACAGTGCATGTTGAAAAAAAATTGAGCTATAGAAACAGAGCAAAACATTCTTCTTAAGCTTTTAAGCATCGTTATTACGCAGCTCAATATTGAACTCAAAACATCTTAAAGAATAAGAGTTTAGCAAGTAAAAATCTGTTTTCTTATACCAGAATTTATTGATCCCATCTAGTTATGAATCCTTTCTTTTTGAAATCTGTCTACTCTGTAGCTGTTAAAGTATATATTTAAATTCAATTAACACGAACAGCCACCTCCTTGTTGCTCCGCTTGAGACGAATTGGTCGATGACTTTAGGTTGACATCAACCATATCACCTTGTTTCGTTGAAAGGTTGTCCATTCCTGGTAACGCTGCTGAGATCTTGCGGAATAGTGGCTACAAGTTTCGAAAATACCAAAAGAAAACACACAGACAACGTTATTCAAAGAAATCTCAAGATCTTTAAACAGTAGTGAAGACAGTTAGTTGGTTCTTACCTTGATGTTAAATCCTGCCTTTGCACTCGTCTCTATGAATATTACCCCGAAGTCACGAGCTTTGCTATCCCCTTCCTCTATCGACACTTGCCTGTCAAAAGGAAATGTTAAGCTGATAGCTGAATGACAAAAGCTTCCATGTAACTTATCCATCCATGCTTCTTTAAGGTGTATCATTGGATTTGGTGTTATTAAGGTCAAGTGTTTGGCTACCTCTTGTCAACGAGATCTGTTTTGTTACCGACGAGAACAATGATGACATCGCTACCTCTCTCTGTACGAACATCCTCAATCCACTTGGAGGTGTTCAAGAATGACTGCCTATCTGTACATTGAAAAAAAAGCAGGAGACTTTACATACATTCTTGCAAAATCTACGAGTAATGAAAGTTCTTTTGGTCCATCTATGATTCTTCAAAAAGGGATGTATATATAAAGGCTAAACAGGTACTCTGTAGACTGTACAGAAGAAGATAAAATTTCATGGTAAGTCTGAAAAGATAACACACACAGAAGGCTTACTTGCAACATCATAGACAATAACAGCAACAGAAGAATCTCTGATATAACTTGGTATCAGACTTCGAAACCTCTCCTGTCCAGCAGTATCCCTATTGCAATTATAAAGTCAGATGCTTACTGAAACACACACATATCAAACACCAGAAACTACATGCATAAACCAAAATATATATAATATAACTAAAAGACTGAAATTTCCATAGTCAACAAAGATACATGGTAGCACGTATTCAAAGCTGAAAATTCCATGTACATATAGATCCTGTGTAGAACGAAAGATAACTAATGATGACCACTTAAGCAGTCATCGTTTGTTAACTGTTTAAACAATTTGGTGTATAGATTTTCCAAATGAACATGTAACCTTAAGCAAAGGTCCTTAAACAACTCTATGAAGGCTCATCATCTCTACTTATGCAAGGAACTGAAAATGGAAGATGATAATACCATAGCTGGAGACGAAGAGTCCTATCCTCCATGTACATCGTCTTTGACAAAAAATCAATCCCAATAGTTGCCTGCAACAATCCCCCCCCAAAAAAAACAATCAACAAAGCCTATTAATCAAATCCCTTTGCAAAATTCTTTGAATCTGATCCGAATCTCCCACACACGCACAAAAGAACAGCAAAACGATCGCTAATCACACAGATTCGCATTCCGATTGAAGAAAAAAAAAGCTGTAGATCGCGCGATTGATTAATTAACAAACCTGATAAGTGGTATCGAATTTGTCGTACATGAAACGAGTGATGATGCTGGTCTTTCCCACGGATTGATCTCCAAGGAAGACCAGCTTGTACTTTGCTAATGGTGTCACCGCCGCCATTCGATCGAGATCTGAGTTTTTTTTCCGATTATGATTTGAGAATCCAAAGTCCCCCCGAGGTTTGATTTTAGACGCGATCGCTCTCTTGACGCCAATTGTAACCGCCAACCACGGAAGTTATACGGTTCAACTTTTTATTTATTTCACAAAGAGACCCTTCGATTTTACATTTATTAATTAATTTGCCTAAAAGTAAATTCTCTATCAAAATAAAAGAGATTATTCAATCTTTATCAAGGTAGTTTTTGTCAAATGTTTGTGTAAAGAGCCCACTCTGTTAGAAAATTATTATTATTTTTCTTGATTTATTGATGAGGTTTTGGATCGAAGACGTTGTATGAAGTTGAGCTAACACTTCATATTAGAGAATCATCATATGAAGCATTCCGTAGTTTTTAAAGGGCCTTAGAGCATATTTAACGCAGTTTCGGAAGTGAGTTTCTGCAGCAAAAAGTAGAGCGTAGGTCTCGCCACTATGTCAAAATCGGTGAGAGTAAGCGCCAATAAAGAAACACATTTGGTCAGTTTCTTACACTATTCTCATGCTTACCACACTTACGCAATGATTGTATATATTTTTAAATTTTTTTTTTAAAAATATCAGATAAAACAAAAAGAAAAAAAAAATCAGAAACCCAAAAGAGGTTTCTGGGGTTGTGATGCTCTTAGACTTTAGCTAGTTATTAGTATGGTATCGTTTACTGTTTACTAGTATGTGAACGTCTTTGTCATTTCTTCCGATACCTAATACCTTAAATACTCTGGCTATTTATTCTCGAGGGGGGAAACAACTGTCATAACATATACAACCAAGATTAGCCATACCACAAGATTTTGGTATTGACAAAGACAAATAGTACTCCCTCTGTCCCACTTTATGTGATTTTTAAGAGTTTTTATTTTGTACCAAAATAAGTGATGTTCTCACTAATCTAGATAAAATTTAATGTTAGTTGAAATTTGTGACCAATTACAAAATAGTGTATCTTTATTTAATTGGTTGAACATTTATATTTAATGTCATTTTTATACAATCAAGATAAATTATATAGAATTTTGTATTTTCTTAATCTTTGTGAAAAAAGGTTAAAATTCACTTAAAATGGGACAGAGGGAGTATTTAATTGACAAACATTCTGTCCCTCAGATCAATAACATTCCTTAATATTCTACAACGAAAGCTACAAGACAACTGTTTCTCTCAACGTATACAATACAATAGCCACATACTATCTTCTCACGTTTACACTCTCATTATTGTACATTTATATTTCATCTCTGTCTTGCAGAATGCAGATAATCACACCTGTGTTTCCAAATTACCTTGTTTCTTTGTTTTGCAGATCAAAGGGGGAATGGATTCGTCATCTGCAAGCCAGCTGAAGAGCTCTGATGATAATGATAATGATCCTGTTGCTGATCAAATCTGTAATAAAAGCATTGTGGTTCCACATAGGGTTGTTGCATTAGCCAACAGCTTCGAGAAGAAAGATCGTTCCTGGTATGTTAAGCTTTAACATAGTCCAGAAACTATAATCAGCTAGGTAATAGGCTGATCTATCTCTCTATAGGTATGTCAAATCTCAAATCCCTAATGATCTGTCTATTCAAGTTGATGATATTACCTTCCAAGCACACAAGGTATTCTATATCCAATTCTCCATCAGCATAAGAAAGATTTGTAATCTTGACAGTTTTCAAATGTAAATATATGGACAATGTTCAAGAAATCTATAAACTAATTATTCGGACCTATGCGTTAACAGATTATTAATTTATTTTATATTTATATTAGATATTTTTAATTTTTAAGTTTAATTTTTTTTGAACACAACTTAAATTCATTCATAAGCTCAACCTTTTCCAGTACAACAACAAGAGGGAATTATCCATCCTCTTGAACAGAAAGCATAAACTACAATAACATCATAAAATAAGCTAGATAGTTCTTCTAACGAAAATGACAGCGAATTCGAGACGGAGCTTGAATGCGTCGATAAAGCTTTTCGACCGAGTCGGATAGCTGGAAATTAGTCACGAATGTGGCGTTGAAAGGCAACCCTCACCTTCAAGAAATACCGGTAATCTTGATTGCATCTTCAGGTCCCGCATGCACCGCTACACAAGATAACAATTCGGTGAGAAAGTTGAGCCTCTTACTCGGTAATGAGACAGAGGGAACATCTCCTTTCACTGAAAGGAGGAATGGTGATGACATAATCGATCCTGGTGAATCCACCAATAAATTCTTCGAGAAAGAGAGATATGACTTTACGTACAAATCAAAGGCCTCAGTGAATCCACCGACAATCCTTATAACATTATTTTGATGGACTATAAAAGTTAGACATCCAAAATAAGAAATTAGATAAATTTGTAGATTTACACTAATTTTATTGTTTGATTTGATAGATTTAAATCAATTTAGATAGATTTAAATTTATTTTAACCAGTTTAGAACATTTAAACTGATATGAGACGTTATGTGTTCAAAAAAAAAAAAAACTGATATGAGACGTTTAAACCCGATTTTTGGCTATCACCAATTTGCTGTTTATACGCAGCCTAGACTGATTTTAAAAAAATGTATATTAGTCTAATTATCATTTTCTTCTTCTTTGTTTTCAACAGTTTCCTTTGATCTCCAAATGTGGTTATATAAGCAATACTGAGCTACATCCTTCACCTTCTGGAAATGGATATCATCTCAAGCTTGAAAACTTCCCAGGTGGAGCAGAAACATTCGAGACCATTCTCAAATTCTGCTACGGTCTCCAGCTTGACTTGAATCCTCTCAACGTAGCTCCACTGAGATGTGCATCAGAGTATCTGTACATGACCGAGGAGTTTCAAGACGGGAATCTAATAGTTTATTTTCACAAAAATAGCCGTTAATGAGAAAATGACCATCTTTTATTAAAAAGTAAATATACATTTATATTCTAAAGTTAACTAATCTAAAAATAAGTTTTAGAGTTAAGAGGTGAAATTTTGAAGGTGTAGTTTCAAATTTTAAAAATTAATATAAATATTAAAAAATATTTGCTTTATTTTTTTTTTAGAAGTTCTGATAGTTTGTTTTCACAAAAATAGCCGTTAATGAGAAAAATGACTATTTTTTTAACTAAAAAGTAAATATAAGTTACATAAAATTTTGAAGGCGTAGTTTCAAATTTAAAAAAATAAATTATAAATATTAAACGTTTCAAAATAAAAAAAGATTATTTTGGTCATTTTTTCAAGACTATTTTTGTGACAAAAACTTAAAAAAAAATATTTAAAAGAATTGCCCTTACTTTTTAGTTATCAAAAGTTTTGAATCTCTCTCTCGAACCACAACTATAATATTAGTTTTGTGTTAAAATATCACTTGATCATATTATTTTTACACTGTCCTGGTTTTAGTTGAGTTAATGAAACTTGATATTAGAGAATTATTGGTTTTCACCATGGTGCACTTTGGAGCTGTTAAAGCCGGAGATGCTGTTGGATTTGTGTTATAGTTTTGTTTTTACTGATCCTAAGCTCATAATGTTGTTTCAGTGATTAATTTGGTATCTACTTACTAGTGTTCTCTTGTCTGAACGTCTTTGTCATTCTTCCGATACCTAATAACTCAAATACACTCTGGCTTTTTATTCTCGAGAGGAAACAACTGTCATAACACATACGATCAAGATTAACCAGACCACAAGATTTTGGTAATGACAAAGACATATATGATTTAATGACAAACATTCTGTCCCTCAGATCAAAATCATTCTTAATATTCCACAACGAAAGGTACAACACAACTGTTTACTCTCAACGTATACAATACAAGAGCCACATACTACCTTCTCACATTTACTCTCGTTATTTGTGCCCACTCTTGATATACTATTTAAATTTCATCTTTATCCTGCAAATAATTCACACTTGTGTTCCCAGCCTACCTTGTTTTGCAGATCAAAGGGGGATGGATTCACCATCTGCAAGCCAGCTGAAGAGCTCTGAAGATGATGCTGATAAAGTCTGTAATAGAAGCATTGTAGTTCCACATAGAGTTGTTGCATTAGCCAACAGCTTTGAGAAGAAAGACCGTTCCTGGTATGTAATAGTCCATAAACTAGAATCAACAAGAGTCTTAGGTAGCTAGCTAATGAGCTAATCTATCTCTCGATAGGTATGTCAAATCTCAAATCCCTAATGATCTGTCTATTCAAGTCGACGATATTACCTTCCAAGCACACAAGGTATTCTAATATTCTATAATGGTAGCTTGACACTCTTCAAGTGTACATATATGCACATGAGTCCAGTTATCTTTTTTTTTTCAATTTGTCTTCAACAGTTTCCTTTGATCACCAAATGTGGTTACATAAGCAATACTGAGCTACAGCGTTCAGCTTCTGGGAATGGATATCATCTCAAGCTTGAGAACTTCCCAGGAGGAGCAGAAGCGTTTGAGACCATTCTCAAATTCTGCTACGGTTTTCCGGTGGACTTGAATCCTCTCAACGTAGCTGCACTGAGATGTGCATCAGAGTATCTGTACATGACCGAAGAGTTTCAAGACGGGAATCTAATCTCCAAGACAGATGGTTTCATCACCTTTGTAGTACTTGCCTCATGGAGAGACACGCTCACTGTTCTGAGATCATGTACAAGCTTATCTCCATGGGCAGAAAACCTCCAGATTGTAAGAAGATGCTATGACTTGCTAGCTTGGAAAGCATGCAATGATAGTTATGACATACCGGAAGATGTAGAAAACAATGAGAGAAGTCTATACAATGGTATAGCTAACCTTCAACTTGATCACTTCATGAGAGTTGTGACATCTGTAAACGCAAGAAGGGGTAAACCAGAGGTTATAGGTAGACTCATCATGAAGCACGCAGAGAACTGGTTGCCGCTAATCGATGAGGATATGGAAGGCATACGAGGTTATGGATCAGGAAACAATGAGTTTCAGTTCAGTGTTGAACGAGAAAGAACAGAGGGAAGCACTTTAGGATGTCAAGAACAAAGAGAACCATTGAAAGCTTAGTAAGCGTGCTTCCTACGCAACCTGAAGCAGTAGTACCATGCCAGTTTCTGTTGAGGTTGCTGAAGACAGCGATTGTGTATTCGGCATCCCCAGCTTTAATATCTGATCTTGAGAAGAGAGTCGGTATGGCATTGGAAGATGCTAATGTATGTGACCTCCTGATTCCTAACTTCAAGAATGAAGATCAACAAAAGGAGCAAGGTGAGTTTAATGTACTCTTAAGCAACTTTGATGTTAAGTATCAAAGGTCCTTAGTTCATCTGGAAAGGACTCTGGCCATTGTGTCAGGGATCCCAGGTTCAAATGACCGCGGAAACGAAACTAATATTATATATATATTATGGTTTCGGCCCCGAACTAGTATTCAAAAGAAGAAAAACTCTGATGTTAAGTACTTAAACTAAAGAACTCTTTGTTGATTTATGCGCAGATCACATGAGGAGTATACAATATACAACGTAGACGTGGTTCAGAGGATTCTCGAGTATTTTGTTATGCATGAGCAGCAGCAACAACAGCAACAACAGGTTCAAGGGAAGCCAAGTATAACAAAGCTATTGGACAATTACTTAGCTGAGATTGCAAAAGATCCATGTCTATCAATCACCAAGTTTCAAGTTCTAGCAGAGATGTTGCCTGAAAACGCTTGGAAATGCCATGATGGTCTCTATAGAGCAATTGATATGTTTCTCAAGGTAGTAGCTATTCATCTCTAAATTAAAACAAAAAAAACATTTAATTGATTCATCATCCTTGTTTCAGACTCATCCTTCACTATCAGAGCATGATAGGAGAAGACTGTGCAAAACAATGGACTGTGAGAAACTATCTCGATGCGTGCCTCCACGCTGCACAAAATGATCGGTTGCCTTTGAGAACTATAGTCCAGGTATGTGATAAATAGAGCAATTTTTTTTCAATATTCCACAAGCCGTTCTTGAAGTCAAAGAATTGATATGAGTGACTGATTTCATCATAAACAAAGATCAATACTCAGGTGCTTTTCTCGGAACAAGTGAAGATAAGGATGATGATGATGCAAGACAAGCAAGCAGCGGGGACCAATGAAGAAAATCCTGAAGGTCTTGAGGATAAACGAACATCCAGAGATAGTGAGATAATCACACTCAAGGGAGAGCTGGAGAATGTAAAGAGGAAGTTGGCAGAGCTTCAGGACAACTACAATGAGCTTCATCAAGTGTATGAAAAGCTAAACAGTAGCAAACAGAAGAGCACACAGAACTGGGGGCTGCGTTGGGAAAAGATTAAGAAGTCACTCCAGATAAAACGTGAAGAAGATGAAACAAGAGACAAGCCACAAAGACGAAGTTCCACGGGACCAAGAACCAGCTTGAGGAGAAGAATGTCCATGTCATAAGCCCTAGCTAGCTTTGTGCTTTACTGATGCACCACAATCTGTTTGAACTAAGTTTGCGTAGCTTCCAAAGTGAACACACAAACTAAGTGGAATCAAGAGTTAAATTCTATCATTTTTCATCAGTAATGTGATTAAAAACGTTTGATACTTCTTGTCATGAAATATATCGTTCAAGTTTGTTCAGTATATAGATTTTATTACATTTCAGTTTAGAGTTTCTGTAAAAATTCAATATATAAATCTTTAATTTGAGAAGAAAAGTTTTAAATAATAAATTTCAGTTCTGGTCATTCAAAAAATCATATACCAATGCAATAGACAGACGGAAACAACTAGGTTGTAACGAGTATATGATGTTACGTTATATGTTTATTTATATAGATTTTCAGTATTTGGTTGCCTAACAAACCAACTGCTCCACTCACGTTTATCTGAGCACCAACCACGTTACCCCTGCGGCTATGTCTTGGAGTTAAACAAGAAACGAATGACATAAAGCCTTGATCAGTTTGTTTTTACCTATAATAAGTTTTTAAATCCCATAAATATAACTTTAACAATGTCGATTTCTTAATTCTGAAGAAATATAACTAAGAATTCAGTTTTTATACAAATCCAATAGATCTAAACATGATGTTTCATCCGTGCTGTTTATGCTGCTAACTACAATAAGGATCTGCTCAAGGAATTATACAAAGAGCTATCTGGTGACTTCGAGGTTCGTTAAAGATCCAAATTCTGTATATATTGTTTTCTTTTAGTATAGTACGACAGATCTGTAAACTCTATATGTTTTGTTTGAAGATCATGTACAAGCTTATCTCCATGGGCAGAAAACCTCCAGATTGTAAGGAGATGCTGCGACTTGCTCGCTTGGAAAGCATGCAATGATAATCATGACATACCAGAAGATGTGGATAGCAACGAGAGAAGTCTATACAACGGTATAGCCAACCTTCAACTTGATCACTTCATGAGGGTTGTGACAACTATAAACGCAAGAAGGGCCAAACCAGAGATTATAGGTAGACTCATCATGAAGTACGCGGAGAACTGGTTGCCGCTGATCGATGAGGATATGGAAGGGATACGAGGCTACGGGTCAGGAAACAATGAGTTGCAGTTCAGTGTTGAACGAGGAAGAACAGAGGAAAGCAGTTTAGGGTGTCAAGAACAGAAGAGAATCATCGAAAGCTTAGTAAGCGTGCTTCCTACGCAACCTGGAGCAGTAGTACCATGCCAGTTTCTGTTGAGGTTATTGAAGACAGCCATTGTGTACTCTGCATCACCAGCTTTAGTATCTGATCTTGAGAAGCGGGTTGGTATGGCGTTGGAAGATGCTAATGTATGTGACCTCTTGATTCCTAACTTCAGAAATGAAGATCAACAGAAAGGAGTCAGGTGAGTTTAATCTACTCTTAAGCAACTTTGATGTTTAAGTACTTAACCTTTGTTGATTTATGCGCAGCTCACATGAGGAGTATACAATATACAACGTAGACGTGGTTCAGAGGATTCTCGAGTATTTTGTTATGCATGAGCAGCAGCAACAACAGCAACAACAGGTTCAAGGGAAGCCAAGTATAACAAAGCTATTGGACAATTACTTAGCTGAGATTGCAAAAGATCCATGTCTATCAATCACCAAGTTTCAAGTTCTAGCAGAGATGTTGCCTGAAAACGCTTGGAAATGCCATGATGGTCTCTATAGAGCAATTGATATGTTTCTCAAGGTAGTAGCTATTCATCTCTAAATTAAAACAAAAAAAAAAACATTTAATTGATTCATCATCCTTGTTTCAGACTCATCCTTCACTATCAGAGCATGATAGGAGAAGACTATGCAAAACAATGAACTGTGAGAAACTATCTCTTGATGCGTGCCTTCACGCTGCACAAAATGATCGGTTGCCTTTGAGAACTATCGTCCAGGTATATGTGATAATAGAGCAATTTTTTTTCAATATTCCACAAGCCGTTCTTGAAGTCAAAGAATTGATATGAGTGACTGATTTCATCATAAACAAGATCAACACTCAAGTGCTATTCTCGGAACAAGTGAAGATGAGGATGATGATGCAAGAGAAGCAATCGGGGAACAATGAAGAGAACCCTGAAGGTCGTGAGGATAAACGAACGTCAAGAGATAGTGAAGTAAGGACACTTAAGGGAGAGCTGGAGAATGTGAAGTTAAAGATGGCAGAGCTTGAGGAAGATTACAATGAGCTTCAACAAGAGTATGAAAAGCTGAATAGTAGCAAACAGAAGAGCACGCAGTACTGGGGATTGAGTTGGCAAAAGATGAAGAGATCATTCCAGATGAAACGAGAAGACGATGAAACAAGAGACACGCCACGACGAAGACGTAGTTCCACGGGGCCAAGAACCAGCTTGACGAGGAGAAGAATGTCCATGTCATAAGCCAAAATAGCTTGCGATGTACTGATGGATTCATCGACAAGCGTGCACCACAATCATTGAGTTCATTTACAAAAAAAAAAAAAAAAAAATCATTGAGTTAAGTTTGTGTAGCGTTCCAAAGTGAAACACAAGTCAAGTGGAATCAAGAGTCAAATTATATCATTTTTTATCAGTATGTGGTTAAGTGTCATTCTCTTCTATAGTATATAGCATAGGGTCGAATAATCATTTTCGATGAGAACTATCATATATAATCAATGTCTCCTAAACTATGATATTGTTCTATAAATTTAAAGTTCGAAATCCTTATTTTCGAAGACTGAAAATTCCAAACTCCAAACTTGTGTAACTAAAGTTCTTTTTTTTTTTTGGCAATTACATTACTTTAAAATATTTTTAATGTTTTGTAATCAAACCGTAAACTTTGTAAACTAGACGTTAAAACATATTAATTAATACTCGTTAGAAATAGCTCTGGACTCAAGTTGCAAAAAAAAAAGCTCTGGACTCAAAATGTATTGACGGAAAAAGCTAGGTTATCAGTATACGACGTTACGATATAAGTTTTTCTAGATTTCCAGAATTTGGTTGCCAAACAAACCAACTGCTCCACTCACGTTTATCTGAGCACCAACCACGTTACCCCTGCGGCTATGTCTTGGAGTTAAACAAGAAACGAATGACATAAAGCCTTGATCAGTTTGTTTTACCTATAATAAGTTTTAAATCCCATAAATATAACTTTAACAGTGTCGATTTCTTTTTTTTTTTTTTCTTAACAAACAGTGTCGATTTCTTAATTCTGAAGAAATATAACTAAGAATTCAGTTTTATACAAATCCAATAGATCTAAACATGATGTTTCATCCGTGCTGTTTATGCTGCTAACTACAATAAGGATCTGCTCAAGGAATTATACAAAGAGCTATCTGGTGACTTCGAGGTTCGTTAAAGATCCAAATTCTGTATATATTGTTTTCTTTTAGTATAGTACGACAGATCTGTAAACTCTATATGTTTTGTTTGAAAATCAAATACAGCGAGCTGTGATGTTGTGGACACTTGAACCAGCAGAGAAAGATGCGTATTTGGCTAAGGAATCAACAAAAATGTTCACCAAAGACAATTGGGTTCTAGTTGAAATCGCTTGTACTAGATCTTCCCTTGAGTTTTTCAGGGCCAAGCAAGCATACCAAGTTCGCTACAAGACATCTATTGAAGAAGATGTCGCCTAACACACATCTGGAGTGTCAGAAAGGTATTATATATAAGTATGTTAAAATTTATGAGCCTGCATCTCAAAATCAATACAAAACAAATATAAGGCATCATTACATATCATTTGTTTACTAGAAGAAGACTCTTACGTGAATTCATAACAAAGTTAAATCATATACTATGTCATATTATTTGTACGCATGCCGTTGTCTATATGCAGCTCTTGGTTCCTCTTGTGAGTACCTTTAGGTACGATGGAGATGAAGTAAACATGATGATTGCTAAGTCTGAGGCTAAGATACTTCACTAGAAGATGGAGGCGAAGGATTACAATGATGGAGATCTCATTAGAATCCTGACAACAAGAAGCAAAGCTCAAATCAGTGCAACACTCAATCACTTCAAAAATAAGTTCGGAACTTCCATTACGAAATACCTTAAAGAGGATTCCGACAACGAATATGTTCAGCTACTTAAAGCCGTGATCAAATGCTTGACTTATCCAGAGAAGTATTTTGAGAAAGTTCTTCGTCAAGCCATCAACAAAATGGGAATTAACTGACGAGTGGGGACTTACTAGAGTGGTCACCACACGAGCTGAGTTCGACATGGAACGGATCAAAGAGGAATACTTGCGCAGGAACAGTGTCCCACTTGACCGAGCCATTGCCAAAGACACCCATGGTGCCTATGAGGATATTCTTCTAGCTCTTATCGGACATGCCATACTTGAAGTTAAAACAATATTTGCGAGAGAAAGGGAGAGCAAAGTCTTATATATTATTATGTTAAATAAAACAGTTGTGATTGGTCTTGCATGAGTGTTTCAAAAAAAAAAAAAAAGATTGATCTTGCATGCAATCTTGTACTGTTGAAGGATTTATGAGTGTTTTTCAGTTTCTTTTGTTTGATTTCTACCGTTAATCTTATCATGAAACAACCTTTGCATGGGAGTTATTTGGGGTGAGAGTCTCTATACTCACAAAGACTTGTCATTCTTTCATCTTTCTGAAACTGAATAATTATAAACCAAATAAGAATGTAGCATATGATTTTGTTTGGTCAACAAAATATGAGAATTTTTTCACAGCTCAGATTATTCTTCTGTTATTATCTTTGAAAGCCAAATGCATATTCAGTCATCACTCTGGATATTAAATATAAATAGTTATTTTATTAAAAATAAAAAGTCTATAAATATTTTATTTCCATATTAGAAATGCTTTTAGTACAGTCCACGTCCACCCC
The DNA here is from genome assembly GCA_016771965.1 of Brassica carinata. Lineage (NCBI taxonomy): Eukaryota > Viridiplantae > Streptophyta > Magnoliopsida > Brassicales > Brassicaceae > Brassica > Brassica carinata. The sequence goes on from CM028694.1 coordinate 43,311,286, forward strand.
TTGTTTGGAAACTCGCTAGCTAATGCAGTAAAGACACGCCAGCCGCATTTATTAAAACGCGGAGAAAAATCGGAGAGTACCGGAGATGAATTTTGTATTTTTAATGTATAATACTCTATATACACACGTATAATACATATTTATGTATATTACATCATCAATATTTAAATTCATAATTTATAAAAAGACCAAATTGTAGAGATTTAGGGGTTTGCTTTTCGCTATTAGGGTTTTAGAAAAAAAAACATGAGAAATGTAAGTAGAAAAAAGGAATGTTGTTTTATGTGTGAAAAGATATGAGAACTTACGATTGGCTGAGGATTGGATTGCTAACATGAGTTATTAGGAAGGAAATCACGAGTTGGGCCAAGTAAATTTATTAATAATACGGCAGCTTCTACGTATTAAGCGTTCGTACATGGCTCAGCGTAGAAAGCATCAGATTTGGCCCAAGTCGCCACGTTCCACCTACGCATCACGTATACTCGGCCGAGTAATCGGCTCCGCGGACGAGTTTTTGAACAAGGAGTCCACCTAATGATAAAAGGCAAAGATATAATACCTTTTTGCCAATTTTATTTTTGACTTTTTCTGTCACATGGATTACACAGTCTGTAGTAATAAATAAAAGGTTTCACATTTACATATTTACTTAAATTACTAATATTTTTAATATTTTTAAAAATCATTTCATTATTTAAGACGATGTGCATGTTCCTCGTCCCCAGTTTCTCCGTCTCATTTAAACAGTGAAAACAAAAACAACTGGAAAGAATATTCAGTGGTCGAACGATGGCGTCTCTCAAAATTCCTGCAAATGTTCCTCTTCCCGAAGAAGACTCCGAGCAGCTCCGCAAGGCCTTTAAAGGTTTTCCTCCAATCTCTCTTCATTAAAAGTTAAAACTAGACTTCACCTTGATGCATGAAGTCTATATTTTTTAATATTTTTTGTTTGGTTATATATCATTTAGTAGCTATATCTATTTCCAAATCATTATCCTATTATATGAGGGGTTTGAATGTTTGGTCGTTTACTTTTGTTATACGTCTAATGATCTACAGATCTAGCTAGTTTGGTTGATAATATGTATATATATATATAAGTTTCGTAAGAAATGGATTATGGGTAACCTCTTTTTTCTTTTCAAACGATTCAAAGCTTATGTAAATCACAATTTTAGTACAATGAATGGAAGACTTAAGTGTTTTGTTACTGATGATGAAATCATTTTTTTTTAAAAAGACATTAGTAAAATACAAAAATGCCTGGAAAAAACATACAAAAATGCGTGTAAAACAAAAGTTCCGTCCAGTTTGTAAGTTGTAACTGACGATGAAATAAGTATATATGAAGATATTGAGTTATTGGCTTTCGAAAATTAAAGTTTAATTTTCGACAGTGTCTCAACATCACCGTTGAGATATTCCTGACTTTTGCGTGTGTGGATGTGGTGCAGGATGGGGAACAAACGAGGGGATGATCATATCAATCTTGGCACATAGAAACGCAGCGCAACGTAGCTTAATCCGTGCTGTTTATGCAGCTAACTACAACAAAACCTTCTCAATGAATTAGACAAAGAGCTATCCGGTGACTTTGAGGTTTGTCAAAGGAAACAAAATCTCTATATCTTCTCTGTCTTGTTTTGGTCTGAGTATACTATAATGGTTTGTCTGAGAGAGCCAGAGATCTTACCAAGATGTTCACCAAAACAACTGGGTTCTTGTTGAAATCGCCTGTACTAGACCTGCTCTTGAGTTTTTCAAAGCCAAGCAAGCATACCAAGTTCGCTACAAGACATCTATTGAAGAAGATGTCGCCTAACACACATCTGGAGATATCCGAAAGGTTCATAAAACACATATATATTCTTGAGCTTCCATCTCTGAACTCGTTGTTAAAATATTAAAAAAAAGAGAAATTGCTAATGTTGTGTTGTTGCTTTAATTTAATCACTTGTGGAAAAAAAATGCAGCTATTGGTTCCTCTTGTGAGCACCTTTAGGTACGATGGAAACGCTGATGAGGTCAACATGAAGCTGGCTTCTTCAGAAGCTAAGACACTTCACAAGAAGATTACTGAGAAGGCTTACACTGATGAAGATCTCATCAGAATCCTGACAACAAGGAGCAAAGCTCAGATCATGGCCACCCTTAATCACTTCAAGGACAAGTTTGGAAGTTCCATTAACAAGTATTTAAAGGAAGATTCAGAAGATGAATATGTTCAACTACTCAAAACCACGATCAAATGCTTGACATATCCAGAGAAGTACTATGAGAAGGTTCTACGTCGAGCCATCAACAAGGTGGGAACAGACGAATGGGCACTCACTAGAGTGGTCACTACACGAGCTGAAGTCGACATGGAGCGGATCAAAGAGGAATACTTACGCAGGAACAGCGTTCCTCTTGATCGAGCCATTGCTAATGACACTTCTGGTGACTACAAGGACATTCGCCCTTCTCGGTCATGACCATTCTTAAAAAAAAATCATTGAGTTAAGTTTGTGTAGCGTTCCAAAGTGAAACACAAGTCAAGTGGAATCAAGAGTCAAATTATATCATTTTTATCAGTATGTGGTTAAGTGTCATTCTCTTCTATAGTATATAGCATAGGGTCGAATAATCATTTTCGATGAGAACTATCATATATAATCAATGTCTCCTAAACTATGATATTGTTCTATAAATTTAAAGTTCGAAATCCTTATTTTCGAAGACTGAAAATTCCAAACTCCAAACTTGTGTAACTAAAGTTCTTTTTTTTTTTTGGCAATTACATTACTTTAAAATATTTTTAATGTTTTGTAATCAAACCGTAAACTTTGTAAACTAGACGTTAAAACATATTAATTAATACTCGTTAGAAATAGCTCTGGACTCAAGTTGCAAAAAAAAAAGCTCTGGACTCAAAATGTATTGACGGAAAAAGCTAGGTTATCAGTATACGACGTTACGATATAAGTTTTTTCTAGATTTCCAGAATTTGGTTGCCAAACAAACCAACTGCTCCATTGACGTTTAACTTAGCACCAGCCACGTGACCCCTACGGCTATGTCTTGGAGTTAAACAAGAAACTAATGACATAACCCTTGAAAATCTTGTTTTACCTATAATAAGTTTTTTGTCCTATAAAATATAACTTTAACAGTGTCGATTTCTTTTTTTTTTTTTTTTTCTTAACAAACAGTGTCGATTTCTTAATTCCGAAGAAATATAACTATGAATTCAGTTTTTAGAGTTAACAGTTTGTAAGTAAATATTAATAGTAATTAAATTTATACAAACCCAATAGAAACAACATATTGAAATTTTTACTTAACATAGTGATGATATCTATCAAATTATGTATTTTATATAGCTCAGCAGAATGATTCCTGGATTTATATTCTCTTTATATGCCAAAACAAATATACTTTATATATGTCAAAAGCAAGTAAACATGTCTTTCACAATCTTGAATCATAAGTTGTTTTTGTTTTCAGATTTTTTTTTAAAAAAAATTTTAATAGTTAAACATATTTTTTAATTGAATGGGATACTCTTTACTTATCAAAGCAAAACGTGTCAATGGCAAATCTAAATCATAAGTTTCTGACCCATTCTATGCTTAAATACTTCACTTCAAATGTATTTTATTCAACTCAATTACTATTCAACCCCATTTTCAATTAATTAAAATCTTCTTATGCCTGCCTGTTTTCTTTTTCTTTTTCTCTTTTTATTAATTTACTTTAATTGCCAAGTCATTCTACTAACATATATTTTTATTCAACTTAATTACTATTTAATCATATTTTCAATTGATTAACTTCCTTTTCTGCCAACTGTATTGATTTTATTCTTTCTTTTTATTGATTTACTTAAATTGCCAAGCCTTTTTCAAAGAAATTTTTAAATTCATAAATATAGTAGATTTGCTTTTATTGAATTTTGAGTTACATTTCAGTATTTAAGTAAGACATTGTGCCTCTACGAATCTACCACATCATTCAGAAATCAAAGAAGAAAAACATATAGTTAAACATATTTTTAATTGAATGGGATACTCTTTACTTATCAAAGCAAAACGTGTCAATGGCAAATCTAAATCATAAGTTTCTGACCCATTCTATGCTTAAATACTTCACTTCAAATGTATTTTATTCAACTCAATTACTATTCAACCCCATTTTCAATTAATTAAAATCTTCTTATGCCTGCCTGTTTTCTTTTTCTTTTCTCTTTTATTAATTTACTTTAATTGCCAAGTCATTCTACTAACATATATTTTATTCAACTCAATTACTATTCAACCCCATTTTCAATTAATTAAAATCTTCTTATGCCTGCCTGTTTTTTCTTTTTATTAATTTACTTTAATTGCCAAGTCATTCTACTAACATATATTTTATTCAACTCAATTACTATTCAACCCCATTTTCAATTAATTAAAATCTTCTTATGCCTGCCTGTTTTCTTTTTCTTTTCTCTTTTTATTAATTTACTTTAATTGCCAAGTCATTCTACTAACATATATTTTATTCAACTCAATTACTATTCAACCCCATTTTCAATTAATTAAAATCTTCTTATGCCTGCCTGTTTTTTCTTTTTATTAATTTACTTTAATTGCCAAGTCATTCTACTAACATATATTTTATTCAACTCAATTACTATTCAACCCCATTTTCAATTAATTAAAATCTTCTTATGCCTGCCTGTTTTCTTTTTCTTTTCTCTTTTTATTAATTTACTTTAATTGCCAAGTCATTCTACTAACATATATTTTATTCAACTCAATTACTATTCAACCCCATTTTCAATTAATTAAAATCTTCTTATGCCTGCCTGTTTTCTTTTTCTTTTTCTCTTTTATTAATTTACTTTAATTGCCAAGTCATTCTACTAACATATATTTTATTCAACTCAATTACTATTCAACCCCATTTTCAATTAATTAAAATCTTCTTATGCCTGCCTGTTTTCTTTTTCTTTTCTCTTTTATTAATTTACTTTAATTGCCAAGTCATTCTACTAACATATATTTTATTCAACTCAATTACTATTCAACCCCATTTTCAATTAATTAAAATCTTCTTATGCCTGCCTGTTTTCTTTTTCTTTTTCTCTTTTATTAATTTACTTTAATTGCCAAGTCATTCTACTAACATATATTTTATTCAACTTAATTACTATTTAATCATATTTTCAATTGATTAACTTCCTTTTCTGCCAACTGTATTGATTTTATTCTTTCTTTTTATTGATTTACTTAAATTGCCAAGCCTTTTTCAAAATTTTATAGTTTGTCAAGAAAACTTTAAAAAATTACACAACTATTTTTCAGTTTGGAAGATTACATGAATTTTGAATTTGTTTTTGTTACTACGTTGCTACACTATCTTATAAAAATATTTGAATTTTGGTAATATTTTCTATTTTTTTCTCAACATATTTCTTTATAATTAAAATAAAAATATAATTAAAATTTGATTCGTCGTTAATATTTTAAATGAATTATTAAAATTTTAATAGTTTTCTAATAACATATTTTTAAATAGTATATGAACTAAAGGTTATTATATACTATTATATTTATATATAAACATTTTAAACAATATATTGTTGAGAGTCTCAAAATCAGTACAAAACAAATATATGGAACTATTATCTATCTTTTGCTTACTAGATGAAGAGTATTACATAGGTTCCTAGCAAAGTTAATTCATATGCTATGTAAATAAGTTTCTAACATATGCATGTTGTTTACGCAGCTCTTGGTTCCGCTTGTGAGCACCTTTAGGTACGATGGAGATGAAGTGAACATGATGATTGCTAAGTCTGAGGCTAAGATACTTCACGAGAAGATGGAGGCGAAAGATTACAATGATGGAGATCTCATCAGAATCTTGACAACAAGGAGCAAAGCTCAAATCAGCGCAACGCTCAATCACTTCAAAACAAGTTTGGAACTTCCATTACAAAATACCTAAAGGAGGATTCGGACAACGAATATGTTCAACTACTTAAAGCCATGATCAAATGCTTGACTTATCCAGAGAAGTACTTTGAGAAAGTTCTACGTCAAGCCATCAACAAAATGGGAACTGACGAGTGGGCCCTAACTAGAGTGGTCACTACACGAGCTGAGTTCGACATGGAACGGATCAAAGAGGAATACTTACGCAGGAACAGTGTCCCACTTGACCGAGCCATTGCCAAAGACACTCATGGTGACTATGAGGATATTCTTCTAGCTCTTATCGGACATGGCCATGCTTGAAATTAAAACAACATTTGCGAGCAAAATCTTATTATTATTATTGTGTTTAATAAAACAGTTGTGATTGGTCCTGCATGCAACCTGGTAATGTTGAATGATTTATGAGTGTTTTTCAGTTTCTTCTGTTTGATTTCAGCAGTTAATCTTATCATGAAACAACCTTTGCATGGGAGTTATTTGGGGTGAGAGTCTCTATACTCACAAAGACTTGTCATTCTTTCATCTTTCTGAAACTGAATAATTATAAACCAAATAAGAATGTAGCATATGATTTTGTTTGGTCAACAAAATATGAGAATTTTTTCACAGCTCAGATTATTCTTCTGTTATTATCTTTGAAAGCCAAATGCATATTCAGTCATCACTCTGGATATTAAATATAAATAGTTATTTTATTAAAAATAAAAAGTCTATAAATATTTTATTTCCATATTAGAAATGCTTTTAGTACAGTCCACGTCCACCTTGTTTGGAAACTTCGCTAAACGTTAGCAAATGCTGCAGACCTAGCGATTGTCATTAAAGGAGAAAAATCGAGTACTTCGGAGATGAATTTTGTATTTTTAATGTATAATACTCTATATACACACGTATAATACATATTTATGTATATTACATCATCAATATTTAATTCATAATTTATAAAAAGACCAAATTGTAGAGATTTAGGGTTTGCTTTTCGCTATTAGGGTTTTAGAAAAAAAAACATGAGAAATGTAAGTAGAAAAAAAAGGAATGTTGTTTTATGTGTGAAAAGATATGAGAACTTACGATTGGCTGAGGATTGGATTGCTAACATGAGTTATTAGGAAGGAAATCACGAGTTGGGCCAAGTAAATTTATTAATAATACGGCAGCTTCTACGTATTAAGCGTTCGTACATGGCTCAGCGTAGAAAGCATCAGATTTGGCCCAAGTCGCCACGTTCCACCTACGCATCACGTATACTCGGCCGAGTAATCGGCTCCGCGGACGAGTTTTTGAACAAGGAGTCCACCTAATGATAAAAGGCAAAGATATAATACCTTTTTTGCCAATTTTATTTTTGACTTTTTCTGTCACATGGATTACACAGTCTGTAGTAATAAATAAAAAGGTTTCACATTTACATATTTACTTAAATTACTAATATTTTTTTTAATATTTTTTAAAAAATCATTTCATTATTTAAGACGATGTGCATGTTCCTCGTCCCCCAGTTTCTCCGTCTCATTTAAACAGTGAAAACAAAAAAAACAACTGGAAAGAATATTCAGTGGTCGAACGATGGCGTCTCTCAAAATTCCTGCAAATGTTCCTCTTCCCGAAGAAGACTCCGAGCAGCTCCGCAAGGCCTTTAAAGGTTTTCCTCCAATCTCTCTTCATTAAAAGTTAAAACTAGACTTCACCTTGATGCATGAAGTCTATATTTTTTAATATTTTTTGTTTGGTTATATATCATTTAGTAGCTATATCTATTTCCAAATCATTATCCTATTATATGAGGGGTTTGAATGTTTGGTCGTTTACTTTTGTTATACGTCTAATGATCTACAGATCTAGCTAGTTTGGTTGATAATATGTATATATATATATAAGTTTCGTAAGAAATGGATTATGGGTAACCTCTTTTTTTTCTTTTCAAACGATTCAAAGCTTATGTAAATCACAATTTTAGTACAATGAATGGAAGACTTAAGTGTTTTGTTACTGATGATGAAATCATTTTTTTAAAAAGACATTAGTAAAATACAAAATGCCTGGAAAAAACATACAAAAATGCGTGTAAAACAAAAGTTCCGTCCAGTTTGTAAGTTGTAACTGACGATGAAATAAGTATATATGAAGATATTGAGTTATTGGCTTTCGAAAATTAAAGTTTAATTTTCGACAGTGTCTCTCAACATCACCGTTGAGATATTCCTGACTTTTTGCGTGTGTGGATGTGGTGCAGGATGGGGAACAAACGAGGGGATGATCATATCAATCTTGGCTCACAGAAATGCCGAGCAACGCAGCTTCATCCGTGCTGTTTATGCTGCTAACTACAATAAGGATCTTCTCAAGGAATTAGACAAAGAGCTATCCGGTGACTTCGAGGTTCGTTAAGGATCCAAATTCTGTATATATTATTACTTTTTAGTATAGTACGACAGATCAGTAAAATCTATATGTTTGTTTGAAAATCAAATAGCGAGCTGTGATGTTGTGGACTCTTGAGCCAGTAGAGAGAGATGCATATTTGGCCAAAGAATCTACCAAGATGTTCACCAAAACAACTGGGTTCTTGTTGAAATCGCCTGTACTAGACCTGCTCTTGAGTTTTTCAAAGCCAAGCAAGCATACCAAGCTCGCTACAAGACCTCTCTTGAGGAGGATGTTGCGTACCACACATCTGGAGATATCCGAAAGGTTCATAAAACACATATATATTCTTGAGCTTCCATCTCTGAACTCGTTGTTAAAATATTAAAAAAAAGAGAAATTGCTAATGTTGTGTTGTTGCTTTAATTTAATCACTTGTGGAAAAAAAATGCAGCTATTGGTTCCTCTTGTGAGCACCTTTAGGTACGATGGAAACGCTGATGAGGTCAACATGAAGCTGGCTTCTTCAGAAGCTAAGACACTTCACAAGAAGATTACTGAGAAGGCTTACACTGATGAAGATCTCATCAGAATCCTGACAACAAGGAGCAAAGCTCAGATCATGGCCACCCTTAATCACTTCAAGGACAAGTTTGGAAGTTCCATTAACAAGTATTTAAAGGAAGATTCAGAAGATGAATATGTTCAACTACTCAAAACCACGATCAAATGCTTGACATATCCAGAGAAGTACTATGAGAAGGTTCTACGTCGAGCCATCAACAAGGTGGGAACAGACGAATGGGCACTCACTAGAGTGGTCACTACACGAGCTGAAGTCGACATGGAGCGGATCAAAGAGGAATACTTACGCAGGAACAGCGTTCCTCTTGATCGAGCCATTGCTAATGACACTTCTGGTGACTACAAGGACATGCTTCTCGCCTTCTCGGTCATGACCATTCTTAAAACAACATCATCGTTTCATTGTCTTTAATAAAACAGCTACATGATTGATAAGTGTTCGTCATTATCTTTTGGTAACTGATCCTTAGTTTTATTGCAACAATTTATTCGGGTCTTGAATCATATAAAAATATTATTTATAACGACTCATTCAAATTAGTTTGAATTAGATCTTATTTATTACAAACTAGATACCATCTAGCGCACATGCCACAACAAAGCTTCATAATCTAAGCAATCACATGTCTTACAATCTTTACACCCACAAAGATCTTCAACTCTCTTAGTGTTCACCAACTTTGAAGCTTGAAGTTTCAAACCTATCTTCAACATAAGAGGCTTATTACAATCTTTCGCCTCACCCATCACAACAAATCTCTATTTCCATCCCATCCGACTCCATAACCGATTTCCAAGAAACCTCTCCTCTACCCACCAACTCTGATCTCGACCATTTACCCATAAACGATGTCGTTTTCCTTCTCCGCAGCTCGAAAAGGACGCTTTCTTGCTTCAGTTCCTCGACGGCGGTTTCGTTCCCTTGGCACTCCAAACCGAATGATTGGTTCCATATCGTGACATCGTTGTCTGGTCTTGAACAGATCTCTGTAGTGTTTAGTTCAACCTTACGGTTACTTCCTGCATGGAGATAGAATCTAATGAAGAGAGCTTGGTGATGACTTGAGCTCTACGTTTCTCGCTTCCACTATTTTAACTTCAAATTTAAGAGAACAAAGGTTCCTCACGACACCCATTTCTTGAAACTTTCCAGTCAAATCAAGAATCTTATTTCTTCTACAAGAGAATAATAAGTAGAGAAGATTTTAGAGGAATGAAGGTGAGTGTTATGAATATGTGCATGGGCCAAATCATCAGTATTTACACTAGATTTTCCACATTGTAATTAATTAAAATATTCGAACTATGTTAGTGATGGTCGTATTTTATAGACTAAACTCTTGAGCATCACTAAGGAGCAAGGGTCGATTATAGATATAATCTGTGTCTGATCACCTCATCACCATATAGATACTAGATAGAGAAGTATCTCTATCCATTTACAAAAGAAAATACAGTTTAATGCAGATATGCCATTTCGACGACTTGGTTATTAACATATACATTTCGCGTGGACACCATCCAATAGCCGAAAGTTGTTTTGAAATAGAGTCAACACGATTAAATTTGAATAATAACAACTAGATTTTAACCTGGACGTCCGTCTTGAATAATTTTTATTTTATAAATATATTTGATATTATTACAAATGTTTTAAATATACAAATTTTATTTTATTATTATATATTGTGTAACTCATAAATTTATTTTATATTTTTATTCGACATTATTAACATATAGTTACTTGTTTCATACATTTTACTTTTTATTTACTAATATATTTTCGAAGTTAGGTCCAATAAAATAACAATATAAAATAATCAAATAGATAATCTCTTTTAAAAATCACGTTTTTCTTTAATTTATACATTTTTCTATAATACATTTTAAAATTTTATTTATTTATATTATAGAAAAAAATATGTTTAAGATAATTTATATTTACATGTTGTGTTTAAAAAATGTAATTTAACATATATTATTTTAGTATTTAGCAGGATTTATAAGGAAAACACTGTTTTGTTTAAATAATATATCCCTATTATTTTAGTAGATTTATATATAGTAGCATATAACACATTATTTTAGTAAATTTTATTGATATATGATATTTTGGATGTTATGATATTGAGTTTTCTTTTTATTTTTAATTAAGATTTCAAAATATTAGATTGCTTTAATTTTTACAACATATATAGTTTGTTTTTTCTTGGTGCATTTCAAAAAGTTATTCTTTATTATCTATGATATTATCTTTTGTAAAATTTGAAATATATCATTTTGTGTTTGAATATTTATTTTCAAAATTTTATAGTTTGTCAAGAAAACTTTAAAAAATTACACAACTATTTTTCAGTTTGGAAGATTACATGAATTTTGAATTTGTTTTTGTTACTACGTTGCTACACTATCTTATAAAAAATATTTGAATTTTGGTAATATTTTCTATTTTTTTCTCAACATATTTCTTTATAATTAAAATAAAAAATATAATTAAAATTTGATTCGTCGTTAATATTTTAAATGAATTATTAAAATTTAATAGTTTTCTAATAACATATTTTTTAAATAGTATATGAACTAAAGGTTATTATATACTATTATATTTATATATAAACATTTTAAACAATATATTGTTGAGAGTTTCAAAATAAATAAAAAGATAATATATAATTGTAGATATAAAAGTTTAACATATTTTAATAAATTTATTTTTGTATAAAAATTTTATATATTTTACAAATTTTAACCCACTTTAATGATGAGTGATAATTTATTTAGATGATTTTTTAAATTGTTTTTGTTAATTTACCTATTTAATAGAATTTTTTCATATTTAATTCATATAGCACTTATATTTTTATATAACACAGAATATAATTATAGAATTTATAAAGAATAATATATAATTTTTATTTTCTTGTTTTATAATAAAAGTTTTGTTAACATTGATTTATAACAATATTATATTACTAATTACAAAATTAATTAATATGTTATTGTATAAAAATATTTAAAATTTTTAGTAATATTTTGTTAGATTCTTTCTCAATAGATTTTGTTATAATTAAAAAAATCAAATTTATAGTTGGTTTATTATTAATGTAAATAATCAAATATGTTATATTACCTAATTCTTTAAGTGGTTCTACTATGACTTGTTAATAGTAGATAAAATAGGATCCTAAATTAATAGATTAGATATAAGAATTTGAAATAATTAAAAGTACATGTAATTTCTAACTTATTCTGTATTTCAAAAAAAGAAATTTTGCAAAAGTTATATTCTTAAGTTTGGCACTTATGAAATTATGTGATTGAAGTTTATATGTGATTGAAGTTTATTTAACGACATACGTGTGTTCATAATGGCAGGTATCTCTAAGTATAACAAAGATTCAATCAAGTTAGAGCAAATTAACATATTGCACGAAAATAAGGTGTAAAAAGAGATCGTATCTAATCTATCTACTTAAGAAAAGAGGAACCAAACACATACATATTCTTTGTGTGATGATATTATGTCGATGAGAAACTTATAAATCAACTTAGAGCAAGTATCATCTTTAGTAAAAGAGGTCCAAATCAAAGTTATTGTATCGATAATATAATTGTATATATACAGTCGGTCTACATTAATAGATTACATAGAACGTAATTCGTTTGTTATACTTATAATAGAGTACATCCAGAATTAAATTAAATCGTGTCAATATATTGGTTTATTTTTAATAGATTTTAATGTTGGTTTAATGGAAGTTGTCCGGTTCCATTTGTAACAGCAGTGTGTTACATAATAATTAGATTGTAACAATCTTGAAATGATCCATAAATTAAGCAGCTTTCTAACAAACTTGAAACAGTCCAAAACTTAAATGACAACATTAATGGTAGATAAATTTAGGACTCTATTTTAATAGAGCAGATGTTATACGAGACACTAGTCAATTACTTGTGTGTACAAATGAGTATGGAATTTGACTCATAATAGGTAACAATGTTATTACCTCATAATAACAATGTTGAGTATGGAATTTGACTCAAAATATAAAACTACAAAAAAGGTATGAGCCACAAATCCCATGATCAATTGTATACAAATACAAGACTGGTAAAATAAGAAAATGTGCAAAAATACTGTAATTTGAAATATGTTTTCATATCCAACACTCGTTTTCACAAATATGAAAGGGACATTATTCTTTTGATGCATATCCCTGTTCATATCCATTGGTGAAATCCAAAGGACAGCATTATAAACCTGACGTAGAAGATGAATAGTGCTTTGGTACATATCTTATTTCCTCCAATCAAATTTTAACTCTCGTGTCATCCACCATGGATTGAATGCTAGATCTTTCATTAAACAAGAAATGCTTTTTCATCTAAAATCTCTCCCAGTCATTGACAAAGAAATCTACAATCTCCAAATTTAAAAACCCATAAAACCATAACTTAAGACGAGAGAATGTAATTTATACAAATTGAAACTGACATCCTCTTGAATAATTCTTAGCTACATACACACCAAAGCAAAATAAATAAAATCACTGGAAAAACAAAACAACTTTTTCTTCTCAGTCCTTCTCTCAAGGACCTTGTTGTGTAACCCATTGTTTCAGGTCTTCTTCACATATCCTCTTCTGCTAGCTTTATGCTATATCCATGTCTCATACCTGAATAAACCCACAGATGTAGGCACCAAAAAACTATTAACTAAATTGAAAATCAGACAATGTCTTAATAATCATAATCATGCAACTAAACAGGCAGATAATTTACCTTTTGAGAAGTTTTCTCAGTTTTATCACTAGATTTCTCCCGGTTCTTCCACTTCTCTCCATGTCCTTCAACTTCTTCTTCCTCCTCCTCATCATCAAGTCCCATATGATCCCTCCCATCATCTCCAATATCACTCTCACTCGCAGTTTCCCACTCCGAATCATCGCTTTCATTCCCATACACTTCCCTCTCTTCCCCTTTCCTATGCACACCTCCATGCTTCAACGCTCTTTATATATTATTACTTTTAGTATAGTACGACAGATCAGTAAAATCTATATGTTTGTTTGAAAATCAAATAGCGAGCTGTGATGTTGTGGACACTTGAACCAGCGGAGAGAGATGCGTATTTGGCTAAGGAATCGACAAAAATGTTCACTAAAGACAATTGGGTTCTAGTTGAAATTGCTTGTACTAGATCTTCCCTTGACTTTTTCAGGGCCAAGCAAGCTTACCAAGTTCGCTACAAGACATCTATTGAGGAAGATGTCGCTTACCACACATCTGGAGATGTCCGAAAGGTATTATATATAAGTATGTTAAAATTATTAGCCTGCATCTCAAAATCAGTACAAAACAAATATATGGAACTATTATCTATCTTTTGCTTACTAGATGAAGAGTATTACATAGGTTCCTAGCAAAGTTAATTCATATGCTATGTAAATAAGTTTCTAACATATGCATGTTGTTTACGCAGCTCTTGGTTCCGCTTGTGAGCACCTTTAGGTACGATGGAGATGAAGTGAACATGATGATTGCTAAGTCTGAGGCTAAGATACTTCACGAGAAGATGGAGGCGAAAGATTACAATGATGGAGATCTCATCAGAATCTTGACAACAAGGAGCAAAGCTCAAATCAGCGCAACGCTCAATCACTTCAAAAACAAGTTTGGAACTTCCATTACAAAATACCTAAAGGAGGATTCGGACAACGAATATGTTCAACTACTTAAAGCCATGATCAAATGCTTGACTTATCCAGAGAAGTACTTTGAGAAAGTTCTACGTCAAGCCATCAACAAAATGGGAACTGACGAGTGGGCCCTAACTAGAGTGGTCACTACACGAGCTGAGTTCGACATGGAACGGATCAAAGAGGAATACTTACGCAGGAACAGTGTCCCACTTGACCGAGCCATTGCCAAAGACACTCATGGTGACTATGAGGATATTCTTCTAGCTCTTATCGGACATGGCCATGCTTGAAATTAAAACAACATTTGCGAGCAAAATCTTATTATTATTATTATTATTGTGTTTAATAAAACAGTTGTGATTGGTCCTGCATGCAACCTGGTAATGTTGAATGATTTATGAGTGTTTTTCAGTTTCTTCTGTTTGATTTCAGCAGTTAATCTTATCATGAAACAACCTTTGAATGAGAGTTTTTGGGGTTAGAGTCTTTATACTCACCCTTCCCGGTCATGACCATTCTTGAAACATCATCATCTCTCCCTTATCTTCAATAAAACAGTTGTGATTGGTCCTGCATGCAACCTGGTAATGTTGAATGATTTATGAGTGTTTTTCAGTTTCTTCTGTTTGATTTCAGCAGTTAATCTTATCATGAAACAACCTTTGAATGAGAGTTTTTTGGGGGTTAGAGTCTTTATACTCACCCTTCCCGGTCATGACCATTCTTGAAACATCATCATCTCTCCCTTATCTTCAATAAAACAGTTGCATGATTGATAAGTGTTCGTCATTATCTTTTGGTAACTGATCCCTAGTCTTCTCGTTTCATTGCAACAATTCATTCGGGTCTTGAATCAAATAAAGATCATTATTTATGGTAAAAACAACTCATTCAAATTACTTTGAATTAGACCTTGTTTATTACAAACTAGATTCCATCTAACGCACATGCCACAACAAAAGCTTCATAATCTAAGCAATCACATGTCCTACAATCTCGACACCCACAAAGATCTTCCACTCTCTTATTGTTCACCAACTTTGAAGCTTGGAGTTTTAAAGCTATCTTCAACATAAGAGGCTTATTACAATCTTTCGCCTCACCCATCACAACAAATCTCTCTATTTCCATCCCATCAGACTCCATAACCGATTTCCAAGAAACCTCTCCTCTACCCACCAACTCTGATCTCGACCATTTACTCATAAAAGATGTCGTTTTCCTTCTCCGCAGCTCGAAAACGACGCTCTCTTGCTTCAGTTCCTCGACGGCGGTTTCGTTCCCTTGGCACTCCAGACAGAATGATTGGTTCCAGACCATGACCTTGTCGTCTGATCTTGAACATATCTCTGTAGTGTTTAGCTCAATCTTACGGTTACTCCCTGCATGGAGATAGAATCTAACGAAGAGAGAGCTTGGTGATGACTTGAGCTCTACGTTTCTCGCTTCCACTATTTTAACTTCAAATTTAAGAGAACAAAAGTTCCTCACGATACCCATTTCTTGAACCTTTCTAGTCAAATCAAGAATCTTATTTCTTCACCGAGAGAATAATGAAGAGAAGATTTTAGTGGAATGAAGGTGAGTGTTATGAATATGTGCATGGGCCAAATCATCAGTATTTACACTAGATTTTCCACATTGTAATTAATTAAAATATTCGAACTATGTTAGTGATGGTCGTATTTTATAGACTAAACTCTTGAGCATCACTAAGGAGCAAGGGTCGATTATAGATATAATCTGTGTCTGATCACCTCATCACCATATAGATACTAGATAGAGAAGTATCTCTATCCATTTACAAAAAGAAAATACAGTTTAATGCAGATATGCCATTTCGACGACTTGGTTATTAACATATACATTTCGCGTGGACACCATCCAATAGCCGAAAGTAGTTTTGACATAGAGTCAACACGATTAGATTTAATAATACTAAATGTAATGGTAGATATCATCCGATTGCTTGTGTAGAAATGAGTAAGGAACCAACGTCAAGTTGGTCCAGTGGTAAAATGGTTGCAGCTGTAATTATCGCCACCTAAATTTAATTTATATTGGAAGAAATTATTTACAATATTCGAGTTTCCGACAAATAGGTGAAATCATTTTTTTAACATGATTACAAAAAAAAAATGAGTATGTAATTTGACTCCATAGATAAAACTGCAAAATAAATATGGAGCCACAAGTCCCATGATCAATTGTATACAAATACAAGACTGGTAAAATAAGAAAATGTGCAAAACTACTTGAATTTAGAAATTTGTTATCATATACATCTTTTCATAATATGAAAGGGACATTATTCTTTTGATGCATATCCCCTGTTCATATCCATTGGTGAAATCCAAAGGACAGCATTATAAACCTGACGTAGAAGATGAATAGTGCTTTGGTACATATCTTCTTTCCTCCAATCAAATTTTACTCCTAAGTGTTATCCACCTTGGATTGAATGCGAATATACAGTTTAAATGTATAACGTAAATAAAATGCTTTTTCATCTACTCTCCAAATCATTGACAAAGAAAATCAACAAATCTCCCAATAAAATCATTTCTTAACACAAGAGAGAATGTAATTTATACAAATTGAAACTCACATCCTCTTGAATAATTCTTAGCTACATACACACCAAAGCAAAAATAAATAAAATCACTGGAAAAACAAAACAACTTTTTCTTCTCAGTCCTTCTCTCAAGGACCTTGTTGTATTACTTGTTTCAGGCCTTCTTCACATTTCCTCTTCTGCTAGCTTTAGACTGTATCCATGTCTCATACCTGAATAAACCCATAGATTGTTGGCACCAAAAAAAAAACTATTTAACTAAATTGAAATCAGACATTAGGTTAAATCATACTCATACAACTAAACCGGTAGATAATTTACCTTTAGCCGAAGCTTTCTCGTTTTTATCACTAGATTTATCACGGTTCTTCCACTTGTCTCCATGGCCTTCATGTTCTTCTTCCTCCTCCTCATCATCAAGTCCCATATGATCCCTTCCATCATCTCCAATATCACTCTCACTCGCAGTTTCCCACTCCGAATCATCACTTTCATTGCCATACACTTCCCTCTCTTCCCCTTTCCTATGCACACCTCCATGCTTCAACGCCGCTTCTTTAAACAACCAAGCAGCCCTCATCTGCTTCTTCACCAACCGCTCCGCGTAGTCAGGAACCTTGTTCTGTCTCATGGACAGATCCGGATCATTCGACTGAGAACACTCGTTAATGAACAGAATCGCATCTAGCAAACTCTCTTTAGCTAATCCCAACATATCATATGCCTGAGCTCTTCTCCAAAGACTCTTGGCGTGCCTGTTCACAGGGTTGTGCAAGGAGAGCGCGCGCGTGGCGTCGCTTATAGCAACCAGAGGCTGTTGAAGCAGGAGATGACACTGAGCTCGGTTGCTGTATAAGACAACTCTCTCCTTCTTCGACCTCATCGGACATAGAGACAATGCTTCAGAGTACTTCTCAGCCGCACCAGCGATGTCTCCTGATGAAAACAGAGAGTTTCCTTCGAGTTTGACCACTAACGCTGCTGCTTGCTTGATGTGGAGATCCTCTTTAGGCATACTCTTCTCCCACTTGAGTCTCTGCCGAGAGTTCACCGTCTCTTCTATCAACTCCCTCGAACGGTTCCCCATGGAGCCGCTGCATTCTTGAAGAACACTCACAATAGAGTCTCCTAGCTTCTTGTGGTCTCCCAAGTTTGTGATCTCTGCTAAATCCACAAGCGTTGGAACCACTTTATCAACCACCTTGTGAGAAGTACTCGGATCTTGAAGCAGCCAGAGAAGACACTCTATCGCCATGTACTGCCAATCATCAGAAGAGCGAGCGATATTACACAACGCCTCCATCATTCCCGAACAAGAAGAGACAGGTCCACGTCCGAGTTTATGCTGACAGATTGTCCTAAGCAGACCAATCCCGGCCGGAGAGTTCTCGTTCACAAGCCCTCCCCACATAACAGGAAGACTCACTAAAAACTCAGGTTTGTTGCACAGAGCGGGAAGAAACTCAGGTTTAAATGCAAAACAGTTAATGAGCTGAAGAGACCAACACTGCAGCTGGCTAGCCCACTCCTCTGCCTTCCTCGACTCCATCTCCACACCTCCCATGCCACGCGTCAGCAAATCGCAATGGTAACTCAACCTCCGATCCGGGAACTGATAAAAATGAGAGTAAACAATCTCCAACGAGCTCATCCCCAGCTGTATAGCCAACTCAAGAATCTCTCCGTGGCTCGCAACGGAAGAGAATGTGCTAGTGTAAGTAGCCAAATGCCCCAGAGCACGTACCGCCACTCTCTGCTCGACCCAAGTGAGCCTACCTCTGAGAAGCTCGACGAGAGGCGGGATCACTCCCGCCTCCACGGCTCTCTCGGCGAACTCCTCCATGTTCATGGTGTAGGAGCCGATGATGTGGGCGGCGTAGTAAGGGATGTAGATGTTCTGGTCGTGGGAGAGCCAGCGCCGGTTCTTGAGGCCTTTCCAGATGAGAGCGGACATGCACTCGAAGATGCCGAGGTCTATGAACTCGGGGTCGTTGGGGTGGGCCATGGCTGTGTTCCAGAGACCGCTGATGGGGAGGACTTGGCCGTCGTCGTCTTGGGAAGGGAGGTCGCGGAAGAACTTGAGGATGCAGGATCTTCGTTTGTTTGGGTTTCCTTCTTTCATTACGCAGAAGAAACATCCTGGGTAAGGACACTCTTGTGAAGATGCTTTCTCCATAGAACGCTTTTTGATGTTGTTATCAATTAATCTATACATTAAAAAACCAAAGAACAATCTTTTAATTACAGTTTTGAATATAAAAGAAGTATTGGAGTAGTGATGAAAAAAAAAAAGATTATTTCTATGTTGCCAAGTCAAAATCATGATAACGAAAGGTGATAGTGGATCTTAACAGGGTGAAAATCGAGTGGTCCAAAAAAAAAATTCAAAAACCTGAGAGGGGGAACAAGGAGACAGCTAAAATCAATAGAGAACAGACAAGATTTTGCTCGAGTAAAATTAGATCTATCTCTGGGAACAAGAGGACATGACATATATCAAACACTAGCGATTTGTAATGTGTTCAACAGTAAGATCTAAGTTCTAACAATTAGATAACTATGCATACGAACGCAAACCCAGTACAAGGAAAGGAAGAATCTTTCGAGATACCCATTTTAAAAAAAAAAACAAGAGAAAGCCGTTCTCTTTTGCTGAATTTTGACTGAGAAAATGCTAGAGGAAGAAGATACCTAGAATTGGGAGATAAGTAACCCTAGAGATAATAAGCATTTATAGGTTGACGATTCTAAGTTTCTCTTCTTCGATCCGACACTGGAAGTGAAGACAGCTCGATTTGAACAAGAGAGAGAGAGAGAGATGGATCTTCTCTCGTCTGTAAAAAAAGTTTAGGGATAGAAAGAAGAGTAAAGTGATTTATGAGAACCCTATTATCGAAATAACTCCAATTTACTCACGCTCCCTGTCTCTGGTTTTGTCGGATCCGGTTTATGTCCGCTGTCCGGTTCTGTATCACCAGTCTTTTGTTTTTTACCGAATTAAAACTAATTTAATACTCGCTTTATTTTCAAAAGTGACTGGCAAATTATAAGAATCTAAATATCTATATATTTGATGTTATAAGGTTATATTATACCGTTTTATTGCATTTACGTTTTTTTTCTTCTACAAAGAAGATGAATATAATCAACATCTGTTAACCAGAATAGTAAACCAGCATAGCAAACCACTAATCCAATAATGATGATTCAGTCTCCTATATATACTGGATGCCCATTTATTAGTAGTCCAATGTGTTAGTGTTAGTCTCGGACTAGATACCCATTACTTCGTATCCCTCTAATCCACTAAATGGTTTCACGCAATAAAATGGGCTTTAGAGTCCATAATACCCCATGAACCCAACTCATTGGACTACTAAAACATTAGTTTCAACTTTCAAGCTTCTACTTATTGTTTCTCGTTTTTTGAAGGGTTTTAGTCAGAACTTGTTGATTTACAATGAAGTCAATTCAATTCCGTTACCTATTTAAGAAAATTTCTTTACAAGAATGTGACATCTCCGGACAAAAGTCTCACATCGGGTATTGGAAGGGATCTTTATTAGTATATAAGATAGATGAGTCACTCCACTTATCACCAATTGGTTTTAGGTTGGAAGTCCATCTAGATTAACATGGTACCAGAGTCCGATCCGAACAATCCAATCCGATCCATTATCAATGCAGCCCAAAGTCGGCCTATCGATCTTCGCCCAAGCATTCCGAGATTGACGATCAAAGAGCCATCATCTCGAGGGGATATATTAGGGGGACAAAGGTTCCACATCGGATGTTGGAAACTCATCTAGCTTAACACTCTACATCGGAAAATTGTACATTACGCAACTTTTTATTTACGTTACGCAACTTGAAGTGTTAGTTAGTGGTTTTTATTGCTGAGTACTGTTTATTTGCGATTCGAATCATATAGTTAACACTTTCTACTAGTTTTACATAGGCAGGGACGTGGAAACATAGACCTTTAGCAAATCAACTTTATTTCAAGCTTAGTAAGATTCAGTGAACCTAGACGCATATAGTAAAATCCGTGAGGAATCAGGAGAAGATGGTGTATAAAAACAGTAGTCCCCATTAACACCAATAATTAAAACTCAAAAAGTGGATTAGACTATTTTAATTTGGAAACATCATTAACCCTCCCAATATAGCTTCTCTCTCTTGACTTTTCCAAGTGACATCAAAAGTTATACCCTAAAGTCCCCTCCACTAAACTAAACTAATTCACCATGTATACTTTTGCTGCTTGGATTAAGATACATTGAACTTAGACGTGTGTGTTTAGTTTCCAAATCGGTTTCTACTTTCTAGATTTCATACGCAGTTTCGTCGAAGATTAGTGAAGAATCACTACCAATAAGCACTAGACTTTGCAGACATACCGTTTGATCATATTGAACACGTTAACATTAGTACATTACAAATTTACAAACACAATATTTCTCAAACGTACTAATATATATTATCTATACATTGTTTCCGAATATAGTTACACACCCATCGATCGTCACACTACTACAGATTGCATGACTTTATTTAATCACGATCGAGCTTACGTACCAAGGCACTCTACGTCCATTACACAACGTACTTAACAATTATACACCATCGTGCACACGTCGCATTTAAATTACTAAAACTCACATGCATCATTCCCTAAAACACACATGTTGATTAGATCTCATGTTATTTTTTACTGAAATTTTAGATCTCATGTTTTTTTTTTCTTTGAATTTTTTTTTAGATCTCATGTTTCTCAAACTTTTAATCCAAAGCAAGCATCGAGAGCTTCTCCGATTGTCAAATAGACTCTGCCACCGATTTTTCCGACGAACATTGCTTGATTCAGCTTGTGGATCACATGCCATTTAGGGTTAACGATCACCAGCTGTAGATCAAAATATCCAAAATGATATTTATTCTATCTTTAAATATTTTTATAGAATACGGAAATACTATAAATTTGCATGCAAGAAAAATTTACCTCAACACCATTTTGAATTAGATTGTTATGGAGCTCCACCAAGGCCGTAATTCCCGAGGTGTCAACGTTTATTAAATCTATCAATTAGTAAAATGAGAAATGTTAAAACAAAACAATAAATGCATATTTTTCTTATTGCATGATTGTTTTAGTCATGTAGAGAACGATACTTTGAAAAAAGTTAGCAAAACACGTGAATTGGGTTTATACGGAACTTTTTTAATTATAAGATATGGTAAGCTATATCGTGTATTGTATTGCATTATTGTATGCTAGTCCACTTACTTGACATATCAAGGAAAACAAAGAGGATCTTTCTCGTGGCGTTGCTCTTTGTGTTTTCATTATCTTCTTCCTCGTTAATCCATCCCATTATCCTATAAGCAAAGCGTAGATGCTAAATATATGTACTAAAAAAAAAAGAATTCTAACTTTGTAATTAGTCAATATGGGCTCAACGCAAGTTCGTACGTATATATATAATATCAATACCTTTCCTCAATGGAACTAGCGTTAGCAAAGCATAACAATGCAGACTTGACACGACAAATCAACACTCCGGGAGTTTTAACCGACATAGGATATTGATCAGTATCTGCAAAAATGTCGGTCCCAGGCATTCTTCCGAGCGTTTCAATCCCTGGTCGAATCGATATGAGTATGATCTTGGCAAACGAAATAACCACCTACGAACACACATCAATTAAACTCTTTATAATAAACAACTTCATTGTTATAACTTTATTAACTTAACATTTTTGTATAGTTTTTTTTTTACACTTGATGTTTATCCATACCGCAACGAGGAGTCCGATCTCGACAGAACCGAATAAAACGCCAAAGAAAGCTCCAATGAGAGCAAGAAAGTCCAATTTATCAATTTTCCAAATGTGAATAGCTTCATTAATGTCGATTAATCCCGGGAGTGCTGAAAGGATTATAGAGGCTAGGATCGCGATCGGAGTGTAGTAGAGAAGCCTCGTTAAGCACTCCAGTGCTACAAAAACTGTAACTGCCATTACAATGTTCGACATCGCCGTCTCACACCCGGCAGCGAAGTTCACCGCCGTCCGAGAGAAAGAACCTAAAGCAAAATTGTTATAAGATGACGATTTCGCCAAACTTAGGTCGCCAGAATACATAATATACGTATATAATTTCATTTACATGTATCTATATATGTTTATATTTAATTTGAAACTGTAAGAGCCATTAATTAAAATAAATTCTCATTGTGGTAATCATTTAAGTTTTGAAATTATTTTTCTTATTGTTATTTAATAGTAAGATCTAGCTAGGAAGTTTACAAAACAATACGTAAGCAAATTGCATTCATCCACCAAAATGACTTTTATGAGTAGTACATCATATTCCACTCAAAAAGTTGTTCACATGTTATGTCAATCGTATGTATATATAGTAGGGTACTGACTACTGATATATCTCTATATGAAAAGAAATGTTTGATTAAATTACCAGTAGCAGCATAACAAGATGTGAAGGAACCAAGGACATTCATAAATCCAATGGCCACCATTTCTTTGTTTCCATCGAGTCTATACCCTTTAATTCCGGCGAACGACCTTCCCACCGCAATGGCCTCCTGATAGAAATTTATAGAAACATAATTTGTTAATCAAATTTGTAATAGCTATAAAATGAATAAATATTAGTCATAGGTTAATGACTTACGGTTAAAGCAACAACGGCAACGATTAATCCGATTTTAGCGATATGTCCAAGATGAGGAGTATTAAACTCAAGATCGTTAATTGAGATGGGATTAAGACCTCCTTTGATGTGCCTCACCGTCTTCACGCCATGCTCGTCGGCTTTAGTGAGAAACACCATTAACGTTGACACTACGACGGAGATCAACGGAGCTATTGCCGGTAGCCAAAACAGCTTTTTGTTCTTCTTCCCCTAATATACATATTCCATTGTTAATTTTTTTTAATTATCTAACACTTTTAGTCACCCATTTTCTAAGAGAGAAACACCCTCAATATCCCTTAAACATGTATGTTTTTAAACGTCAAGAAAACATATTTTAACATATGGTAGATGTATCAGCCAAAGCAACTTTAAATTTTGCTTACGATGAAGCGAGTGATAAGG
Organism: Brassica carinata; assembly: GCA_016771965.1. NCBI lineage: Eukaryota > Viridiplantae > Streptophyta > Magnoliopsida > Brassicales > Brassicaceae > Brassica > Brassica carinata. Next base: position 43,335,601 of record CM028694.1, read on the forward strand.
ATAAAACTGAGGAAAGAACATCCGAGGATGAAAGTGTGGGGACTCCATTGTTGATGACAGGATCGCCAGACAGCTCGAAGAACATAGACAATGTCAGTGTTCGTGGTGAAGTTAGTGATACCAAGCAAGCCTTTAAGCTGCTGGAGTCCAATAACGATGGCTGCACCACCCATGAACCCTACTATGGCTGCGTGCGACAGAAAATCCACGAGAAACCCTAATCTGAATATTCCGAAAGAAGCTTGGAATATTCCAGCGAAGAAGGTTGTGGTCAGGACGAGTTTCTTGTATCCCAAGGGATCTGTTTCTGGATCGATGAGTTCCTGCAGCGATGAGGATAAAAGGAGAGATACCACAGCCACTGGTCCGATTGCTATCTCTCTTGATGTCCCCATCAATGCGTATATCAACGGTGGCACCACGCTCGTATCTGTAAAGATGTAACGCTCCATATATAAGTAGTTCGAGAGATATTTAGTATTCGATTGTATCAAAGACATTTTTTTATCAAGCAATAAAACACACATGACTTTTTATACATAATATAAACTTACATAGGCCATATTGAGGATCAAGCTTTGCAAGAGTTGCATAACCAATGCTCTGAACAAAAACAAATAGATAATTAAAGAAGTTAAGATCTCCAAGAGCGGATCAAAAGATTATCCTTTATCTTCTGTTAAATAGATACCTGGGGAATGCAGAGGCTAGCTAGGGTTAGACCAGCCATGAGATCGTTCTTGAACATGGTGAGTTTATAGTTTCTGCACCAACCAAAGATTGGGAAAACGGCTTGGAGGATAGAGATAATTCGTTTTGGGAGAGGCTGTTTCTGAAGAGACTTGAACCTTTTGGCTTTGGTTAGGAAAGATTCTTTGACTTGGCTTTTGAGCTCATGCCACGGGCTAGGTGGTTCAGGACAGTCGAGCAGACACTTTGACCGGTCAAGTTGGTCTTGAAGTGGAGGTGCGGCTGCAGATGAACCTGAGTTTGCCATGGCCATCTGGATCATGTGTGTCGGATTTGAAGTGTTTGGGAGAACTTGAGATAGAGATTCAAAGCGCTCTGAATCTCTTTCTTTCATCTTCTTCTCAGTTTCTGTGGTCGCAATGAAGTTTAATTGCCTATGAAGTGAAGTTTTGATTGAGCATTCAAAGTGCGTGGATGCTGAAGGGAATGAACCGATTCTCTAATATTTATATACACAATAGTTAGTGGAATCTCGTGGTGCCTATTTATTTGTTAATTTAGAATAAAAGCAGAAAAGTGCTTTGTTTTCTGTAAAAAAAACTTGTTAAAGGTTAAGATATATGATACGGAAAGAAGGTTGTACAAAATACTTTTTTTTTTTTGAAAAACTTGTCCAAAATGCTTTTCTGTACATGAAATGAAATATCATGGGTTATTCGTGTTGCGACTTGTAAACCAGAGGTACTAGTTATTCGTTCCAGGCGTTTCCAATTTCAGGATATCCAAAATGTTAGCTTTGGATAGATGGTGTCAAGCAAAATTATAAAAACAAAGAATTACGGATGGTAAAACAATTAGATTCAAATCTATACATGGTCGAAATATTTGCGATATTTTATTTTTAAATAATATTTTTTATTTAACATATAATATAATATTTGTCTTATCATTTCACTATATAAAGTAATATAAAGGATTATTTTATGTTACATTTTAGTATAGTTTTTGATTCATAGTAGTTCTATTTTGTTATAATAAAAAAAAAACCATCGGACTCAACATGTACACGGAACTTATAGAATGTCCCTTACATTCATGTACGGAAATTAAAACAGTTTACGACTATCCAGTAAGTAAAAACTAAAAAGTGCTTAAAATACACATACGTACTTATTATATCATTTTCTTGGTAGGTAAAAATGAACTGGAGCCTCAAATACCGCTTCTCTTATCTACACGTTTTATGTGATCCATAAGTGAAACATATTTTACGAGGTTTAATAAATAAATTGATAAAATATTGTTTCATGTTTTAATACTTGAAATGGTTTAGAAATTGACATTACTCATTGGACTGTTGGATACGCCAATGATGGAACGTGTGATGGTTTTAGAGCACCTTTAACAATAAAATTTCTTTAAAAAAGTTTTAAGAGCATCCCCATCATCAAATCCCACCGATCTCGATTCCCAATTTATATTTTTCATTATTTTATTTTTTTCGTTTAACTTTAAAAAAAAAATAGCCTAACCATTTGCGGATCGCCATGGGCCTTCTGAAACGATGTTGATCAGGTTCATGGCGGGAGCTCTTCCGATACAGGTTCATGGCGGGAGCTCTTCCGATACAGGTTCATGGCGGGAGCTCTTCCGATACAGGTTCATGGCGGGAGCTCTTCCGATACAGGTTCATGGCGGGAGCTCTTCCGATACAGGTTCATGGCGGGAGCTCTTCCGATACAGGTTCATGGCGGGAGCTCTTCCGATACAGGTTCATGGCGGGAGCTCTTCCGATACAGGTTCATGGCGGGAGCTCTTCCGATACAGGTTCATGGCGGGAGCTCTTCCGATACAGGTTCATGGCGGGAGCTCTTCCGATACAGGTTCATGGCGGGAGCTCTTCCGATACAGGTTCATGGCGGGAGCTCTTCCGATACAGGTTCATGGCGGGAGCTCTTCCGATACAGGTTCATGGCGGGAGCTCTTCCGATACAGGTTCATGGCGGGAGCTCTTCCGATACAGGTTCATGGCGGGAGCTCTTCCGATACAGGTTCATGGCGGGAGCTCTTCCGATACAGGTTCATGGCGGGAGCTCTTCCGATACAGGTTCATGGCGGGAGCTCTTCCGATACAGGTTCATGGCGGGAGCTCTTCCGATACAGGTTCATGGCGGGAGCTCTTCCGATACAGGTTCATGGCGGGAGCTCTTCCGATACAGGTTCATGGCGGGAGCTCTTCCGATACAGGTTCATGGCGGGAGCTCTTCCGATACAGGTTCATGGCGGGAGCTCTTCCGATACAGGTTCATGGCGGGAGCTCTTCCGATACAGGTTCATGGCGGGAGCTCTTCCGATACAGGTTCATGGCGGGAGCTCTTCCGATACAGGTTCATGGCGGGAGCTCTTCCGATACAGGTTCATGGCGGGAGCTCTTCCGATACAGGTTCATGGCGGGAGCTCTTCCGATACAGGTTCATGGCGGGAGCTCTTCCGATACAGGTTCATGGCGGGAGCTCTTCCGATACAGGTTCATGGCGGGAGCTCTTCCGATACAGGTTCATGGCGGGAGCTCTTCCGATACAGGTTCATGGCGGGAGCTCTTCCGATACAGGTTCATGGCGGGAGCTCTTCCGATACAGGTTCATGGCGGGAGCTCTTCCGATACAGGTTCATGGCGGGAGCTCTTCCGATACAGGTTCATGGCGGGAGCTCTTCCGATACAGGTTCATGGCGGGAGCTCTTCCGATACAGGTTCATGGCGGGAGCTCTTCCGATACAGGTTCATGGCGGGAGCTCTTCCGATACAGGTTCATGGCGGGAGCTCTTCCGATACAGGTTCATGGCGGGAGCTCTTCCGATACAGGTTCATGGCGGGAGCTCTTCCGATACAGGTTCATGGCGGGAGCTCTTCCGATACAGGTTCATGGCGGGAGCTCTTCCGATACAGGTTCATGGCGGGAGCTCTTCCGATACAGGTTCATGGCGGGAGCTCTTCCGATACAGGTTCATGGCGGGAGCTCTTCCGATACAGGTTCATGGCGGGAGCTCTTCCGATACAGGTTCATGGCGGGAGCTCTTCCGATACAGGTTCATGGCGGGAGCTCTTCCGATACAGGTTCATGGCGGGAGCTCTTCCGATACAGGTTCATGGCGGGAGCTCTTCCGATACAGGTTCATGGCGGGAGCTCTTCCGATACAGGTTCATGGCGGGAGCTCTTCCGATACAGGTTCATGGCGGGAGCTCTTCCGATACAGGTTCATGGCGGGAGCTCTTCCGATACAGGTTCATGGCGGGAGCTCTTCCGATACAGGTTCATGGCGGGAGCTCTTCCGATACAGGTTCATGGCGGGAGCTCTTCCGATACAGGTTCATGGCGGGAGCTCTTCCGATACAGGTTCATGGCGGGAGCTCTTCCGATACAGGTTCATGGCGGGAGCTCTTCCGATACAGGTTCATGGCGGGAGCTCTTCCGATACAGGTTCATGGCGGGAGCTCTTCCGATACAGGTTCATGGCGGGGAGCTCTTCCGATACAGGTTCATGACAAAAGTGTTTTTATATTATTATTTTTTTTTGAAAACTGTGTGAAGCTCCTTCTTGATACTTCAATGGGGATGCTCTAAACAGTATTTTATTAATATCATAAGACAATTTATTGATTTTAATAAATGTTATTCTATTTTGAGTAATTCATCCATTTATAATGAAACATATGGCAAATGAGTTCTTTGCAAGACTAATATGAAATATTAATCTGTCTCTCTCCTAATTTCTTTCATTCTTGTTATTTTCTTTTTAATCTAAAAATTCTACGTAGAAACTGTTGTTGGAACTACTCTTAAAAGTAAAGTGGTTATGCTATAGCCAATGGATGATATGTCTTTGTCTTAGTCGGACCAAGTGGAGAAGACACTATATGTGTGCATCGAACTACATGGGTCCAAATTAAACCAAAGTCAAATCCCTCGAAATCTTTATTGCACACGTATATAATGTTTTTCCTTTTAGGCGAAATTGTATTTGTATACCCTAAATCTGTCATGTCTACTAGGACTGTAGCCGGGTAGGGCGTGATTATATAAGTTGTTAACCGATGCGTTGTATTGACCTATCTACTTTGTGAGTAAAATAAACGAAGATACACATAAAAAGATGCCTCGAGAGGGGGAGATAATATCTGCTCTGTTTACAGTAGTTTTCATTGCTGTGTAATGTCTGTTTTAAAAGATGCCTCGAGAGAGGGAGATAAGAAATGAAATAAAGGAAATATTCAGGAGAAAAAAATACACATAAAAAAATTCTTATTGTACACCAATCGCATTTGTTTCATCGTGACATTCTCGAAATGCATGCAATAATTTCACCATATATTTTAAGAGATGTGTCTACGTCTTATCTACTTACGCTCTACAAATTTAGTTGTTTTATGACTCAAATGTAGTTAAAGAGTTAGGCTATCTAGCCAATTCATTTTAAACTATATGTTAAAGCATAACCGCTGGTCACATTGACTTGGTCAGGTGATACAACAAACTTATATATATAAAGGTGCTAAGCATTATGAATTCAAAAACTAACACTCAGAGAAACTGCATACATGTGGGAACAGATAATATTTTACATGGTCTGTTCTTGGCTTCTGGGATTAGTCGGGACTACAGACCCAGATGACCGGGATTACCAAAAAAAAGGTATAGCCGCTAAACTATAAACTGAGCAAAGTGCATTTCTTCCTATTTGTTTAAAAGCCCTTTTTTCAAAAAAAAAAAAAAAACTATAAACTGAGCAAATTTGAGTAGGCCAGATCAATAATAGCTGTATCCTTTGAATATTTGACCAGTTTTAATATGTTTCAGGCCCAAAATAACTAGTAAATGCAAATTGCATGTGTAAATGTTATCATATGCGAAATCTTCGCATGACGAATTGTAGATCTCCATAACCGTAGCATTTTGAACCCATAACTTATTTTTCACTCTAGCATTCTTACTTAATTAGGTACAGAAAAGTTTTGAATCAAAATGTAGTTTGTGAGGAAAAGAAACACATCAGATGGAAGACAACTGCATGATGAGAGCATGGGCACGCGAAGCAGTTTCATACTAAATAATAATGTACTAGTTAATAATGGTTTTTCATTTGGAGCAGAAGTAAAAGTTCTATTCAATTGTGAAAAATACACGTTCATAAAGGGCCCTGGCCCACCGTATGCTTCGATTTGGATACAACGTAGGGAAAAAAGTGAATTCAAGTTATCTTATTATTAATGTCAATCAATCTAAGAACAACTCTATCAATGGTACGAGAAGAGAGTTATCAAAAGGCGATTAATTGTTAATTAAAACAAAAGTGATTGATGGAATTTAATACCCATCCAATGAATTATCTTTTGATAATTCCCTCCTCATATCATTGATAAGGGGTTCTTAGCTTCGACTTGATTCGTTTTTGATTTTTTTTAGACAAAAGAAAAAAAAAATCTAAGAACCTCCTAGAGGTTTTACCGATAATCATAACCTTAGAGCATCAATATCGGTGACTTTTAGTGTGGTTCTTAAGTGGTGGGTCCCAGATGAGATCCACTTTTTTTAAAAAATTCACTCTCTTAACTCTTCCGCAAGAGTTGCCTCTTGTACTGTGTGCGAGTCTCACGCACACGTGGCGGCTCGCAATTAATTGTTTAAAAAAAAAAGAAAAAAAAAACTCAAAAACCTAAATCTAAGAGGCATGCGATATTAATGTTCTTAGAACATGATTATTCAAGGTTTCTTAGGACGGAGTTCTTAGAAAAATATAATAAATAATTTTTTATATTTTTCTAAGAAACTATGGATAATCATGTTCTTTGACCATGATTAATCAGAGTCTTTTAACTGGAATTCTTAACTTCGGCAGATGGTTCTTAGCTTTTTTTAGATTTTACTAAGAAAAGTAAAGAACCGTCTCTTAAATAAGAAATATAAGAGTCATCTCTTAGTCGAAAAGTGTAAAAAATAAAAAATAAAAAATATTAAATCATGAATTAAGAATCTCGGCTAAAAGACCGGTTAATCACGCTAATGTACATTCTAAAAGAAACTCGTTGGTTTGAGAGCAGTAACTTTTTAACCAAAAAATCAGAAAGTGTACGCGGACTTGGCGAATAATAGTTGTCAGCAACACTCACCTAACTGTCAGACGTAAATAAACCCACGTTCCATTTTACAAACTCGCACGTCTTCTCACGCGTGCACGGTAGATCCTGAAAATCTTCCGAAAGTTATATGGGCTTCAAAGGTGTAACTTAAAGCCTAAAATAAAACCCCTTTTGTATGGGCCTTCGAGGTTCACAGATGTGGCCTTAGTATTTTCAGCCAGAGATATTACAAGAAACAAAAATGCTTTTCTGTCAATTCTTATAAAGTTCGAAATCAGCAATTTATTTATTTCCTTGCTGCACATTTTGATAGACTGATGTAAGTAAAAATATAATATTTAGAAATAATTATTATTAAATTATATCAACAATACAAATATATATTTAAAATAAGTAAATTTTTCAAAAAAAATTGTTTGAAAAACACTAAGATAGATACCACTTTTCAAATATACATTTAATCAAAAATAATCTAATATTTGAATTTATAGTTTAGTGACAACTTTTATGGTTTGGTATTTAGGAGGGAGATTTATAGTTGGTTTATAGTTTGGTTCAAAAAAAATAAGTGAGATTGGATTTATAAATTTTTATATATAATTCTTAGAAATATTTATAAAATAATTTAGGAGGGTTTCATTTTAAATTTTATAATAAAATTAAAATATTATAAAAATAATTATTATCTAAAACCAAAAATTAAAATGATATTATTAAGATAGAGTTAGAATTCCCTCCCAGAAAAAGCTAGAATAGAAAATAAATTCAAAATATCTTTAATACCTTGTCATGAGTATAACATCCACATGTAACTAGCATATTTCGCTGATAAAATCCACCCAACAGTAATATGGCTCGTGGATAAGAGCATGATTATCAATGGGACTTATTTGGTGGTCCTTAGAGTTTTTTATTGTTATTTGTAGATTAGGACATTGTTAAGGATTTTTAATGAAAATAGTGATTATTGGTGGGACTTTTTGTTGGTCCTTAGGTAAAATTTTTTTTGTTGGTACATTAGAAGCAGAAGAAATAATAATCTTCTTAGGAGCATGAGCTAGGAAGGAGCTTGTTTCTTTGCTTGATAAAGCTTGCAATGCAGGTGATGATGCAGATGCAAACCCTGGCTCCCCTGCTGCTGCTGTCTTAAGTTTTTTCTTTGCAGTTTTTGTCTTCCGAGTTGCAGTCAAGACTATCAGTGAGTGAAACTCTTTAGCTGGAAACAGGCAACAACTTAGAATCATTTTGTGACACAAACAAACAGAGTTCACACAATAGTAGTAAACATCATACTAGTGAAGTTAAAGAAACAATCTCATCTACTGTATTTTCTTGATCATCTGCTAGGTTTCTTGCAGTGAGATCTTCATATAATGAGACAATCTCATCTACTGTATGAATCAACATTACTTTCGGGAATATTAATATGCGCCTGCACAAGAAAAATCCAAACGGATGTCCCCAATCAACAAGCATATTGGACAAACAATGGCAACAAGAAATTCCACTGAAATTATTACCATTTGTAACCTCCAACGACAGATACATCAGAGTAAAGCTTCCTGGTGTTTTGCCTAGAGAAGTTTGGGATAGTCCACGTGAACTTCAGAGTGGGAGGTTCCTCAGCTGGCTGGTTCTCCACAGTACTCACAACAGTCTCAGTTTGGGAAATTAAAAATGCCATCAAAAAGTAAGAATAAAAATCACAAAACCCTTATAAAAACTTCAAACCATCCATCCGTCCCGCTAGTACAGAACCTCAATCTCATCCCTTCCATTCCATTCCATCAGAAGATCAAGCTAAATCGAACAAAAGAGGTCTTACCTTCCATGGGCTGAGCAGGACCGTCGACAACATCATAATGCGGCACGAGCATCTCTTTATCCTCTTGCTGCTGCGAAACATGAACAAAACACCATCAATAAGACTTCTAATCCCCCTCCAAAAGAACCCTAATCTCGCACTATGGTGATCAAAACAAACAGCGAAAAAAATAGAAACTCCAATCACTAAACTAACACACCAGAAAACAGCATCCTGCAACGACGATTCAACCGCTTTGAATCCAAATCTAATCTAAAAACCCTAAAGGATCAACTAAACAAAACAATCAGAAGCAGATTCATGGCGAATACAGAGCGAGCCACGACGGGAAAATCGAATTAACGGAGAGAATGATGGGAAGAAGAAGAATTTCCCAAAAACAGAAAAAAACTAACTAATTTGGCGTTGATTTTCTTGTTTCCAGCGGTGACCTCGGGCAATCCTCTGATCAACGAAATTGCAGAGGTGAGAAACGCTTGACAATCGAAAGAGGGAGAAGATAGAGTAAACTAGGGACGTTTTGTTTTGTTCCTTAATTAAGGAACGTCCTTATGTTTATTGTTATTTTTTATTTATTTTTTAATCTTAATTAAATTAGGGACGTTCGTAAGAGACCCGATAATGATGGTCTAAATATTCATTATCAGGATTACACTCACTATTTCTTTCTGTACAAAATCCACCCAACAGTAAAATGGCTCGTGGAGTATTAAATATATTGAAAATGGCAAGTATCCTGCTTTTGTCCAATCTTAATATCTCTGCTAAAGTTTTGGCACATTATTTAAAATTTTCTTGTTCATAATATACTAACTTCACCGCCGTGAAATCTGTATTTAAGATACAAATCTATTATAACTTACTTTAATTTGTACATTTAATTGATATATTACCTTAAATATTAGTCAAATGAGATTAGTTTCCTTTCTTAGTGTTTCCAATTCCAGTAATCTAATTAAAAGAGAAAAAAATCGTAAAACATGTCTAATAGATTGGTCATTTTACACTTGTCATAATTCCATAAAATGAAAATAAATACACTGACATTTGTCTTTAGATCAAGCTGAACAGAATAATATATTGACATATTTGGAGAAAAAAATGATATTTTAATATCCATCTCGTCTATAAAAGACAAGCTTGGTCTCGGATCACAATGCATTGAGAAGCATCTTTCCTTCACAAGTTTTCCATCAGAAAAAAGATTAGGCAAAAATGTTCATCGAAAGCTTCAAGGTTGAATCTCCAAACGTGAAGTACACAGAGAATGAGATTCATTCAGTGTACGACTACCAAACCACTGAGCTCGTTCACGAGAGCAAGAATGGTGCGTATCAATGGACCGTGAAGCCAAAAACCGTAAAATACGAGTTTAAGACCGACACTCATGTTCCCAAACTTGGGTTTGTGTTCTTCTCTATCTCTCGGCCTTAGATTGATGATTGTATCATAGGGTTTCTATATTTTTTCTTGTATATTGTCAAACGAAGTTTGTGCTTTGTCTAAACTTGTTTTGGCAGAGTGATGCTCGTTGGTTGGGCAGGGAACAATGGTTCTACTCTTACCGCTGGCGTTATCGCCAATCGCGAGTGAGTAAAATATTTTTTCTTAATTAATTCCTCTAGTTTAACTGTTTTTCTTTCTTTGTTATACTACTGTTTCAAATGGGAATAAAGTTGTGTGTCTGTCTTATTGCGGGTGGGTCAATTAATTATTCATATTCCCGCAACTGGATATTATAAAAATGCAAAAGTTGGGATTTATTAAATACTTTTCGTAAAAAAAAAAAAAAGAAATCAATTGGTGGCAGGGGAATATCCTGGGCAACGAAGGAGAAAGTGCAACAAGCTAATTATTTCGGGTCATTAACCCAATCATCCTCAATTCGGATCGGGTCATTTAATGGCGAAGAAATCTATGCTCCCTTCAAAAGTCTTCTCCCCATGGTATAATTATTTGCTTTTTTTGTGTAACATATAATTATTTTATTATATTATTTATTGAGGAATTATATTTAATGATTTTTACCAGCTTATATATTAAAACAAAAATACTTATAATTTTCATCTGGTTTTGGTCTTATACCACGAAGTTAAAAAGATTATATTTCGTAATTTGTAAACAAGTGTTTCTAAACATTACTCTAACTTATTCAAAGATGGAGAAGAACGAAAACATATGATTAAATATGTAGGTTAATCCTGAAGAAATAGTGTTCGGGGGATGGGACATAAGCGACATGAACTTAGCAGACGCAATGGGACGAGCCAAGGTCCTAGACATCGACCTCCAAAAGCAGTTGCGTCCGTTCATGGAACACATGGTTCCCCTCCCTGGAATCTACGACCCAGATTTCATCGCAGCTAACCAGGGGTCACGCGCCAACCACTTGATCAAAGGAACCAAGAAACAGCAACTCGATCAAGTCATCAAGGACATCAGGTACGTAAAAAAAAACAGTTTATGTCAACAATTTGCTAATTGGTTTTACTCACTATTCATTAATAATGCGTTTGGTTGAAATGAGTAGAGCATGATTAATTCCGGTTTTTTAGCCGGAATTCTTAACTAATGATTTGATTTTTTAAACATTTTTTTGGTTAAGAGACAGTTAGGATATGTGCATCGCTGGAACTCAATTTGGGGTTTTGGATTTTTAATTTTTTTTTGTCCTTTTGTCCGAAAAAAAAATTAAAAAGGAACCAATTACGGACCGTCACGCCAGTGGGGTCCACGAAAAATACAAAAATACAAAAGAAGTCGATCTTTATTTCATAGTTTTTCTTACCGGTTTTTTTTTTTTGTGGGGTCCACACCTAAAAATTCCCTTAAGAATCTTGCGATGCATATAGTCTTATATCTGTTATTTAAGAAACGGTTCTTATCTTTCTTAGTTATATATCTTCTCTTATCCGAAACTAAAAACTTTAGTTAAGAAATCAGAGTTAATCATGGTCTAACAAGCTTCCTGCAGTCAGGGATCTAGACAATCACTTAAGGCTAACTATGACAGCTAAACCCAAATTCAATAAAAACGTCTTTGGCCCGATAATTTTAATGCTGCTATAAAGATCACCAAACTTCATTACACAGCATGATCGTTAACGATAAGAAAAAATGTATTTTAAAAAAAAAAATACATTAAGAAAAATGTAAATGATGAAAATATTTAATAAGTCAGGGATTTCAAAGAGAAAAACAAAGTGGATAGGGTGGTGGTGCTGTGGACGGCCAACACAGAAAGATACAGCAATGTGGTGGCTGGTCTTAACGACACGACGGAGAATCTAATGTCATCTTTGGACAAGAATGAGTCTGAGATTTCTCCTTCTACACTTTACGCCATTGCATGCGTTCTTGAAAACGTTCCTTTCATCAATGGAAGCCCACAAAACACTTTTGTCCCTGGTAATTGAATTAAACTATTGATAGTCTTTACCATGATCAATTTCCTATAGTTAATAACATTGAAATAAAAATAAAACGCACATATATTACAGGGCTTATTGAATTGGCAATCGAAAGAAATAGCTTGATCGGTGGTGATGACTTCAAGAGTGGTCAGACAAAGATGAAATCTGTCCTCGTCGATTTCCTTGTCGGCGCTGGTATCAAAGTACGTATTAATATAGAAAGAAAAAAAATCGATCTTAGATATTCATTTATACTATCATAATGCTACAAAATGAAACTAATCGCATTTATATAATATAGCCAACGTCGATAGTGAGCTATAATCACCTGGGGAACAACGACGGCATGAATTTGTCGGCACCGCAAACATTCCGGTCAAAGGAGATATCAAAGAGCAATGTCGTCGACGATATGGTTGCTAGCAACGGTATTTTGTTTGAGTCCGGTGAACATCCGGACCATGTTGTCGTCATTAAGGTGATTGGTATATTTAACTTATAATTATAAAACACATATATATATATATGATTTGATTTACACCAGGAAAAATATATATATATATATATATATATATATATATATATATATATATATATTTCGACTCTTTTTTACAAGTTCATCTTTTATCATTTGAAATACCATACAGAAAAAGAAAATTTTCAAATATTTCCAAATACTTATTTGTTTTTAAACCCCTTTAGTAAATTTCCATACAACTTACCTAGGTCAACTTTTCAAAATTGTAGAAGGTCCGTTCCCATATATTTTTTTCTTTATTTCTTTATTTCTTATGTTTTGCTGGTTTTTTGTTTTCTTGGCCAATTTAATTGTATGTTTCTCTGTTGATAAAAAAAGGGTGTGTTTCTCTATAATATTATCGAACAAAAGTGTATTATTTTCTATAATTTTTAAAATTTATAGAAATTAAAATTTATATATATACATATATATATAGATATAAAAACTTAGAATAGGAAAGTTACAAACTTACAATATATACATAAAGAATGTATTGGGTGGTGTTGCAGTATGTGCCGTACGTAGGAGACAGCAAGAGAGCAATGGACGAGTACACATCAGAGATATTCATGGGAGGGAAGAACACAATTGTGATGCACAACACTTGTGAAGACTCGCTCTTGGCTGCTCCTATCATTTTGGACCTTGTTCTCCTCGCAGAACTCACCACTAGGATTCAGTTCAAGGCCGAAAATGAGGTTTGTTATTGTCTTGGTTGGTCAATGATTTCATTTTGATATATAATAATCAGAGTTAGGCATCCATTGCTTGTTTGTGTCTGCATTTGTGTGTAGGTTATACTTGTTCCGAATAGTTCTTGTCCAAAAAATGTGTTTAAAACTTCGAAGCATTTGATTTATTGGGGGCTTTTTTGTTGTTGTTTCAGGGGAAGTTCCATTCTTTCCATCCGGTGGCTACCATCCTAAGTTACCTCTCAAAGGCACCACTGGTAAGCAAACAAAGCAAACAACGTGCCGTTTGCCGACGTTATTAAATCACTTTATGATTTTTTATTGAATTGAATGCAGGTCCCACCTGGCACACCAGTTGTGAACGCTTTGTCGAAACAGCGAGCAATGCTTGAGAACATACTCAGAGCTTGTGTCGGACTTGCTCCAGAGAACAACATGATTCTCGAGTACAAGTGAAGAAGATATCAACTAGCAATTAAGATCCGCTTCTCTAGCTTTGCTTTTTCGTGTTTTAATGAATAATTACATTTTTGAAATGTAAGTGTTGATTACTTATTTACAAATGTCATCCATGCTGTTTTTTTTCTTTTTTTTTTGGTAAACTGGCTTAAATCATCCATTGCTGTTTCGAGCCAAATATTGGTATCTCGTTCTGATTTGAATTTGTCTTCCACCTTAATTTAAAATCATGAATAAAACTTATAAAAGTGAGGTTTAATATACACATTTGTAGCTTTTTGAAATAAAATGATTATTATATGTCATTTGAGAACTAGACTAATCCTTCTTACTTTTGTCAACAACACCAAAACCTTAATTACCTTTTCGATGACATATTAGAGTATCATTTTGATAATATATTAGAGTATTAGCACCTCTTTCTGTAAAATGTAAGTTTAATGACATACGTTATAGACTTTTTGTTTGATGTCAAAAGAAAAATCTTGTAAAATGAATAAATTGTAAAATACATGCTGTTTTATTATCTGGGAATATGTTTTCCGCTTTGTTGAAAGACAAGTGGAAATGGTGAAATCCGTAAATCGTGCTAGTATAACAGTAATCAAAGGCCCTTAATTAAATTTAATTTTACATGAATATTTTTTTGTCAAACTTATATGAATATTATGTGACGTTTTCTAAAGATGAAATTTGATACTTTTATAAGGATTTAATTAAGTGAGTTTTTTTTGGTCGAAATTAAGTGTGAGTTTTTTTCCTCGAAATTAAGTGATGGTTTAAAAATTAAAACGTAAAGATGCCTCTAAATATTAGAGGATATTGACATATCCTGAAAGGATAAAGGAGGGTGAGATGATTGGATATAAACCATGCCGTACATTCACCCAATCGATTCGTAAAAGTACTTTTCGCATTAAGTTCTAAAAAACAAATACAGTATCATATTTCTCTGCCACAAAATTTATAGCATAGTTTTATATATGCTTAGACTTTTAGGTAGGCCTGGACGTTTTTACCTCAACCGAAATACCTACCTAAACCCGAACCGGAAAAATCGAAATCATACCCGAACTGTTATACAAAATATCTTAACGGGATTTATGAGCTTAGTACTTCGGAGTTTGGTTATAATCCGAACCGAACCGAAATCCGAACTAGGATCCGAAAAGATCTGAAATTAGTTAAATATGTTAATATTTTTATATATTTCAAGGTGATTTAGATATTTTAGAGTTTAAAATATTTTTGTTGTATGTTTTATTTGTTATTTTGAATACTTTTTAGCTAATTTAGATAGTTTAACTAATATTTAACTAGATTTATAAATAATTTATATATTTTGAATTTTTTTTTGTCAATTTTTGAGTTTAAAAAATATTTTTTGGACGGTTTTAAACATTGGTTACATCCGATCCGAACCGAACCGAATCCGGAATGAACCGAACCCGATCCGATAATTAATAAAATTCGAATGGTACTTCTGAGCATAATACCAAAAATCCAAATCATCCGAATCGATACCGAATGGGCCACCAAACGCCCATACCTACTTTTAGGAACGGTTCCGTAGGGCTACCAAAACATTTTGCTATTTTCTACCCACATTCTTTTCACCATCTATCAACTTATATTTTTCCGTTTATAGAAAAAAGATTATCATGGACTTTATGCAGATTTTTATATTAAAAGGTTCCAACTTTTTCAAAATTAATAATTTAAATAAAATAAAAAGTGTTATTTTTTCTTTGGGTAAACATCATCTGATTGAAAACATAAATACACAACAAACTAGAATATCGTGTCTTATTAGTGTCCAACTCAAACAGATTTTAGCTAAAATATTTTCTACTAACTCTAATGGGTGGATATTATGACTGGACTCAAACCAAATTATCTGTTTTCTTTGGGATAGTTGTCAATATTCGCGGGGTACTACTATTCACTAATGTTTATGAACTTATGGTACAGTTCATGTCCAGTATATTACTATTTTTTTGTTCGATCTCTGAGAAACTATAAATATGCAATGAGCAAAACAATGGAAACCATCTGAATACTATATCAGCATCATATACGTATTTTTACCGGAAGATGCAATAACGTTAGTAAAGCTCAAATCGGTCGGGAAGAGAACAAACTTGTTTTAAAAAGTATCAGGCACTTCGATTTTTAGTAAACTTTTGTGATATGTGAAAATTGACCAAATTAAAATTATTGTAAGTTTGATAAATTAGGTGAGCCAAGTACAAAAAGATTTGTTAAAGTACTAGTTGTAATTTGTAGGTCTATATGCTATATCGAGTGGTAGTGAAGAATTTGGGTTCGGACTAAAAGATCGAAAAACAAATGACTGGACTGAAGAACAACATTTAGATATGCTTAAACTATTAATTAATTCATTGTTTGTTTGCGTTTGCGTATTTATTTGCTCCACAATAAGATACTCCGTTAGAAAGCCAAAATTTTGTGAAGCGAAAAGTTTAATTCGTTTTAGTTCAGATTTAAAGAGACTAAATCTATGCGTTAAAAATGTGATACAGGCTAAATAACAGTCTAAATAACGCCTCATAGCACAAGACGAACCACTTCTTCTTCGGAGGTTTTTACCTCAAAGACGAAGCAGGAAGAGAAACGCTTGGTTCATTCAGTAATAACCAAACAGTCTCTCCAATCCAGGTAGAATTTCGAACCCTTCTTTGGACAATGAACTATGTCCTACTTCTAGACCACTATACCATGTCTTTCGAGTCTGACTGTCTTCAACTAGTCAATCTTCTTTAAAAAGAACCAGACGATGAAGAATGGCCATCATTATTGGCTGAATTAGAAGATTTCCGAATCTCTCGTTCTAGATTTACTGTTTTTTTTCTATCAACTTTATCTCTCGTGCTTTAAACTTTCGAACGGATCTTCTTGCAAAAGAAGACCGATCTCGCAATTCTATCTTTTTCCATATTTATTCTCCTTCAGCCAGGTTGATCTCAATCAACTTGCTGGATAGAAGTTAATAAAATATTGAACCTTTGCCATCAAAAAAAAATTCCGTTATAGTATTAATTTGGACAGTCCTAACCCGTTATAGCACTTGTAATGACAAAGTTTATTTTACAGATCAAAACGTAAGCTACGACCGTATGAATTTAAGAATGTGAGACGAAGAAAAATGTATTAAATGTAAAAATATATAGTTTTCACATATTCTGAGAATTACTATAAATTTCGTTCTGAATTATGAAAGGCTGAATCTCAATTTTAGATTCCACCTCATAATTATTTAGTTACACGTTGATCTTTAATATTTCCATCGAGAAGATTTGTTAAATGCGTTTTAACTTTTTATGCTAGTTTGTGTTTTCTTCTGTTGTCTTTTACTACTGAAGAAATATATCATAGACAAAAAGTAGGAGCACCGCGCCAACAAGGAATTGTCACGCGGTACACGTGGCAATCTTTGTTATTAAAACGCACCGTTTTTCTGACATATTTTATTTTCATCTCTCTCGTTTACCCCCAAAAGAAGAAAAAAAAACCCTTGCCCGAGGAAGGAAAAAAGTAGAAGTATATGGACACAAAAATAGAATGAAATAAAAGGAAAAAAGGAAGAATATAAAAAATAAAAAAACGCTCAGTATCTCCGGCTAGTTGAAACCGGACCTCGAGATCAAATTAGGGCACAAAGCCCTGTCGGAAACAGAAGCCATGGGGAGGAAGAAACTTGAAATCAAGCGAATTGAGAACAAAAGTAGCCGACAAGTCACCTTCTCCAAACGACGCAATGGTCTCATCGAGAAAGCTCGTCAGCTTTCCGTTCTATGTGACGCATCCGTTGCTCTTCTCGTCGTCTCCGCCTCCGGAAAGCTCTACAGCTTCTCCTCCGGTGATAAGTACGACTTCTCCTCTTCTGGGTTTTCCCTTTTTATTGTTAATTACTAACTTTTCAAGAAAAATATAATTATTTTTTTTTCAAAAATATTTCCTGCGAATCTCGTGTTGTTTTTATCGGTTTGTGTGTTGCTACTGTGTTTTCTATGGCCATGAGAGATACATGAGACAACCAAATCAAATGAAAGAACAATGTTTTGATGAGCTAAAGCTTCTTACTTTATTTTTCTTTTCTCTCTCTTCTTCATCTTCTTCTCTTACAATTTTTCTGCATGGATTTTTTTTTTTATTTGTAAAAAATTTGCATGTCCTTCGAGATCCTTTGACACGCTGGGATGCATACTTGATGTTACTTTGTGAAGTTTATATCCATCTTTGATTGGTAGTTCATCAACTCTTTAGCTTTAGGAAGTTTTATGTCAATAAATAATTGTTGATTCATGTTTCTCTTTGTGGAGTAATTAAACCCATTGGATCTCTCAGATTTGTATGCAATGAAATGCACTTCGGGGAGATCTATAGAATGGCTGTGAGGTTGATG
Organism: Brassica carinata; assembly: GCA_016771965.1. Classification (NCBI taxonomy): domain Eukaryota; kingdom Viridiplantae; phylum Streptophyta; class Magnoliopsida; order Brassicales; family Brassicaceae; genus Brassica; species Brassica carinata. The sequence goes on from CM028694.1 coordinate 43,353,762, forward strand.
CTGAATAATAAATTAAGAGTTTGTAGATACTTGTAGATCAATTCTTGTAATTTCTCTCTTTACCATGAGGTTATAACTTGAAGCTTACCTATATAAAGTTTCCTAACTGATTCTTAATTTGCATAAAGATAGTACTTCGGAATTTTGGTAGCTTCTAGAAAACACAGACTCACAGTTACTTATTTGATCCAGTGTCGATTGCGGTTCTTTTAATCGCAAGCGTTGTGTGCATATATAAACTCTTTGTCCCACACTTAATGTACACTAATTGGTCTATTTTTAGACTAACTAAATTAAATTTTCTCTTGGATTTTCGTACAATACAATTCAAATCCATGTAGATAAAATTAGTGGGATTGATGGTATATTAATAGATCAACAAGTTTGGTTTATAGGTCTGCCAGTGTGCACTATGGACTAAAATATTTTAGGTATAAATGTTTTTCTAGAATTTTTTTCTCCCTTTTATTGATTTGTTGCTATAAGATTATCCCAAGCTTTTAGTTTGGCACCCTAGTAGTAACGGCACCTGCATATGCTACATTATGTAATTGGATTATAGCTTTTAATCTAACTTTGTAGCTTTGTTCATTTGAATTGACAACCCACAACATTGTAGCTTTTGTTATGGAAATGTACAATCGCACAACCTTGCATCTCATTGTGTTTCTTGTTGTGGAAATTGACAATAACATATTCGTGCCTCTTGGAAACCAACCACCTCACCAAAACCTTTTTCTTCATGGGAAAATTCCAACCCCTTGTCAAAATTTAAATTTGGTGTAGTGTTTGTTTACTTAACCTTATAATACTAACCAACTGGTTGTAGTGGTTTGGCGATGTTAATGAAGATCGCAGGTCATGTCTCTTTTAATTACTACTTGTTCACTCACACTGAATGTTAGGTCCAGCCTTGGAATAGCTAGTCGAGATTAGTTGTGTGAGCAAAAGAAGAATGGCTTTTGGAACCTGGAATTTGACCTCTAGTTACCTATTAACTCATTTGTGCATCCTTGATTTTGTTGCAAAGAGCTTAACTTCACGGTGGAATTGAAACCCTTTAACACAAAACTGTTGAATTAGTGAACTGTTTTTCAAATTTCCTGTATTCAGCTGTTACTTCTATGATTACCTTTACGCTTTGATAGTTTGTTTGCATTTACATTTACGATTGCGTTTCCATGATATAGTTTATTAAAATGTCGAAGCACAAACGTGTGGGGAAAAAGAAACAATTGGGGTCTTAGAAGCAAAATGTATTCACCTTGAGATTAGGGTTCCTGTGTACCTTAGCCGGCGTTAGAAATGGATTAATAGCTTAAAATATAACATGTGCAATCATTGATTTCACTACAAATTTTCGTCGAGTGAGAATTTCTTTTTAATTATACCAGTTTACAATATACATGTAAAGCCACAAGATTCATGAGACAACCAAACTTAGGGTAATTCGTGGTAAAAATGAGATATTTTTTTCTTGGAAGAGATTAAAAGACCGTGTGACTACTAAAATATTGCTTAAAAAGCATAAGAGTGAAAGTAGTTATAAAATAAGAAATGGATTACCAAATGTGGTTCTGCTTAAACGTAAAATCTAGTTTTCTGGAAGGTTAATGAAAACTATATACTGTATGTGAAAATTAAATTGTTTCTTCTGTGCCCTATACATGTTTCATAGTTTCCAGTGCGCGCGGCTTTCAAGGGTTAGCTGGCACGTAGTTTTGATTCTAACATACTTTGATCTTTTTGTCTTCTCTCCAGCCTTGTCAAGATCCTTGATCGATATGGAAAGCAACATGATGCTGATCTTAAAGCCTTGGTAATATAAACGACGCTAATTTTTCGCTTAGATTTATTCATAACCTCTAAAATTGTTTTTTTGGAGATTGAATGCAGTTACTAATTCATGATTTCCTACGTTTGTTATAGTTTTATAACAGGAGATTTATGTGATGCAGTTTGTTAGGATTAAATTTACTAAAGGACTACATACTTTCATACTGATCAGTAGCAATTCTTGTAGATTTGAGGTTTGATTTAGGGGGCCGGGGTGTTAGAAGGCTTTGGCTCGCACGCACTTACGGCAGACATATAATTACTATTTTGGAGCTGTTTTGAAGATCATCAATTGGTTATATAGAGATTTGATGATTCTTTGATAGGAGTGGGTAAACACATATTTAGAGCATCCCCAAAGGGGGTTCTCTTCAAAAGGTTCTTAATATGTATATATACGTATGTGTGTGTATACATATTAAGAACATTCTGAAGAGAACCCTGCATTGGGGGTGCTCTTAGCACCTTAAAATTGTGGAGAACTAGTTTTAGGAATTGCGGTATTAATCCATTTATTATCGATTAGTTCCCTTAATGATCCCTATATATATGCGATGATGGATCCTCATGCATAACCAAATTTCAAAGCTTATATCACTTCTCCATGGACAGGATCGTCAGTCAGAACCTCTGAACTGTGGTTCACACCATGAGCTACTGGAACTTGTGGAAAGGTTAGTACTAACTAAGAATTTTCTCTCTCCTTTGATCACAAAGGAATTAGGGTTTCTTGTCAATCTATGAATATATGCAGCAAGCTTGAGGAATCAAATGTCGATAATGTAAGTGTCGGTTCCCTCGTCCAGCTGGAGGAACACCTTGAGAACGCCCTCTCCGTAACAAGAGCAAGGAAGGTACGTTGCTTCCGTGATGTCTTCTCTTTTCTTACTTTGTTTTTCAAGAACAACCGTGCGCTTATATTTAATTACTTTGTTGCAGACAGAACTAATGTTGAAGCTAGTCGAGAACCTTAAAGAAAAGGTTAGATATATGCTTCCAAGTTTTTTTTTTTTTTTTGAAACACTTGGAAGCATGCTTCCAAGTTTATATCTAGCACTTTAGTTATATTATAGTCGTGTTGTGTTGGTTTATCTAAGTCTGAGGTCGCAAGCCTACCCTATTGCCAATGTAGCTTAGTCCTTTCAGAACCATTGGAATGTTTTGGATTAAAAATCTGAAGTTAGGTCTATAAACTTTTTTTGGCTCACTTAGGTCCATAAACTTTATATATGAGTAAAATGATGTGTTGATCTTTAAAACAGGAGAAATTACTGGAAGAGGAGAACCATGTTCTGGCTAGCCAGGTAACTAAAGTTTTTTTTTGTTAAGGTTTAAGTTTCGATCCGATTGGCACAGTTCAAGTGTATTGTGCTACTTTTACTTGCTCAAGGGTAATTATATAACTTGAAATAGGGAAGATTACATGATCTAGGGAACCTAAACCAAAGTGAAGCTTGTAGGCTCGTAGAGAAAGCTATTTTGCAGGCTTTACATGCTTGCAAACTTAAAACTAAAAGCTCAAAAGTCAGAAACACAAATTATGAAAGCAAGATTCATAATGTTTTTTTTTCATAATGTTTTTTTCAAAAAAAAAAGATTCATAACGGTTATCAGTTTAAATTTGTGGTAGGAAAAGAATATCTTGTGTAATTAATTAATATAGGAAGACAATGATAGAGAGAGAAGTGAATAGTGTTTTAATTATTTCCACAGAGATGGAAACGGGGTTTGACCTATTATATATTTATGTTACAGATGGAGAAGAATAATCTCGTGAGAGCTAAAGCTGATAATATGGAGGTGTCACCTGGACATGTCTCCGACATCAATCTTCCGGTAACGCTCCCACTGCTTAATTAGTCACCTTAATTGGCGAATAAATAAAATCCAAAACATATAATTAAAACAAACAAGATGTGTAATTATGCCCTTGTAAAGGGTGTACGTTGTATAATCGTAATACCCTCTCCGGCTGAGAGACTTTGGATGTAAAATCACTTGAGATTTAATTATGTAAAATATAAAATCTATGTAAGACACTTTGAAACTTTGTACCTTTGTCGAGAGAGAATTACGTCGAGCTTGTTTGTGTATCCCTCTGTTCTGTCAATATTCGTGTTTGCACTTGAGCCCCAAAAAAAAAAGCTGTGTTTGCTTCACGGTGAAGTAGCCAACGGCTTACTTTACAAAGGAGACGTGGTCACCCCTGGTCTTTTCTTTCGACGCGTAGTGGTTATGATGGGTTTCTACGGACCCACGTCGGTCATATTTGGGCCCAATAAGAGTGTTTGGAAGATCAATTGCTGTTAGTGTGACTGACCTTCTTTGGACTCGAGGACCTGATCCAATATATTCTACTAAAAGTCCGAGTCACTTCCACTTTCGAAGAACCAACGTTTTCTTGTTATTATTATAAGCCATGGATAAATAAAAGTCAGAACTGTTTTTAGTTACTTGATATATATACACAATCATTGATCAACACCGCTACCTGTTAAGTGTTAAAATGCACTCTTGCGTTGCGTAAAGATGAAACAAAAGCACGTTGTCGATCGGATACAAACTAATTTGTCCACACATTTCCTAATTACGGCATGGAAAAGACATTATGCTGATTTGAAGTGAAAATCTAATAATTTTTATCTGATATTGTTTCCTTGGTCTTCTACAACCAACGAAGTCTAGAAAACTTTGCTAAAAATTATTTTTCTTTGTTCTTTTGACTTGGATAGTAGAAATGATAAACTAATAAATAGCGAAAATAAAAATATAAATATAGTTCAAGAAGTAGATTAGAATTAACAACAGTACGAGTTGACTTGTTGAGGAACACAAACTCTATCACCGTAGACGGCGGAGGAGCAGCCGCAAGTGGATCCAGCCGACAATAAGTAAGCTTTTAGTTAATTTGCACAAGATGCGATAGACGTGCACCTTTCTTTACTACATGTGCCTTTCAGTTCCCTTCTTATATATAATATGTTATTCATAAATAAGTAATACACAAAACCCCTTCACAAACAGTAATCTCCAAAAATTATACTCATTCTTTAGCTGTTTATGGAGATGGCTAGATCATATGTACCTCTGATCGCTGTTATGTGCGTTTCGCTACTGCCACTTGCGGCCATGGCGGCTGGAACGCCATTTCATATCGAAGGATATGTTTATTGCGACACTTGCCGCTTTGGATTCGAGACAATCGCCACCAAATACATTACCGGTTCGTATATTTGCAAACTTTATCTCCTCGTCTATTTCACATTGTGTAATTATTAACTTACTATTGGATCTGATTAGTAACGTGCAGAACGATATAATTTGTGTTTTACATTTTATACAAATACCATATGAAAAAAAAAAATACTTGAGTGTTAATAGGTTTGAAACTTCTTAAACGCAAACGGAAACATATAGATTGGCGTTTAAAATTGTGACTAAAAATAATACTTTCTGCTAGTTATACTTCTTCTTTTTTTCCTCTCTTAGTCGTATATCTTCAGTCCTAACCCAAATTTTTTGTTGTATGTGTTACATTGTTAAATACGCTGGATTAAAACTTTGAATATTTGGGCGTGTTATTTGAATAATAGGGGCAAAAGTGAAAATAGTGTGCAAAGACAGCGTGACACTGAAATCGGAGGTGGTGGGTGAGGCGGTGACAGGAAGCCGAGGAAGATACAGAGTTGCCGTCAAAGGAGACCGACAGGACCAGCATTGTCTGGCTGTGCTAATTAAGAGTCCTATCTCCAACTGCCAATTCCCTGATCCTGGTCGCAATACAGCCACCGTGATCCTCACACGTTCTAACGGTGCCGCCTCTACTCGCCACTTCGCCAACGCCATGGGCTTCTTCCGGGACCAACCACTCCGTGGTTGTGCCACTCTCCGCAAACACTACCTTGCCGACGGTGATTATCGAGCTATTTGAGCCATTTGACTCACCTTATGTTCATGCAACAAAAACAAAATGTTGATTTTTTGTTTTTTTCGTGTAACGTTCTCTAGACATATATAAGAAACTTTATAAAATAAATTTGCAATTTTAACTTTTCTTTTGTGATGTTGATGAAGAAGAGAAATTTATAAACAATTTCATCGTCATTGCCTGATGGTTTGGCATTATTAATACTTCAGTTGTGATAGATTGATCTCTTTTTCCATGTTGGCTCTTTTCTTCTGCTTCCTCTAACATCTTCCTTTTTTGTATCTTTGGTTCATGTTTAACCTATTATGCATTAAATTTTTTCAAGTAAGCTATTTAACAAACAAAATGTTGGTAAACAAGAAAATTATTTATTGTAAATCATATTTTTACTTACAAAAAATGGTAATGATATTACGAAGCTTTTGTATGAGCTTACATAAGACTCTTACTGTTACTGTAGGTAAAAGTTAGTGATACGTCCACGAAGATGTTTATCAAAGTTAGTTCACAAGTAGAAAACATATGATTAGGTAAAATTTATAACATTCTATCTTCCATCATTGTTTAAAGTTTCAGTTAACTAAGAATTATGATAAGTGTTTACAATAGAAAACAATATTAAGCTTGTTATAAAATAACCGGGAAAATGATATCTTATTCATAAACATATGATCCCTTTATATAGAGAATTACACCGTCATAGTAATATGATAATAGTACAAATCCTAAGTAAGAAAGGAAAAAGGAAAACATATATAACCAGCCGGCTAGAACCAAATCATAAACCAGCCGGTTATTACATCCATTAATCTAATGGTTTATAATACTCCCTCTTGGATGTCATAACCATCTAGAGCTCGTGATACACTTTACCAATATCGGTGTTGCCTCATTAAAACCTTACCAGTAAAACCCAATTGGGACAAAACCATGTGAAGGAAAAAGAGTACAACATGTATCACTCCCCCTGATTTGTACCTCCGTGCATGTTCTTCAAGTTGGCGCATGGACAATCTGATAGTTTAGCTTCATGGGCGCCAAGTCTTGAACTGGTACTTTAATTGGCACGCCCCAAACTGATAGATAAGTTTCATGGACGTGGAGTTGGTGTAGACATGGTGAACAAGTCGGCTGACATATCATATGACTGAACTTGTAGTATTTTGAGCTTATTCATCATTTTCCAAACGTGTATAACCTGTTTGAGATCTTGTATGGATCAAATGTTATAACCTGCATTATTTATCAAAACCAAACAAACTTCTCTTTGGGTTTGGTTAGTATAAATCAATCTCAAACATTTAGTTCCTTTGAAGGTAAGATAAGATGTATTAATCCTATCCCATTGCCTCATATTCGGACATGCCAAATTTATTTAAGCAAGGTGCCAATAGTACTTATGGCAAGGGACGTGTATGGCTTTAGTTCCAATGCCTTATGGTCTAAACATATACATAAAACTATCCGACCTAGTATGGCTTGCCATATCAAGGCGCCAATTATATCAATATAGTGCACTTTTGGTTGGATGTGCATAAGCTTTAATGGTACTTATGTAAGGCCTTTCCTGGACCAAGGACATATGCCTTGTCCCATCTTAGGATCAAAAGGATCCGTGACCAAGCTTAGGGGTCCTCAAGACTATGTCTTTTCTTTGGACTAAGTAGGTCTGAGTCCAAGTCAAAATAGGACCTTACGACCATAGGACTTACAATGGTTTGTGTCCGGACCAATGTACAATTTCTTTGTCCTTCTTGTGACCAAATGGGTCTATGTCCGGGCAAGGGACTTTATAACTATGGGATCATGTAACCATACAATGGGCAAGTCTTATTCATATAAAACGTTTGAGTACCAATAGACCTTATAAGACTTACTCAATGGTCCATGCTAAGCATTTTAGCACATTTCTATGTATGCCTTTGATCACAAGGATTTTATCTTTAAGATACTCAATTTGTAGTTCCAAACAATCTTTGTTTGTCCCAAAACTTAGTATTTCCCAAATCTTTCATTTCAAACTCTTTCTTTAGATATTTATTTGAGAAATGTCTCTCCAGAGGTTCCTAGGATATTCTTAAATCATTAACATATTTTGTACAAGTTTATTTTCGAGAACTTATTGCATTTGGCAACTCAATACCCTCTGGGACATATATATATTCATTATCCAGTGGACTTATATAAGAAGGCGGTTTTTACATCCATGAACCGCAAGTATAAGTTTCTTTCTTATGTGCCAGACTTATCTAGGAATCTCAACGTTTGTTGCATCCACCACAAAGAGCATATCTCCTTATAATTGATTCCTGATCTTTGTGAGAATCCTTGTGCATATGACCATGCCTTATATCATGCATATGGTCGTGCCTTATATCAAGCATATCTCGCCATGTTTATTTCTATCACAAATATTTATTTCTGTCCAACTGGTTTAACATCTAGAAGTGTCCGAACTTATGGGACCAATCCTCTCTTTTCTTAATAAGTTTAACTCCACGTCTTCTTTCCATATGATCTTATTCTTATTGTTGAGTGCACTCATATATAGACGTGGGTTCATGATCCTCATCATTTCATAATCTCAAGTGCTACACTGCATGCATAGTATTAGTATATCTTTGATGTCGAGTACTCTTTTGTTCCATTGTGTCCTAGACATGACTTAACTTATTGAGGTTTCATTATGACCTTCAGTACCCTGATGCTAGGCGTCCCAAGCATCATTCTAGGCACCTTAAGTACAGCCTCATCCATGGCCATGGCTTTTAAGTTTATACATCTTATGATTGATTATGTCTAGGAGTCTCTCATCCATGGATTAACACCTTTCTTTAATATCCAAGGGATCTTATCTTTAGAACTCATTGGTCTATCATGTTTTCAAACATGTCTTAGACTCAGTAGCAACTTGATTGTGTTCTCTTGAACATCAATTCGAATTTGGTGCATTCATAGCTGGTATAGTTGACTTAGTCATTATATTCGGGTCTGCATTGGAATCTAGAAATTTGTTTAAGCTAGCTTTTGTATAATCTTTTGGACTTCTAGATCTCACTCTAGAGTCCGAGGATCTTGCCAATATAAGGATGTTTGATTCCATGTAATTTTCTTTTACCCAGCTAATTCTTTTCTCCCCTTAATGTTGGATGTTTGGATTCACTGAAGTGACTATCCGTGTACCTGGCCTTTAAACAAATCATCCGTGGTTGGCTCAAGGTACTTAAAAACGTGGGGAAATCATATTAAGTCATATCCAACATATATTCCCATCCTTCCATCTTATATCTCTGTGGTGGAGCTATTGGATTCATAAACGGCACATCCATATATATTAAGATGGGATATGTTATGTCTGGCTCTTGACCCGTTAGTAATTTGGGATGAGAAATATCTATGTTCATTTAGATCCATGTGTATGTCCATGTGCCAAGGAGTGTTTTATACTTACCCCCATGGACATACCATACGTAATAAATGATTTTGGGATGTGAACATATCAAGACATATAGTCTTTTAAGCGATTTCAAGGAACTCTTTTCCTTTGCCATTAGTTTCATCTATGTTTACTTCTTGTCCTTGTCCATTCTTTGTGTATGTCCACGCCCATATTTCTGCCATGGGATGTGTTATACTTACCCCATGGAAATATAGTGGTTATTAAATATTTGGAACGTGAACTCTTTGACATATAGTCATTTGGACGTCTGAAGTAACATATTTCCTTTGCCTTTTGTTTCATCCATATGAGGATTGTCTATCTTTATTTCTTGTGGACTCATTGACACGTCCATATTGTGTATGTCCATGTGTCATGGAGTGCTTAACACTTACCCCCATCGACATATCATATTTATCGAACACTTGGATGTGAACTCATTAGCTTTTATAAAGACATGTAGTCTTTGCCACTTTCTTATTTCTTTGGGCGATTTTTCTTAAAGAAATTATTTGTTCTTTTTTGCCCACGTTTTAATATGAGACCATCCATTCTTTCATTTAGACAAATGAGTATTGTACCACAGTCTCTGATGGTACACGGCCTCAATGTGAATACAATGCACACAGCTTCTATTAAGGATACAATGCACCATCTATTTCTAGATGTGTACCCTTGAGGCCATATGATATAAGTTTGGCCGTGGCATTTGTTTCTTAAGATATTGTGGTTTAATCCACTATACACCATAATGATATTCACAAGAATGGACGTTTTATTTTAGAGATAAAAGCTTTAATTCATATAAAGATAGAAAACAAGGAAATGAAACAAGTTCAAAAGGAAAACGAGAGATCATGAAAACTAAGTAAAGACACTAAGTGTTTGATGTCGAATCAACTGGACTCATTAGGCAATCTGAAGTTTCAAACTCCATAAGATCATTTTTATAAACCATATGAGCTTTTTGGATTCTTTCCTTTTAGACTTTCTTGGTAGAGCTCAATTAGATGATTGGGAGTTCTACATGTCTTAGCCCAATGGTTACTCGTTCCACACCTATAGCACACTGACTTGGACATGCCTCTTCTAAGTCCAGAATTAGACTGATGGTCACGTCCATAAGGGTTCCATCTTGAACCCCGGCCATGGTTTCTTCTACCACGGCCTTGTCCATGCCATCTACCACGTTCATAACTTCTTTGGCTATCATGGACATGGTTGGTTTCTTTATTTTCCTTTTTGCCTAGGTGTGTATTAGGTAATGGAGTTGATTCCGGAGAACTCATTTCACTATCTTTTATTAGCAACTCATCGTTTTGCTCAGCTTACAATAAACATGATATGAGAGATGCATAAGTAGTGAAGCCCTTTTATGGTATCGTTGTTGTAACAACAAATTGGTGGAGTGAAAGGTGGAGAATGTCTTCTCCAACATATATTTATCATTCACTTCCTCACCACATAGTTTCATTTCGAAAACTATCTTAAGTTGGGCCAAGTTATACTCGTCCATGGACTTATAGTCCTGGATTATGAGATTCCTCCAATCATATAGAGCCTTTTGGAAGTATCACCATTCTTTGGTGATCATATCTAATCTTTAGCTCTTTCCAAAGCTCTAAGGGATCAATGGTTAGATATTAATTGTTTATATTCATCATCTGAAAACATGTGTTTTACAAGTTAGATCTTTGTTTCCAAAACCTATCTGGTTTATGATTTTGATCAAACCAATTTTGACAAAAAGTCTGGTCGAGGTTTAATAACCACGACTAATTAGGATTAATATACAAAACCAAGATGGTTTATGTTTTGATCAATTTCCAATTGAATGGGAACATTATATGAATTGATTTCTAGTTCAAGGATTTTAATCAAATCGATAACCTAGCAACTTTGTTTCTATCTCAAAAACATGCATCATTCATTCAATCATGAGGTTATCTAACAACCTAAACAAAGATGCATGGTTCATGGTGTATGGGTTGAACCTTACATACCAAACAAGTAAGAAACAAAACGATTCCATCTTAAGGTTATCTATCAAAACAGACTAGCAACCTAGGCGATTGAATCTATCAACTTAGCAAGGTATAATCAGGACTCATCAATCAAGACAATCAAGACATGAATCAAGGGTTTTAGAACATAGAAAACGATTAGGGTTCATCTTAGTTTTAGGTTTCAATCGATTACTTACCTTTAAACTCCAATTGGGTTGAATGGACATACGTATGAGAGTTGATCACGAATTTAGAATCCTTAACGTCCAATTGGAATATGAATCAGGAATTTGATCTTGGTTGAACCTTAAACACAAGAGTCAAAAGAGAATTAGAATAAAGATCAAAACCAAAACGCAAATTAAACAAAAGAGAGAGAGATGGATTTGCGCTTTAGGGTTTAGATCAAGGAGCAGGTCGTAGCTGATGGTTCTTGAGCAGCTCATGTATTAGGATTTGAAGAGGAGCATGTCATGAATTATGAACAGCTTGTGGCTTAGATACCTTAAACAAAACGATTAAATAAAGGGTTAGTATGAATCAAAGCAAAATCGCCAACAATAACAATTTAGAGAGAGATTGCGGCTTAGGGTTTTGATTCAAGATCAAGTTGCGGCTAGAGCTTAGGAGAAAGCTAGGTTTAATGTCGAAGCTTTGGCTCAGCAATTCATAGATCAATCCTTGTTGGAATCGGGTTTGGTTTTCAAGGGCGCATCGGCGTGATCTCGTATGCGAGGGTGCGGTGGTCAGATCGACAAGCAGCTTGCACTGATGGATTCTTCTCGTCAAGGGCTTCAATTTGATATTTTGATTGTTTTCTGTTTCCACACGGTTTGAGAGAACGGTCTCTTTGAAGTTCCGAGGTGATTCCCTTTTCGTTTAGGATTTGATGATTTTTGGGTGAGTTGAAGAATATTTCGTGGGGCTTAGGGATAGAGGCTATCGTGCTGATAACGTGTTATAAAATAAAGGGGAAAAGATATCTTATTCATAAACATATGATCCCTTTATATAGAGAATTGCACCGTCATAGTAATATGGTAATAGTACAAATCCTAAGTAAAAAAGGAAAAAAGAAAACATACATAACCAGCCGACTAGAACCAAATCATAAACCAGCCGGTTATTAAATCCACTAATCTAATGATTATAACAAAGCTACTTTTTATGTTGCTGAATGCTTCAAATCAAACACTGATTATTGCAAATAGAATGATAGGTTTATAATAGGCCCACTACAATGGATTTATTACTGTAATGGGCCTGAAAATTTTAATGATACTGAGCTTCATTGAACTTCGTAAGCAGTGAAGGCTCGGAAGTGAAGTGTTTAACAATGAAGACTTGCTAAAGTCTTGCTCTTGTTCTTTTCGCCTTAAAGATAGCTGCTTCTTGAGCTTACATATCCAAGTTATGTTTAGCTAACTATGGATTTAGTTCAGCTGCTTATATCTGGTCGGATTTTCATTACCAGGATATCAAAGGTCGATTATCCGGTTAGTCCGAGTTATAATAGACAATATATTCACTGCATGCCCTTGAGGATTTCCTTGTGAATATTGTCATACGTTTTTTTTTTCTTGGGTCAAAATGCTTTGTTTTCGTTTATGAATCAGCCTTGAACAAGAGTTAGCAAGTAGCTAGCAACTTGATTCGATGGAACGGTACAGAGAAGTCTCCTGATTTTCATGCAAATCTAGAATCTGATCTCATGGTGGAGGTCGCTCTTTCTTAGCATTGGTGATATCCTCGCTCATGAAAGCAACCACCTTGTAACTCTTTTTTTCCGTTAACCCTTTTGCTTATGTGCAAATGAACCTTAGTTTTCAACTGTGTGTGTGGTTCGTGTAATAACTCCAATACTTTTTTTATTTAAAAAGGGTTTGTAATAACTCCAATACTGCAGCAAAATAGATTTACGACAATGAAAGAACTTAGAGAAGATTGCACGTTTGATTTGGAGAGAGCAATGAAAACACCTCAGCAGAATCTATTACCAGCAAAGGGGGGTCAGTTGACCCTGGTTAAATTTATAGTTTCTTCAGTGATTATAGCAATTTTCTATAAATGCCCCCCTTAATAAATTTGTATTGACCCCGTGTCCGTCCTTAACTTCTTACTATTTCTTTAAAAAAAAATTCATTATTGTTTCATCACAAAAAAAGGAAAACTAATAATCCAAGACATGTAGTTTCTATTTTATTTACAGACTAGGTGATTTTCCCGTGCTCATGCACGGACATAAATATTTATAAAATAAATATATTATGATAAATGATTGATATTTATTTTTAAATTAATTTATAATTTTTATGTATAATTTATATTAATAATATTATATTACTTTAATTATACATATGATTTTAGATATTTTATATCTAATCGGTTTTGTTGTTTTTACCGTCGATTTAATTATCATTTGGACATATTGGATTTCATCTATTTCTTTGAATTCAATTATAATATTTTTTATTCTAAATATATTATTTTTTTAATTAATTTTTCTTATCTGCATTTAGGTTGACTGTTGTCTTAGATAAGTATAATTTAGTAAGATTATGTATAACTTAAGATATATGGTGCTTAAAATGAAAAAAAAAACTAAAGTGTCTGATTCCAAATTACATAAATTAATATAATGATAATATTCTAAAGTCCCATGCATATACGTAAATTTCACAAATGAACTAAATTGTTACAGCGAATTAATATTTTATTTTTTATTTGTTAATATATTTTAAGTCATCCTACAATTTTAATTTATAAAATAAATATATTATTAATTATATATTCTTATAAAATAAATAAATTATATATTCTAATTTTAGTTAAATCTATGATTTTAGATATAAGTTGGATTAGTCGAGTCACTCATGTTGTAGCTATTTGATCAAAAGATGTTTACTGTTAAAGTTTATTTTTAGTTTTTTTAATCTCTTAAAATATGCAGTAAAAATTTGATTGTTTTTGAGAAATTATATTATATAAGTAAAATATAATTTATATCTTTTGTTGTATTTGTAAGATATTATAGTCAACTAAATATATGAATAAATAAAAAAACATTTCAATAATACTAATTATAAATTATTTTTTGTCAATTAAACATATATTAGTTTATGTTACTTAATTGTTTTATGTAATAATCTAAGAAAATAGACAGATAAAAAAATTCTATTACATTGAAAATATATTTATTTGTATTGTGTAAAATTATGTTTTAAAATAAAAATATTTCTTTTTCTAATATCAAGATCATCTGTGTGAATATTTATTATGAAACCATATTATATACAAATATTGTTTTCATATAAGAAAATATAGATACAATTAAAATATTTTATTACTTCAAAAGTATATTTTATGTTAGTGAAAAATATATTTTAAATGAAATATTATTATTTTGTGAAATTTCCTTTTTTATATTATATATACATATATTTTTCGGTTTTAAATTATTTTTTAAACTTTATAAATGTTTCCTTTTTATTTTAAATTATTATTTGGAAAATTTTAAAAAGAAATAATATTGTTTTAATGTAATTTTTAATTCATTAAGGGTATCATAGTAATCAACCACCGTGAGAGTAAACGTGAACGCGACACCTAAGAAAATGACTTCTCAAATAATATTATAGAGATTATCCATTGTATTGTCTCTTATTAACTGCAAAATGAAATCATGTCCACGTTTCCAAATATAAACCTCTACAAAAGTGAAATGTTTTGATTTTAGCTAAAAAAAATTGTTTTGTATCTTTTCAAAATGTGGGTTTCAAAACTAAACATCTTTACTATATTGAAATTTATGTTTTAAATAATAAAAATATTTTAATAAGAGTTTGGATAAATTTATAAAAAAATATTTATCTGTTTTTACTTTTATTTAAATATATTTATTTTGGTTGATATTAAATTTTTAATGACCCCGTAAATATATTTCTGGATCCGCCATTCTTGATCAAAAAATGTTCAGATACAAATTCTGTTTAATTTACATGTGAAACTTATATATATGTAATATATCTTGATGTAATGTATAGATGCTTAAAAGAAAAAAAGTTTGTATATGGGCAGCTGCTCTTTGTATTATAAAGTTCTTCTCTCAAACTCTTTGTATACCATGATTAATCCCGGTCTCTTAACTAGAATTTTTAGCTTCGGCTAAGAGACAGTTTTTAGTTTTTCTTAGATTTTAATTAATAAAAGTTAAGAACCGTCTCTTAAATAAGAGATATAATAGTCGTCTCTTATCCGAAAAGTGTAAAAAAAAATCAAATCATGAGTTAATAACCCCGGTTACAGAGGTGGACCTACTTGTACGGTAGGGGTGTTACATGACACAAGTTTAATTTTAAAAACTAGATTTGTCAGCCTAAAACAATGAGTTACTTTAGGTCTTTTGGTTAATGTTTCTATGTTTGATACCCATTAACCTGGGATCAAGTCCTCATTTTTGTTTATTCTTTAGTATAGTTTTCTTTTTACTATTTTCTTTTAGATGATTAATTTTAATTTTAATACTTAAAAAAATTTTTTTGACTCCCCTAAAATTAAATCCTAGATCCGCCACTGCCCGGTTAAGAGGTCAGAGTTAATCATGCTCTAAGATTGCAATTAGTGAGATGTCGGCTCTTGCTGATATTCTTCAAAATCCTTGTTAAATTAACAAAATAACATATATTATGAGCTACGAATCATGGTTATTACTATTTATATACTTCGATGTTTTGACTTAAATCTCAATGTACTAAGGACGTTCATTCCAACTTCTTTTTCAAAGTTTAACGTCATTAATATTAATGATGGGCTCTTCAGAATTTTGTTAACAATAAGCTGACCCAATAAATTTGGCTGATAGGTTAATCTGCAAAGAAAGCCTAGTAACATCAGAGAAGGTTTCACCCATCACTTTTGGGCTTCTGGTTCTTAATAATATGAAAATATTTCCCCCATCCCAAAATAAATGTGTTAAATATCATTTCAACAAATTTTGATTAGGGCAAACCCGGTGTGTATACTACTCTCATTTATTATTATTATTTTTTTGAAATAAACTATACTCTCATTTATCACCAGAACAAGTGTGTTTCTTTAAGTTGATATGTTTTAATTTGAACATGTATATGCAGTATGCATATGGCTATCAATTCTGTAGGATGATTTATGAAATACTTTTCAGTTTAGTAGTAAATATATTTGTTTGGTTCTTACACAATTCACGTTGAGATATTTTCGACAGACACGTATACAGTAATTTGGCTCCCCATTGTTAGGGCATTTACCTTTACGAGAGTTCCCATGTGATACATTATTTACCCATATAAATTCATTGGAACAGAAGTTAGGCAGAGATCCCATCTTTTTAAAGTATACGTATTTTAGTCAAATCATATGGAATATATAGTCGCGTATAACTATAATCTGGATGCCCATGGCCATATCTAATTATCTTTCTCAAAAAAAAACATACATCTCAAATCTTTTCTTTTTACATATCAAATCTTCTGTATAGATACATATTGAAAACCTAAAAATGTTGAATATTGCATGTACAGTCGCTTTTTTTTAAAAAAAGTATGCATATCATTAAAGATATTATCTATATAATAATTCCCTTATATTCAGATTTTATAAACGTCTAAAACTATATGTATCTAGGATTCTAGACCATAGTCCATTTACTATAAATGTGAGTAAACTATAGTATTCCAAAAAGTAAGAAAAGCGAGTGAAAATTGTCAATGATAAAATGCTCTAGACAGGTTTATAGGACAGCTCGACCCTCAAAGCGGGGACCGGTTCCCAAAACGCACACGTGTAGAAATAATACGGGAGCTCCAGAAAATAAGACCATCCCTCTTCTTCATTCTGACAACATGCAAGTATATTTATTAAATCTATAATATTTAAATTGAAAAAAGGAGAACAAGAAATAACAGAAAAACCTTCCTCTTTAACTCTTTCAAGAATCAAGACTTTGATTATGGACGACAAACCAATAATAATGGTGACAAGCTAATAAAAAATCGTTAAACATCTAGACTCTACATGAACCTCTTATATAAACAATTCATCATTGGATCGGAGCTCCCCCACGTGATTCATTACTATCACCAAGATCCACACAACTAATATTGTATATACAATTCATTAAACCTATTGCATTTGATATAAGCATCTACATATATCAATATTTGTTTAGATTAGATTCCTTTTCAGATATGCCATTTGTATAGATATATAACTCTAGAAGACGTATCTCATTCAACGTGGTTAATAATATATTATACATAATGTATGAGATTTGTGGTGTGAAGAGTCTCACCGATCACCAATAATTGCGACCTGAAGGCTTAATCAAATAATTTTATAAAGCTAACAACTAACTAAATGTTAACCTAGAGAGCTAAGTGTCATCCAATGAAAGCGATTGAAGGGAAAGCAAAGAGTGGAGTCCATCTTTCCACGTTCAAATAAAGCGAGGAAGTGAGTTTAGATTGACAACACTTTGGAAATGTCTTGTTGTTTTATTGTTTTTTTTTTCCTTACCCATGTGTTCGGTTTTCGTTTTCTTTTGCCCTTTTATTTTTTGTCTCTATTTTGTTTAATAACATATTTTTAACATAATGATATGATAAGTGGAGTCCAACTTGGCCACTCTTAACACTTCTTATTGCCACGTACGTTAGAATTGGAACTTTAACGCTTGATTCTGATTTTGTGTTAAGAGATTACAGTATACCTCTATTATTTGCGAAATTTTAAAGGCTTAACGAAAATTATTTGAATTCATTGTTACAGGCATATACATGAAACGGTTGATGCTTTCTAGTTCTTCGTGTGATACTATATATCCTTGTCATGGTATATGGTGTGATGTATGATCAAAATGTCTTAAGTGTAATAATTTGTGGGGTTTCTAGAGTCTTTTTTTTTGTCAACTTATGGGTTTCTAGAGCTAATTTTGAAATTTACAACGTTGTTTTTTTGCTCTAGGAAATGGACAATGAGAATATAATTATAGAAAATAAATATTGTGAATTTGTGAAATGTCTACATCGAAAGTGTTTGAAAACACATGCAGCCTTACTGTGAATCTGTGATAGTTAGTCGCATTATACACCCAAAAGCTATGGACAAAAAGCTTTGACCATAGTGACCACCATCCACTATTATTGATTTGCTATGACACTATTCTTATAGTCACGACTCTCTCTCTCTCTACACACATCTCAGCTTTCACAGACACTTCGTGCATGCACCTGACGATGCTATTGCCACTCATATAGCTACATATATATATATACCATATTTATATACATAATATGTGTATGTAATCGCAAATGTCTATCTATATGCTATTTCAACTGATCAGATTCCAAAAATACGTAACTACTAATTCGAGTAAATATAGTAAACAGTAATGTAGGAGAATCAGAGATTGGGCTTGGCATGTACAACGTATATTTGTGGATTAATTTGCCTAACTCTTTAATAGTTTTATGGTTGAATATTGTGCGGACAACTGGAACACGACGGTAGGGAATTTTGCAGATTAATCTTTTATAAATATACTCCAAATATGTCACATACTCTAGCAGAAACAAGATATAACATATATTGTGATTATTAATACGCGATTAATATCTGAAGAACGCGAAAGGTTCATGTTTCGCTTCTTATCACACCAGGTCGTTCGCTGCTATAATGGTGCATTCGGATCATCAATACTTTTGAACAATGATGGTGGTCTAGTGGCACATGAATTTCGGGTTGCTAATCAACATGGATTCGAAAGCATTCCACTACATTCTATCGTATGATCACCTGGATATAGATATATTACTCAGGTTCATTTGAATATCCTGAGAGATGGCACATCCGTAGATTATATTTTCTTTTTAAGATTAGTTTTAGTTCATCTATATATTCGAGATACCTCCAAGTTAATAAAAGTATATATAATCAACGGCAAACGAATCTTCTAGACCTACAAAAAATTTCCCATCAAAAAATGCTTGATAAATACCTATGAATATAATAGTTCTAAAATGTTTATGTATGAATTTTCTATTTTAAAACCGTTTATAACTTTTCCACTTTTATTTGGAAATTAAACAACAACTTTTCCATACATAATAATATACTTCAATTTACATATATAGATGGGTGGCACTAAAAATCAATATTCATCTAATTTGTAGAAGTAAATTGAAAATTTTTTTGAGACAAATATTTCTGTTAACCACATTGTGGTGGTCTAATGGTTCACACCGGATAAGAAGTTACCATATTAGGTCAAGTCATGTATTGATTTTCTTCCAATGTGAAATTACTAGCTCTTCATGTAGTAGTATGGATCTCTGACTCCCATGTAGAACATCCGGTCTTACCTGCTACCGATGGATAGATTTTCAGAGGATTAGTCGGTTGGGTTTCAATACACTAGACATCTTTGGTTAATAAAAAATATATATTATATTCTCAGTAATTAACCTATCACTACGTTACTATAATTTTATAGTTTAGTTATGAGTGTAACCAAAACCTCTTCTTTTTAAAATAATAAGAAAATGTAGCCAAAATATAACACGTATACAATGTTTAACGAATCCAATATTGGTTAGTCCGGCCTGTTGGAAGCTACTAGCCAGTCCAGAGGCACCAGACTGCTTGTCGACGATACGTTCGTGGAGCGGCTCAATTGTCACCAAACAATTTTTTCTCACCAATAAAAATTTCACACAAATAATTATTAAAAAGTGGAACGTTATCGTATTGGATGAATGTGATTTCAACCAACTACAAAATCTGCTACTATACGATATAATAAATATGTCTCGTACCAGAAAATAAATACTACATAGAGTGTTCGTAATCAGGGCGAAAGGACACGCACGAAGAGGAACACGACTTAACCGAAAACAACGATAAAAACAAAATAAGACTTCCAAGTTTCGAGAGTTTGTCTTTGCTACAACGAGCAAGAATACAAGTGCTAATTCTTGGTTTGATCAGGATTGATTGGTTAGGTTTATTGTCTATATTAGTGAAAAGTACTTGACAGATTTGAATTGATCATTTAGTTTCATTTGGACCCCACGAGGCTATGTGTCAAAGTGTCAGTAGACAAGTACGCAAAGTGAGACAAATCTGGATACATCAAACTCATTGAAATTCCTCGCGTTAAATCAATTATTGTTTGCTATGTGTCACATAAAATTTACAAATCCGTTTACGTACTAAATAAACCTTTTGTCTTACTTTGTCACGTCTTCACATTAAATGTCATATTTGCCCAGAATTTATGTATTTGAAAGGATTTTCATATGTGTTTCGAAAAAAAAGGATTTTCATATATAAAATCACAGCTAAAACATGTTTTTTATCTAGAATATCCGACTGCCGAGATCTAACCGACTAATGTTTGAAACTTGTCCACCGGCGCCAGACAGATGTGGTTGCTTGCAAAAAAAGTTAAATATCCATGTTGATTAGTTACACAGATGGGTAATCTAAGTATGGGTTTCGAACCCAGAGCCCTTAATAATATTCGGAACTGTTTTCGTCAATCGCACCTGCGTGGTTAGATTAATGCATGTTCTAACGTTATTTCTCAGTTCTTCTCACATAACAGAAAAATCCCATAAAATAGTAATTAAGAAGAACTCGTAAATAATAAATACAAATACTTTCTTAATTGACATGCGTCTGCATATATTACATTTACAAAGATAATTAAAACTTAGTAGAACTGGTCGAAAACAATTTGCCACCTAATTTCTTGTTCATCTTTTTTTCTTACAAAAACAAAATGCGATGAACAAGAACATTAGCCTTAGGGGGCATATAAAGAAAGATATTGCCCCATCTACTACAACGTTCCATGAAAGGTTAACCATATACATATTGGTTGGCATTAAATATTTCGAACATCGTGGCTAGCTCATTTGTTATACATCCCCTTCATATTCTTGGCTGCATTTGTTTCCACTCCACCAATCGTCTCAAGAAATTCATCACCTATATCGATTTCGCTTTATAGAGAGTTAGGACGTATACAAAAAAATTACTGCCAGTTACATATAAGTCGACGACCAGGCCCGGCCCATGGAAGAAGCAAAGGAACCGACTGATTAGGACCCAAATAATTTGGGCTAGACTTCCAGTTTTATTTTTAGGTTAAATTTAAAATGTTTGGGTTAGTTTTTATTTTTAGCTTAAATTCTTAAATGTTTTGGACTATGATTCATATTCTAAGCCCGAAACTGAAACTCATGTTTATTTTTCTGTGTTTCGTTTCAGTTTTTTTTTTAAACCTCAATAGCTTTTTTTGTTAACACATTGATTCTCTATTGAAATTGTATTTTTTTAAAACATATTCTGTTTTTCTTATTTATGTTTTTGCTGAAAGATAATTCTGTGTTTTCATTTAGAATATCCTTCTATATATTAAATGTTCAATTATTTTAACTAGATGTAAAATATACTTTGTTTTTTTAAACATACTATGTTTTTCATTGCTTATGTGTCAATCATATAGAGAGTTCAAGAAAATTGTTATAATTTGATTAGTTGAGAAATTTTTAATTTTTAATTATTTTAACTAGATGTAAAATAAAAGGTAAGTTTATAACTAATTAATATCATTTAACAAATAATCTAAAATGATATTTCAAATAATGTAACTAATTGGCGAAATGGTAGAAAGTGTTATAATGTTTGATTAATCATTTTTATATTTATATACTAAAATAATTAATAGAACACAATTTATAGAAATCGATATAATGTCGTAACCCTAAAACTAAACCCATATTCTTATATAAAACACTAATTTCATATATAAAGTATTATAATAATTATTAATGTCTTATAATGTTCATATATGTCTTGTAAGTCATTAATAAAAAAAATTAAAACATTTATAAAATTATCTATCATGGGTTAAAAATGATTTTATCATAATTGTAAATTATTTATAAGAGTGTATAAAACATTTATAAAAACTAGAATTCCTTATATATATTAAACTAGAACTCACTAAAGTGACTTTTGCTTACATTTTTTAATTTTGTTGATTTAAAAAATGTTTTGTATTTAAGTCAAATAATATTGTGAATAATATAGTGTTATGATTGAAAAAAATTATAAGATGGATATTTGATTTGTCTTATTATTTAGAGGGAAAATAAATATTTTGCAAAAAATATGTAAAAGATTAGGAAAACATTAGCAAAAATTAAGTAAAAAGAACGAAATGATAACGGGAAAAATAAGATGAGATCAAAGAAGATGCATAATATGTGTTGGAAAAATGTTGTAGTTACATATATAATTCCGCAAGTATTTCTTATAACTAAATATTCATCAATTACATTTACATCAAATTTATGGAATATTTTATATATAATATATATTTTCATATAATATTTTATCCGCGAATTCATGGGCGGTTAACTAATAATCATAAGAAAAGATTGACATATGGTTAAGAGTAATAACTAATAACTAAGGGGCATATTTTAACATCTCGATTAGGATCTCCAATAGGCACGGACCGGCCCTGTCGACGACTAAGGATTTAAGTGGATATACATATTACAAATATATGTGTGTGTGGACTTACCTCGGACGGATCTTGCAAAGAGTACGAAGCATCCGTATCCTTGGGAAATTTGGAGACAAGAATGCCAAAGCCTTCACCTCTGTCTCGTAGCATCTAATTTAGATGGCACCAATTTTATCAACGTATATAATTAGCGCCGTAACTTAAGTATATGGATGTTATTTATATTTTATGAAAATAATTTGTATACCTTAAATGCATCTTCGTCAGTCCGATCATCGCCGATGTAAACAGGGAAAACGTTGTTAGAGTTCCCAAACCCTGTCGTATCCAAAAGGTTCAATATTAACTCAAGTCTTTAAATTGATAGTATCCCATTATTTAAAGGTGAATTGAGAAGCATATTGATGATGAATAATGATGATTAGTGGAGAAAAGATGCTTTTAAATAAAAAGACAGGACAAAAAAATTATTGATTCATTTCAATTATAGATTGGGAAAATAATTTTTGTTTTAAGAAAAAGAGAGAGCACTCACCAAGTGACTCTAACAAGAACTCAAGAGCTCTTCCTTTATCCCATTCGATCATAGGACGGATTTCGAAAACCTGTTGATTATATTTAAATCATTACACTCAGTGTTATAAGAACAAAACTAGGTTACAAACAGAAAATTTTAAATATCTCTTTGGTAAATAAGAGTGTGACATGTCATATACCTTCCGACCTTGGCTCAGTTTGAGCATAGGATATTTGTCTAATACCGACCGAACCTGTAGAACGAGTTCGCTCCATTTCTGGATTATTATGTTTTCAATTTCTAATGTTAGTTTTCCTTATTATTTAATAAGAATATTTCTTAATGTGGTTTCGATTTTACCTTCTCTTCGACGCAACGAAAGTGCACAGAAGCAGTAAACTTGTGGTTTTCTATTATGACTCCAGGAGTTGATTTAGTTTTCTCCAAGAGTTGTTTACAGATCTTTAAAATTCAAAGACATACAACCAAGTTAAGTTTTATAACCAAACACTGAAGCGCACGACAGATATATATATTTGTCGTAATACATGCAAACATATATGCAATTATTTATATGCAATTATTTATTTATTAAGCCGAACATAATATATGTCTTACTTCATCAATCATGGGAAGATAGTCACTCGCTGGTTGGTACAAAAGAGACTGTTTAACCTAAATACAAGAGGAATTAAATAAGCCTAAACGAAAACAAAGATACATTATTATTTTGTTTTTATCAATTAATTATGTTATTTGAGATTACCCTCTTATGTCTGGAAAAGCCTTTTGCTGGGCCTTTAATGTCCATGCCATGGCTTCCAGCATAATACAGCTCACCCAGCTTCACAAAGTTATAAACCTTTGGAACAAAGAAAATTATTTAAATTATTTGTAATATATAACGGTCAGTAAATATGGGGAAAATGCCAAAATAAATACCTTGTCTATGCATCTACCAGTAACTATAGCAGTGGGGAAACATTTAGCCAGTTTTTTCACAGTTTTTCTCATCTGAGAACATCAATCAGAGCTTAGTTAAATCACAGAGACTAAAATGATTAGGTCAAAACAATAAAATGTGATTTTAAGACAAACCTTGCTTGACATGAAAGCTTTGTCTGGATCATCAACGATGGGAGAGAGAGTACCGTCATAATCAAGAAACATTACGATTTGTTTCCCTACTGAAGCTTCTGTGATCTTCTCAAACATATCTAGTGCTGAAGGATGCTGCAGCTGTCGGAAATAAAAGAAAAACGTTGTAAGAGGACAGACTCATTAAGAGTTTGTGAAAGAGAGTTATATATATGGAGACTACTTACGATCCATGAGCTGAGATGTTTCTCAGACGAGATAGAAGAAGGGAGTGATCTGATATGAGTAGGAGAAGACGCTCGCATTGAATCGACCCAAGCGTTGACTCTTTGTCCACCATTGATGATCTCGAGGTTCTTGAGAATCGTCTTCTGAGCAGAAGAAGAGTTGTTAGGGATGAGACTTAACCTTGTGGTCTCTGATACGACACCGTTTGACGTTCTCTGTGGTTTCTCCACGACAAAGCTCACTGAGGAAAACAGAGTATAAAGATTGGTTAATCAGAGAGAGATTAATGAGATATACTATTGAGATGAAACCTAGTAAGACAAACTAATGCTTACCCATTTTAAAAAATTAGGGTTCAAGGTGAAATTAGTACTTGAATCGAAGTTAGATTAAGATTTAAGGGAAAGAAGAACGAAAGATATGAGATGAAGTGGATAATGAAGATGAGGACTTGTGTGTTTATTTCCACTCCTGCGAATTGGTTTATGTAGGCGAACAAAGGCAAAAAAGTGGGACCTACTGGGCCTAATAATGGGTTTTATGGGCCCACTTTTTGATGGTCTTATTCGCCTACGTTGTAATATGTTTGCGTGTCTATTGTCACCGAACCATGCTAGTCGTCGAATCCGCGTCTCCAACGTTTTATTAATTGGGATTCTAATTAACTTAAACGTGTAACTTATAAAAACACTTAACACTTAAGTACTAAGTATATTATACAATGTGATTTAATTTTCACCCCCCCCCCCCCCACCCCAAGAAACCTTTGACTTTGAAAAATAACATTCTTTCGCAGTTTCTTCGTTAATAGGGATTTTGTTTTGGTTATCAAACACACTCATGTTAAGATCGATTTACTTTATGTTTTCAGTAAACTGTAAACTTATATATATATATATATATATATAAATTATGTGATGTATATTATCGTTATAAGAAGAAGCATTTAACTAAATGAGATGTAAATATCCTTATTAATTCAGAAAAAACAACTGGTGTGTTTTATATACATTTTGGTCAAAGTTAAACCAATGCCTTCAAGACTCAGTTACATACTAAATATCTAAGTTGTAAAAAAACAAAATAAAACAAAATAAAAAGAAAGATAGGAAAGGTTTGAATTAATATAGACTTGACTTTGTGGCACCACGAACATCGTAAGAAATTCATACTCTTTGATTCTTAATAACAAAATCAGAATATTTAATAAATGTTATCAAGTTCGCTAAGTGTATTTGTCAAGTCGCATTACAGGTTATACACACCTAAAAGATATAGATTACTTTTTTGTCAAACTATGAAAATTATAAAATAATGACATTGTGTTCACGTGTTTGCTAATCTATTACTATGGACTTCTTTTCGTGGATGGCTTGGATAATGAATTTATAACAGCAATATTTATAGATATTGCGCATTACTAGCATTTAATGTCATATCGTAAAATATGTTTTCGGTATACTCGGCTATATTATAATTACGGTCATATTCCTTTGCCCCCTAAATCCAAAGATTATGCATGCATAGTAAAACGGCGGATTCTCCAATTTACATGCCAGTAAAAAAAATTACATATGTGCTTTTCGGCAAAACAACGACTTTGTCCTCTTCGTTATCGTCATGTTGTATCAATTATTGTGGCAATTATTGTTTTTGTAGATTTAATGCGCTGCAAGCACGCGTAGTAATCAGTTTAATTTTAGTATTCCCTTTTCAGTTTGCATTAATTATGAAAGTCTATCGACTTTTGAGCTTTTTCTTGATTCACGACTTAACAAATGTCGAAAAAGTAAAGTTCCAATTTACCAATCTTTCGTGCATGCACCTCGAAGATGTTTAATCAGAGAATATTACTATTAATTTCTTTTAAAATCTTTGCAATCTTAAAACTATACACTTGCATTTTAAAAATTAGGGTTCAAGGTGAAATTAGTACTTGAATCGAAGTTAGATTAAGATTTAAGGGAAAGAAGAACGAAAGATATGAGATGAAGTGGATAATGAAGATGAGGACTTGTGTGTTTATTTCCACTCCTGCGAATTGGTTTATGTAGGCGAACAAAGGCAAAAAAGTGGGACCTACTGGGCCTAATAATGGGTTTTATGGGCCCACTTTTGATGGTCTTATTCGCCTACGTTGTAATATGTTTGCGTGTCTATTGTCACCGAACCATGCTAGTCGTCGAATCCGCGTCTCCAACGTTTTATTAATTGGGATTCTAATTAACTTAAACGTGTAACTTATAAAACACTTAACACTTAAGTACTAAGTATATTATACAATGTGATTTAATTTTCACCCCCACCCCAAGAAACCTTTGACTTTGAAAAATAACATTCTTTCGCAGTTTCTTCGTTAATAGGGATTTTGTTTTGGTTATCAAACACACTCATGTTAAGATCGATTTACTTTATGTTTTCAGTAAACTGTAAACTTATATATATATATAAATTATGTGATGTATATTATCGTTATAAGAAGAAGCATTTAACTAAATGAGATGTAAATATCCTTATTAATTCAGAAAAACAACTGGTGTGTTTTATATACATTTTGGTCAAAGTTAAACCAATGCCTTCAAGACTCAGTTACATACTAAATATCTAAGTTGTAAAAAACAAAATAAAAAGAAAGATAGGAAAGGTTTGAATTAATATAGACTTGACTTTGTGGCACCACGAACATCGTAAGAAATTCATACTCTTTGATTCTTAATAACAAAATCAGAATATTTAATAAATGTTATCAAGTTCGCTAAGTGTATTTGTCAAGTCGCATTACAGGTTATACACACCTAAAAGATATAGATTACTTTTTTGTCAAACTATGAAAATTATAAAATAATGACATTGTGTTCACGTGTTTGCTAATCTATTACTATGGACTTCTTTTCGTGGATGGCTTGGATAATGAATTTATAACAGCAATATTTATAGATATTGCG
Source organism: Brassica carinata (assembly GCA_016771965.1). Lineage (NCBI taxonomy): Eukaryota > Viridiplantae > Streptophyta > Magnoliopsida > Brassicales > Brassicaceae > Brassica > Brassica carinata. The sequence goes on from CM028694.1 coordinate 43,381,334, forward strand.
CATTACTAGCATTTAATGTCATATCGTAAAATATGTTTTCGGTATACTCGGCTATATTATAATTACGGTCATATTCCTTTGCCCCCTAAATCCAAAGATTATGCATGCATAGTAAAACGGCGGATTCTCCAATTTACATGCCAGTAAAAAAAATTACATATGTGCTTTTCGGCAAAACAACGACTTTGTCCTCTTCGTTATCGTCATGTTGTATCAATTATTGTGGCAATTATTGTTTTTTGTAGATTTAATGCGCTGCAAGCACGCGTAGTAATCAGTTTAATTTTAGTATTCCCTTTTCAGTTTGCATTAATTATGAAAGTCTATCGACTTTTGAGCTTTTTCTTGATTCACGACTTAACAAATGTCGAAAAAGTAAAGTTCCAATTTACCAATCTTTCGTGCATGCACCTCGAAGATGTTTAATCAGAGAATATTACTATTAATTTCTTTTAAAATCTTTGCAATCTTAAAACTATACACTTGCATTTTTAAATATTAGCATCATAACTTCTTAGAGTTAAATACTTGGGAAATTTAGTATCTAATCCATGATCTGCAACATTTGGAATCCTAAATACCGTGTCCAGCGGATGATGATGTTAGCTATACTGAAAAAGCTGGTTAAGTGTGGGATCGGTGGAACCGGTTGGCTACTTAGCCAGCCAATGAACCGGAGAGGAGTATAAGAGATCAAAAGGACCCCTACACTTGTCCTTCACAACCTGAAACTATAATGTGATATGACTCGTCTCTGAACCTTGTCGTGCTTCGAGCCAAACACCGCACGTGTGGTCTACTTTCAGTGCGTGTCGACCCTATTGAAACATAAACGGATAAAGCCCCTTCTCTGGTAAGTCGGCAGATTCTGTTTCTCTTGAACCCAAAAGGGAACAAGAACATGTATTATAATTTAGGAATAAAGTAAATAGAACCATTATGAATACACATTAGCTCATTCTACGTACGTGTGTACACGAAGCCCACAAGTTTTGCTTTTCCACTAATGAATGATCCGAACCATGCCGTTTGTTTTTGTTTTATACTGTACATTATTAGGTTTTTGTTTTCTTTCCGTTGGCTGCTCAAGGGTTAACGTAATTTGCTAATTAACCACTCGTTTTATGAATTGTTAATTGCTAATCATGTTATTAGTTTAGAGTTTCGAGGTAGCATTAGTACTAATTACTTTATTTGACATTTTTTATTCATCTTAAACTAGGTTCATTCCCGGTTTCTAGTTGTTGGTAAATTATTCATTACGTGTAGTAGTTTTTAATGATATTTGAACTGCTTTATTAAAATTTTGGTTTTAATGTCACATATTGTAATACTCCATCCGTTTCATATTAGTTGTCGTTCTAAGTTTCTGCACACATATTAAGAAAATATTTAATTTTTTATATTTTCAAAATAAAAACACAATTACCTATACACCACCATATTTCAACCAATAGAAAAATAGAATATATAATACTGTTAATAAATTTTGCCTTGAAAACCGAAAACGACACTTATTTTAAAACAAACATTTTACTTTACAACAACAAATAATTTGAAACGGAGGGAGTACTAATCAGCATTTTATCTTACAAATATTTATATATCTTAATTACATATAATCTAGAGGTTGATATCACTATTAACTTATAAATTTGAGACTAGTTCTTTCGACAAAGCTTCCTTAATTAGATTTTTTTATTTAGTGAGTCCACAAAATTTTAGAGTTTATGGGGACATACATCATTGCAAACACCTTATTTCACATGGGAGGTTAAAAAAACCATCCACCAAAAATAGAATTGGGTCGAGAAAAACTCGTACATCTGTTTTTCTTTGGGACAAGTCTCATAATTTCTTTCTAAATATTGACTACACAAATCTAAGGTTCATTTTTCTTTCTCTCTTAGAAAACCAGGTCCACATAGCCATAGAAAGAAAAAAAAAATCAAGAATTGACAGAAGACGAACCCACCAACCACGTATATTGACAATTTTACATCGATTTGAGAAGAGACAACAACAACAACATTGCATTTCCTTTACAGGAAATTTAACCTAGTTTGATCATAATGCCATTGTGTGCAACGTTATTGATTCAAGAAGAGCGCATGCCACAAAACAAGCTTTCCTGAGGTTTAATTGATTGTTCCGGAACGTGGTTTTGGTTCTATCTAGCAGAGGAAGGGATGGCAGAAAATCCGATGGAGAAAAGGTCACGTCGTGGGTTGTTAGGTTTTGTGTTTGGTAGACGTGGCTTGTGGTCCAAGAAATGTACTGCAGACAATGGTAATAAAACCCCAATGCGTAGCAGCAACGCCTCCGCAGCCTGCACCTCTAATATTCAGTTCACCAAATCTCCTGGTACCGAAACAAACCCCAAGAAGCTTCAAGAACATAAAGTTTCACCTGAGCCGATCCAGAACCAGACACAAATACAAAGACCTGTTTCAAAACCCTCATCGAATCTATACCATAATAATAACAACTCAGGACCGGTCCAACAACAACAAGCGAGGAAGGTGGTGCCTAGGGAAGCTATCGGTTTATCAGGTGAGCTTGAGAGTATGATCATGGACAATCAGAAAGCCAAAGGGATGATGTTTGGCAACCTCGGGAACTTGAAGCAGCCAGGAACAACAGCGGTTGGGAATCAAACCACGGTTCAAAGCAATGGATACGGTAGGAAGACAGCAACATCGGTTTCAAATAACCAGGACCAGTCAGGATCTTTGTGTAGGGCGATATCAACGAGAATGGATCCAGAAACGTTAAAGATAATGGGGAACGAAGATTACAAGAACGGGAACTTCGTAGAGGCTTTGGCGTTGTATGATGCTGCGATAGCCATCGATCCGAAAAAAGCTGCGTATCGTAGCAACAAAAGCGCAGCACTAACAGCATTGGGGAGAATCCTTGAAGCAGTATTTGAGTGTAGAGAAGCAATCCGAATGGAGCCTCATTACCATAGAGCTCATCATCGGTTAGCAAACTTGTACCTCAGGTAATCTCATTCAAAACCCTACTTTGTGATGCAAGTTAATTAACCCATCAATAATAAAACTTGAAACTAATAATAGGTTAGGAGAGGTGGAGAAGTCGATATATCATATCAAGCATTCAGGTCCAGAAGCAGACCAAGAAGACATTTTGAAAGCTAAGACGGTGCAGATGCATCTCAACAAATGCGCAGAAGCCAAAAGGCTGCGAGATTGGAACACTCTGATTAGAGAAACGAAAAACACCATAGCTTCAGGCGCTGATGCAGCTCCTCAAGTATATGCATTGCAAGCAGAGGCCTTTTTGAAGAGTTACAGACATCAAGAGGCCGATGATGCTTTGTCTAGATGTCCAGTTTTTGATGTGGAAATGAACACAAAATATTACGGACCGATCGGTTATGCTGGTTTCTTGGTCGTATGGGCTCAGGTTCACATGTCTTCTGGCAGGTTTTGTCCCTCTAGTTTTCAATCCACATTTAAGACCAAACATAAAACTAAAACGTTTCCTGATTTAACCGGTTTATGTCAAAACGTTTTTTATTGTCAAATCAGATTTGGAGAAGCGGTTGAGGCAATTGAACTAGCAAACAAGCTGGACAGAAACAGCAGGGAGGTAAGTATGGTTCTCCGGCGTGTACAGGCGGTTACCGCGGCACGGTCCAAAGGCAACGACTTCTTCAAAGCTGGACGGTTTCAAGAAGCTAGCGCAGCTTATGCAGAAGGACTAGACCACGACTCAAGAAACTCAGTCTTGCTATGTAACCGCGCAGCTTGTCTATTCAAAATGGGCCAGTTTCATAGAGCCATCGAAGATTCCACATCAGCACTTACAGTCCGTCCTGCCTATGCCAAAGCTCGGCTGAGAAGAGCAGACTGTAATGCTAAGGTAGTATGTGTTAAATGTTTTGAAACATTGTGTTAAGAGTTGTAACATTAATGGTACTTTTAACTTGTCTTGTGGTTGCAGCTTGGGAACTGGGAGTTAGCGATTGGAGACTATGAGATATTGAGAAAAGAGACACCAGAAGATGATCAAGTGATCAGAGGATTGATGGAGGCTCAGAATCAGTTCGTGAAACGCCGTGGACATGAGAATCTTTAACCAATCAAAAACCATTTCTTATCTCGGTGTAAATACAAACCGTTACATTTTCGATTCAAACTTTTACTAAAATGTTTAATAGTCTAAGTAGATGGAGATCACATGTAAAGACTTAAAAATGAACTCTTCTTATATATATGCAAAGACAAAATAGTTATGTTTTTTTTTTAAATTTGATAAGACAATGACACTCTACATATAAGAGACAACTCCACGTAGCAGAAGTAGAAGAAGAAGAAGAGAGTTGAACAATCTCATGGAAGAGAAGAAGCATGGTGCTAATGATGTTGACGATGATGTTTTAGATGGAGTTTTACCTGCAATTGCTGGTGAAACCGCATGGCTTCTACTTTGCTGCTCCTCTGTTGGCAATGGATTTGGTGATGAAGTGCTTCCTGGTGAAGCCTCCTGAGGTGGCCCTATCTTATCCTCTTGACCTGCAAAAAGGCATTTTATAGCTTTGGATCCTGTAGAGGTCTTAACCAATACTAATGTTCTGTTTAAGTCTCTCACATTTGGAAGGTGACCAGCCAAGCTTCAAGTTATCTCTATCGAAAACTATTCGATACCCTCTCATGTAGTTCTCTACAAAAAAAAAAGGAAGAGATGGAGAAATTGGTCTGAGGATGTGCGAGATAAAGTGAACAAGGTTATATAACATACGTCCTATGACTCCAATGACATCTTCACTAGCACTGATAGGCAAGCAAAACTGAACAGGCCCCTGAAAAAATGATTTCAACCAAGTCTAAATCGTTGTTTCAAGCACGAGGAGCACTTATATGGAAATGATCTTAACCTGACTTCGTCGGAGTACAAACAAAGGTTTGTGAATCACAAATGTGTTATTGGACGAGAACTTGAGTTTGATCGCTGGTACTCTTGGCTCAACACTAATCCATCAAACAAAGAAAACATTACATGAGAGGAGAATCAACAACATAAAACCAAGCTTCGTTCTCTATGTTGTGTTACCTAGTTTCATAGCAGTACTCCCATGGGCCACCATCGATCTTCTTAACAGTAGCATTTATATGACTATCAATCTCAAGTGCTACTTCTCTGTATATTTCTTCAGGTAGGGATGTGAATGACTGTCCACTGTCGATAAGGGTCGTGAAATTCGTCTGCTTTAGACAAGAATTGCCTATACAACAAGCCTCCACACCAACAATGTAGGCTACACTGTAAACAAAAATCAACAGAACTTGCTTAGTATAACTAAAAGCTGTCTTAAACTAAGTTCATTCATTTGTCATTACAATTCGTTGTGGTACGGAAGGAAACGTGTTGACTGCTGCGTGGACGGTCCCATGTCACCAAAGTAAATCCTTCCCGAGTCCTCCTCATCAAAGCACATGGAGAAAGAGTTACGCATAAGTCCTGCTTTAGAAAGAAAACTCGGAACAGAGATCTCTCCAGGTCCTAAACCCATCACACCATCTGGAGCAGTCCCGTCCAAGAACTCACCACTCTGCTTCTTACCACATCTGCAATATATCAAAACACACACATTCAAAAACCAAACATCACACATAGAATAGTCATAAAAGTTATAAAAAAAAAAACTCACCCTACAACAACTCGAGCCTTGACAGAGGAAGAAGCGTTGGCACTATACGCAAGATGCAAGACATCCTCAACAAGTAACCCCGAGCTGGAAGTGTTGTCACTAGCGTAGTTAACAGTATAAGGGCACTGCTCCCTGGGACTCTCACAGCTTGGAGCTGACTCACAGAGCTTATGGCTGCAGAGAAACCCCTTGCTGGTGCTTGAACTCGATGGATTATACTCGTTTAAATCTTTAGTAGCCTGCAGAATATATGTGGCGAGGAAGAAGAAGAAGAAGCATCTGCCAATCAATCAACTGGGGGAATAAGCGCACTAACTGTAGCAATCATTACTTATCATTTTTCATCTCTCTCAACATACCAGGCTGCTATAGTAAGCGGAAGATAAAGGAGCACACTGTACACAGTTGCAAGGAATCCAAAGAAGGTCACTTCCGGAATCTAACGCCACCAGAAACGAAACACTCGGTGTCCCAATGTCGATCCACGTGTAATGTAGCCTGAGATTAATAAAAAAAAACCATAAAAATACAAACTTTAGAAACATTGTAAAAAAAAAAAGATTTTTTTTCTGTTACCATCCAAAGTCGTTTCCGGAAGAAATCGTCTTGCTTCCTTCAGATGGAACAAGGGACTGAAACTTGGCACCGAGATTCATCCTCTGTCTCCTTAAATCGATACTCGTGAGTAATCTGTAATACTCAGAGCTCCGCTTCTCCGGAAAGGGCTCCGAAGTGGCCAGAGACTTAATCGACGCTCTGCCTTCGTCGGAGAAGCGGTGGATCAGCCTCGAGGAGAAGAGAGAAGCTAGGCTCTTCTCTGCGGCTAGAGAGAGTATAAAGAAGAGTAGAAAAGCAGATCGTGACGCCATTTTTTTCTCGAGCTAGGGTTTTTTTTGCTGACACAGAGAGCAAGCTTTGAGATTGCAAGCACCGTTACACAGGAGCCAAAGATGGAGGTTTTTTTCAGTTCAAGTGTGTGTGTATGTATAGAATAGATGCATACACAGAGATATTTGTTGGTCGGGGAGCTGTGACTGACTGTGAAAGAGAGAGAGAAGAAGAAGCTTAACGGGAAGAAAGCATTGTTGTGAAATGACATAATTACCCCTAGCTGTGTGTATTTTACACGTGTACTCTCAATCATTTGTCCGGTTTGATTTCGTTGTAATTACGGTTTTATATCAACCATGGTTAACAGTAAGTCAGGAAGAAAGCTGATAGCAAAATGACGTAAGTACCCTGATCGGGTTACCCTACACGTGTCAGTGTGATGCAAAGAGGTGCACCGGTCGTAAGCTTGCTAGATTCAACTTGTTAAAAGTAAGTATCATCATTGAACTTATCAAACATGTATGTGTTCTCTTTATGTTTTAATATCCTCCTTCATTGTTTTTTTTATGTAGGAATTACGGGTGAACATTGGCTTCGGAGGTGTTGTTTTAATGTATCTCTTTCTCTACCTCTTATTACCATTAGTAGATGACATATTCAAAAAAAAAAAACATAATCTGTGTTGTATGTGTCTTGACAGTCCAGTTGGTAGACAATGTGTTTCCAAGGAAGACTATGCTTTGATTAAAAGGAAAGGATTAGCTGTAGTTGATTGTTCTTGGGCACGCTTAACTGATGTCCCCTTTGCTAAGCTGCGTTGTACCGCTCCTCGTCTCTGTAAGAAGTTACCATCAACCTTGCTGCATAAAAATATCAGGATTTTAGCCAGATCTCTAGTTAAAAGAATTAGTCTTTCTTCGTGGTTTCAGTGCCATGGTTAGTAGAAGCTAATCCAGTGAATTATGGAAGGCCTTGTGAGCTATCTTGTGTGGAGGCTTTATCTGCAGCTTTAATTCTATGGTGAGTCCATAGCTAGTTCTCCTAAAACTCATCTCATAAATTATTGGTTTTCTGAGTATGTCTTATTTTTCCAAACAGTGGAGAGGAGGAGATTGCAAATCTTTTGCTAGGGAAATTCAAATGGGGTCATGCCTTTTTGTCTCTTAACAAGTAACCAACCGAAACTAGCAACATAATTTTGTTTTTTGTTTCTTCACTCTTTTAACATCATTTGTTTGATAAGTAACATTTGGTCTATGCAGGGATATTCTGAAGGAATACTCGAAATGCGAGAATAGTGCTGAGATCATCTCAGTGCAAAATTCTTGGCTTACTCAGCAAACTCAGATCCAAAACAACCAGCTCCCCTCAAAGAACGTACGTCACATTTTTCATTTTTTTTTTCTCTGTCACTATTACATACCATCATCATATGATGAATCTCGTCATGAATGACTCCTTGCTTTTGTTTGTATTGTTGGTTTGTGTGTAGATGTTAGGAATGAAGGTGATGAATCTGAGGATGATGAAGATGATGGTCTCCCTCCTCTAGAGAGGAACATGAACCATGTCAAGTTGGAAGACAGTGAGGAGGACGATGATGATGAAGATGATGATCTCCCTTCTCTACAGAAGAACATGAACCATATTAAGTTGGAAAACAGTGAGGAAGATGATGACAACAGCGAGTGAAGACAGTGAGAGGATTAATCTATACACCTGGAGCAGTGCTTGTGGATTTTGAGTGTAGCATCAAGAACCAATATAGCTTTATAATTTTTTTTGTTCAGGTTGTTTTTCTCTGTTTCTCGGACTAATAAAAGTATGATTCAGTTTGAAGTTTTTTAAAGATTTTTTTCATAGGAAGACGTAGGAGCAATGCAGAAACAGATTTAAATATCAGACCATGGAAATACTGAAGGTAAATATTTCAACAGTCGTTTGGTTTCTACCGGTTTGGGCCGTAGGCCTGTGTAGTTTGTCTTGTATTGGCCGTAGGTTTATGGGCCTTATGCTTTGTGGTTTTTGGACTTCGGCTCTATATTTTCTGGGGGCCTGTTTAAATAAAAATTTGACGGAAAAAAAAAATTTCAACAGTTTCATTTCAGTTAACATGGAGTACTTCACTTTCCCGTGGTATTCGTCAAAGGTTGAGTGGACTCTAAAAAAATTTCGGAAACAGACTGGCAGAACATACCAGATTTATTGGATGTGTGAATCTAGTTTTTATAATAGTTGGAAATTTTGTTTATAACGGACTTGTAACTGGATCTGAATTCATGATTGTGGGGGTAACAACTTGTTTTTGATCTTCCATCATGAGTTTTTCCATTGACAAGTATACTTATGAGTGTAAACGAGGGAAAGCAAACAAATGGCTGTCACGTCTAGGATTGCTTTATGCAACTCGTAAAGGTCTGACAAGATTTGACTTTGCCATTCCACTTCTCGATCCATTCATTTTTCCTTAGATCGTGGTTTATTTTGACTGCTAAAACAATACCTTTTAAAGTAATGGCAGTGTTTATGGTTGCATCAGTATCATATATGGTTGCCCGAACAAAGCATTTTTCATGTCTAAATCTTTGTCTGTACTACTCCATACGCATATATTTCAATGAACATGAAGCATATAGACGTCTTGAGATGCTTTCTGAGTAACAGTTAGCTAACTGTTCAACATTTTGTTTCTGTATTATACTCAGTAGTATGTCCAATTGTACAACTCCAAACCAAATAACACATAAGTTATTTTCCCTATTTGTACTCCAAAACTACAGATTAAATTGTACATAATTTATGAGTATATATATATATAATTATAATTAAATTAAATACAAACAACAAAACCAATTCGATATATAACACAAGAAATTATGGTTTAGTTCAGAATGACTAAATAAAATTCAGTATTCCTAGAAAATAACTAAGCCAATCAAATTTTTGTACCCATATTCATATGTTTAATTAACATAACAATATTTATAAAATATATATATATATATTTGCATAAATATTTATTATACCAGAATACATATATTAAAAAAATAAAATACTAACAAGTTATGATAATTTATTTATCTTGTAAAATAAAACCCCAATCGAAATAAGATAAGTTTTTTTTTAAAACTATAACACATGTCAAACACGTTTTGATAAACCGGGGACTGCTCAAACGGGGTTGGAAGTTCAAAGTTTCACAAATGCCTTGTCATTAAAAATCCACTCACAAAATAGGGCTAACGTTTGTGCTTACGTGTAGAATACGTAACTAATGAATAAAAGAATGGATCTATCTAGTATAGAAAATGAGTAGTTTTCTTTTTAATAATATGATCTAAAAAAAACTGTAGTGATCTAAAAGGTATTAGAAGAAACTATGGTTCGATATCTAAAACTTAGATCTCCTTCTCCTTAGTTCTCTTTTTACGGGCATACCTGAACGTGCGTTGGCAGAGACTTTAGGAGTGTCAAGCTCTGATGGTTTAGCAACTAGCACATATTCACCGTGCTCGACGTTTTCACCTTCTGCTTCTTCCAAGATGGCGTCGATGTCTATGGTTCGATATCTAAAACTTAGATCTCCTTCTCCTTAGTTCTCTTTTTACGGGCATACCTGAACGTGCGTTGGCAGAGACTTTAGGAGTGTCAAGCTCTGATGGTTTAGCAACTAGCACATATTCACCGTGCTCGACGTTTTCACCTTCTGCTTCTTCCAAGATGGCGTCGATGTCTATGATCTCCATTCCATCAATAACGACGCCATCAACAGCCCCTCCTCTGGCTGCACTTTCAGATATTCCATTCATTGCTCTTATAAGAGGCCAGTCACCACCACACATGACGGGAGATGGTGGCATTAGAAGCGACGGAGTTTTCCCTTCAGGCAATACAGGCACGTTATCTCCTAGTTCAGTCGCCAGTCGCTCAGCAATGTCTTTTAAACCATGAACCGAAGCAGTGATATAAGCTAGAGGCAAATGACCAGCATTCTCCAGTATCTTAACACGCTCTTCAACATCTCCTAGGTAGAGAGCACTGTGAAACTGACTCATGACATTGTTCTCCACTTCCGCAATCTTCATCAACTTTGAAAGCTTGTCCAAATTGCCAGTAATGAGATAAAGAAAGGACAGCTTCTCAAAGTTCTTAGTCTGCTGGTATGCAAACTCAACAATTTCAGAATTACCCTGGCGAAGAGCTTCCACCCCGAGTCTATACCAGTGGTCTTTCTCGTTAATCTGTGTGGCAGATGTAACAGCTGAGCTGAGGTTGCCACTTTCAAGGGCCAGGTTGAATCGGATCCTCTCGTCTTCCGCAAAATGGAGGGCAGCCTCAGGGAATCCTTTCTGCTGCAGGTAAGCAATCGTAGCCTGTCCACATAGCGGGGAGTTATTTAGCATGCTCATGACATGACCATATCTCTTTCTCAGTAGTGAAAGCTTGAACAGATACTGAGTTGCGTTAATGGTGATAGCCCTGATTTTCCCATCCCGATCCAAGCAAGAGATTGTACTGCCAGACATCTTGGTGATATAGATAGGGACATCTAGGGACCGGATGATTCCACTCTCTCCATTTGGAAGACAATACTTGATGTGATTCAGAGTTGTGTAAATGAAGACACCATTGTCGTCCCAAGCTCCACTTTTCACACGTACAGTCTCATGAAGCGTGCAGTGGAGGACGAGTTTTTTGCTGGCAATAACGATGGAATGTTTGCTGAGCAAAGCAACACTCTCCATATCAGCAGACCAAACGACGTACTTAACAAAAGGTGTCTGAAGTTCACCAAGAACAAGCCTTTGCTGGAGGTCAAACATAACCAATTTATCCTCAGACCTACAGAGCAGATTTTCAGTGCCAGCATAAAAGATACCATCCGTGGGAACCGGCAGCCAACTCTTTTCAATCACCTCATTCTTTAGATTCTTCACTAGCACCTCCTTGCCGCCGGTGCTTTTCTCAAGAACAGCGAATCGATTATGGGTAATGAATACCGCAGAACCACATGTCCCTTTCTTTGCGTCTTGCACAATGTCACCCCTACCAACTTTATTTTTCGGTATGATGTACAGCTCGTAAGAGCCACCATCCAGATCTGAGCAGATCAAAACTGCATTTTCCGTCGGGCTGTAAGATAGAGTTCTTGCGTTTTGATTCAAGCGCCGAGAATCAGGACGTTGTATAGGGATAACCTGGGAATCTCTCTGAGTTGAATATTCGTAGTACCTCAAAAATCCATCCTTGGCATAGAACAAAGAATCACCACTGAAAGAAAATGCAGGACGTTCTCTTTCAAAACTGAACACGGCCATGCCACTGTCGTGTCCCGCTGCCACTAGATTGATTTCCGGATGAACAGCAAGAACCCACGTTCGGAAACGTTCACATAGATAAGTATGGATTTTTGTTCTCTTGGTAGCATCCCAGACACAGATGCGCTTATCCTCGGAGCTCGATACAATCATGTCCTGTTTTGGGTGAAACACGACGGATGAAATGTTATTACTATGACCTCGAAGTGTATCCACCACCTCCCACGCTTTAGTTTCTGCAATAAAATTGAAACGAAAACATTTCTTACCCACTATTACAATAATTCAATGAACTAACGATGGTTGACTAAAATTAAGCTTTGAGAAAGAAAAGAAAAAAAAAAGAAGAAGACGAGAGGAAATAAAATACCATTCATACGCCACAGCTTTATTTGCTGGTCATCTGAAGCAGAGACGATGAGAGGAAGGGTTGGATGAAAAGAAGCGCAGTTAACTCCTCTATCATGACCTTCAAGGACGTAGTTAACAATAGTGTCATCAGCAGGAGATGATGTCTTGTTCCCAAGAGAAGTAATATCCCACACACGGACAGTGTGATCCGAGGATGCTGATACGACAAGGTATTCTTTAGGATGGAAAGAAGCACACATAGCGTAATGACTGTGACCAGTCAAGACGGAAATACAAGTCTGTGACTGCCAGTTCCAAATGCGGATAGTCTGGTCGTCACTAGCGCTCACAATCCAAGGGTTTTCGTGGTGAAACTGAACAGTGCGGAGACGATCGAGATGGCCGAGAAGAGTGAAAAGGGATATGTCTGTGTTGTAGTTCCACACTGTAATCTTGTAATCATCACCTGTAACAAAAGTAAAGAGTATGAAAGCTGTCTACTAGAGGCACACACAACATGGGATCTGCTTTCAATGGACGCCAAAACATAAATTTGAACTTTGGCTAACCATGTATCATCAGGTACTAAGTAAACCAAGGCTGAGAGTCTGAGACAAATCAAATCAAACAATCCTCTACCAATGTGAATCCTAGCACACTAAGAGCTAATATGAAAATAAGAAAGCATAATACCTCCTGAGACGAACAAAGGCCGTGAATTATGGAAGTGAACACCGCGAACAGGTCCCTCGTGCTGGACGAATCTACGGATCATAGTACGCAACCGATAATCCCAGATCCAGAAACAAAACTGCATTTTCCGTCGGGCTGTAAGATAGAGTTCTTGCGTTTTGATTCAAGCGCCGAGAATCAGGACGTTGTATAGGGATAACCTGGGAATCTCTGAGTTGAATATTCGTAGTACCTCAAAAATCCATCCTTGGCATAGAACAAAGAATCACCACTGAAAGAAAATGCAGGACGTTCTCTTTCAAAACTGAACACGGCCATGCCACTGTCGTGTCCCGCTGCCACTAGATTGATTTCCGGATGAACAGCAAGAACCCACGTTCGGAAACGTTCACATAGATAAGTATGGATTTTGTTCTCTTGGTAGCATCCCAGACACAGATGCGCTTATCCTCGGAGCTCGATACAATCATGTCCTGTTTTGGGTGAAACACGACGGATGAAATGTTATTACTATGACCTCGAAGTGTATCCACCACCTCCCACGCTTTAGTTTCTGCAATAAAATTGAAACGAAAACATTTCTTACCCACTATTACAATAATTCAATGAACTAACGATGGTTGACTAAAATTAAGCTTTGAGAAAGAAAAGAAAAAAAAAAGAAGAAGACGAGAGGAAATAAAATACCATTCATACGCCACAGCTTTATTTGCTGGTCATCTGAAGCAGAGACGATGAGAGGAAGGGTTGGATGAAAAGAAGCGCAGTTAACTCCTCTATCATGACCTTCAAGGACGTAGTTAACAATAGTGTCATCAGCAGGAGATGATGTCTTGTTCCCAAGAGAAGTAATATCCCACACACGGACAGTGTGATCCGAGGATGCTGATACGACAAGGTATTCTTTAGGATGGAAAGAAGCACACATAGCGTAATGACTGTGACCAGTCAAGACGGAAATACAAGTCTGTGACTGCCAGTTCCAAATGCGGATAGTCTGGTCGTCACTAGCGCTCACAATCCAAGGGTTTTCGTGGTGAAACTGAACAGTGCGGAGACGATCGAGATGGCCGAGAAGAGTGAAAAGGGATATGTCTGTGTTGTAGTTCCACACTGTAATCTTGTAATCATCACCTGTAACAAAAGTAAAGAGTATGAAAGCTGTCTACTAGAGGCACACACAACATGGGATCTGCTTTCAATGGACGCCAAAAACATAAATTTGAACTTTGGCTAACCATGTATCATCAGGTACTAAGTAAACCAAGGCTGAGAGTCTGAGACAAATCAAATCAAACAATCCTCTACCAATGTGAATCCTAGCACACTAAGAGCTAATATGAAAATAAGAAAGCATAATACCTCCTGAGACGAACAAAGGCCGTGAATTATGGAAGTGAACACCGCGAACAGGTCCCTCGTGCTGGACGAATCTACGGATCATAGTACGCAACCGATAATCCCAGATCTGGATAACACCACTGTGTAAACTGAAGAGAATCCATGGTTTTTTAGGGTGGAAGCTTAGGCCATTGACTCGATCACTATTAATATCCAATTTGTTCAACATTATGGAGCAGCTCTACACAAAACAAGATCACAATGTTGAAAGAGTATCGCAAAAGCAAAAAAACGTAACGACGCAAGTTGGCTCGGCACCGAGTAGTGAGATTAGTACAACGAAGAAGAGGAGAGAAGTAGGGATTCACCTTCGACGGATATCAGATCACTTTTCAGGAGGAAAAGCGATCAAGCACAGCTTCACCGTGATGCGAAAGCAAGAGTACCAGAGCTATGCGAAAAGTCGAAAGAATCGGTGAGATTCTGTTTCGTCGAGTAGATATAGATACGTCGTCTCTCCACTTTCTCCTGGCTGGCGTCAATATTATGGGTCCCATTCTAATAACAGTATATTCTGACTTATCCTTGTTTTTTAATAAAAATAAATAAAAATAAAGATTCCGACTTATTATTTTTAGTACTTGTTTTGGGGGGCCCGTACGGAAAAAGAATTCAAGGTGTGGATGGGAAATCAGTGCGAGAAGGCGTGGGTGCGTTCCCTGCTTCACGATCTAATCAAGGGAGGGGGCAATCGTGTGTTATTACGGCGCTGACAGCCTCGGCGACTTGTTGCAGATCATCACGGACCTCTGTTTGATTCATGCCACGCTCTCCTTCACATTCTTTCTTCTGACGCTGGATGTCATATACGATTTCGAAGAAACCTTTGAAGTTTGTGATGGTTTCTTCTTTGCCTGTTATGGTTTACTCATAAAGAAGAACCAGAACAGGATAAAGCACCTCTATGTTCATATCACCTGTGGCGTTATCTCCGTCTTGAAGACCTTTCTGCGTTCTAACTTGAGATACTTTGTTTCCGCGATCGAGAATAAACCCCGAGGAGATAAACTTCCCACGACTATCAATCTGGCGACCAATTCCGGTACGGCGATTCAGGCGACCCATTCCGGTACTCCGGCACTCAGGCGACCAATTCCGGTGCTCTGCCGACCCAATCAAATGATCCCGCCGGTGATATCAGCTTATCCAGTTTCCACGGCTACGAGGTCAAAGCTACAAGATAGATGATGATGCTGACGTGGCGTCTTACTCTTTTAATTGAAAGTTTCATTAAAAAGTAGAAAAATAAATGTATATAGATAATAGTTCGAATTTTTCGTTGATTAGTTTTGATCGGTTTGTATATAGAGGATCGAGTCTAGATCCATGAGTTTGTTCGATTGATACCCAAGTTCATTAATAAAAAGAAACAAAATTTGACCGATACCAAGGTTCGAACCCGGGTGTATTATTTCTTCTAATAAATTATAGTGAAGACCCGGTTTACTTTGCTCCTCAGCCGGTCCTGACCTAAAGCTGGCGGCTTTAGTTGTTAAAATGCTCAATATCTTTTTGCGGCCGGGCCTGTTATCTAAAATGACTTTTAATTATCAGGTGTGCTTTTTCATGTATGTATGTGATTGCAGACTGACCTGCGTTTCCAGAGCCACGCTGTGCTTGCACTCCAGGAGGCAGCAGAGGCATACCTTGTTGGACTCTTTGAGGACACCAACCTGTGCGCCATTCATGCCAAGCGTGTAACCATCATGCCCGAAGACATCCAACTCGCCCGCAGGATCAGAGGAGAGCGTGCTTAAGTGTTGTTGTTCGTTGGGTCCGTATTATGTGAATGTTGGGGTTTGTTGTTCTCTAAATAGTCGTAGCTGGAATTTTAGTTAATGGGCTTATAAGAAGCTTTTGGTGTTAGGAGACTCTAAAACAATGATGATGGTTTGTTGGTTTTTCTTATTTTGTCGTCCCCGTTGGTGTTATGGATTGCTTTTGTGTATTTGCAGCTACGTTTTTTGTGAACCTTTCGATGCTGAATTTCATTTCTAAAACGATTAGTATGTTGAAGTTTCCTGACTTTTATCATATGTTAATTTTCGTTATATGTAATCTATGAATCGGCTTAGCTTTGCAAACTGTAAAACACGTAAAACCAATTGTATACATTACCTCCCGTAACTGGTAAACCGTGTGAGCGTTCTTAAGAACATTCTGTTGACGTTAAAGAGGTGGACGTGTTTAAGCCCAAACCCAACGAACCCATTGAGGTTAACTTGGTTAGAATCAACCTCTTTTGCTTGCTATATTAGGGAGAGATCAAATTACTAGTCCCGAATGTCTGCAATCTTAGAATGTTATTTTTCTTCAAGTTGTGTCGGTTACTCGGTTGCAAACTCTCTCACCACCATTCCAAAATGTCTCATTTTTTTCTCACAACTTGCCTCGGTTACTCGGTTGCAACTTCCGGTAATGTAGCCTGAGGTTTATTTTTAAAAAAACATAAAAATACAAACTTTAGAAACATTGTAAAAAAAAAAGATTTTTTTTTTGTTACCATCCAAAATCGTTTCCAGAAGAAATCGTCTTGCTTCCTTCAGATGGAACAAGGGACTGAAACTTGGAACCGAGATTCATCCTCTGTCTCCTAAGATCAATACTCGCGAGCAACAAGAGCCAACAATGGCAGTAGAATTGGGTTTTTTTTCAGTTCAAGTGTGTGTGTGTATAGAATAGATACATACACAGAGATATTTGTTGGTCGGGAGCTGTGACTGACTGTGAAAGAGAGAGAGAAGGAGAAGCTTAACGGGGAGAAAGCATTGTTGTGAAATGACATAATTACCCCTAGCTGTGTGTACTTTACACGTGTACTCTCAATCATTTGTCCGGTTTGATTTCGTTGTAATTACGGTTTTACTTTTATATCAACCATGGTTAACAGCAAGTCAGGAAGAAAGCTGATAGCAAAATGACGTAAGTACCCTGATCGGGTTACCCTACACGTGTTATCTATCAATCATTCATCCGGTTTAGCTTCGATGAAATTACGGGTTTAAAACTTGAACCAACAAAATAATGGTTAACGTTAATTCCCCTGATCAATGGTTCGTTCGGTTTGATTTCTAGAATTGGTTCCCGACATACTTGGTTTGGTTTGCTATCTTATAGAAGCCCTAATCAACATATAAATCTTACAAAGCCGATTCAAAAGCCTTCACTTGTCGGAAAAATCGTCGGAAGATGGGTTACGGTAAGCACAGGCGATCTAGAGGTGGAAATTCGAACCCAGGCCAAACCAGTAGGACTGATAATCTTGGAAGGTATGATAAAGCTCCTCCCTTTTTCTCCCTTTAGCATCGTGGTTTATTCTCTGGTCGACTAATTACGGTTTCGTTGAACTTGTAGGGAAGATGAATCGCTTCCTCGTGATCAAGGTACTGAAAGATTGTATTTTTTCGAACAGTGGAGTATCATTGAGAGTATGCATACTACTAGTAATGTTATTTTTTTCTTGTAGAATCTGAGGATGAGGCACCAGTTCCAAATGTTCAATTGGCAATGTGGGTATGCATGTTTTCCTTTGATTTTAAGAAGAAAAAAGTTTGTAATCTAAATTCAATTCGAGTTGTTTCAGATGTAACTATTGTTGTCTTTTTGTTGTTGTTGTTAGGACTTTGGTCAGTGTGATGCAAAGAGGTGCACCGGTCGTAAGCTTGCTAGATTCAACTTGTTAAAAGTAAAGTATCATCATGGAACTTATCAAACATGTATATATGTCATCTTTTCTAAATGTTTTGATTTTGATCTTAATTGTTTTTTTTTGGTAGGAATTACGAGTGAACACTGGCTTCGGAGGTGTTGTTTTAAGGTATCTCTCTACCTCTAATTAGTAAAAGTGGATAACACATTCTTAATCCTGTGTTTATTAAAACCATAATATGTGTCGTATGTGTCTTGACAGTCCAGTTGGTAGACAATGTGTTTCCAAGGAAGACTATGCTTTGATTAAAAGGAAAGGATTAGCTGTAGTTGATTGTTCTTGGGCACGCTTAACTGATGTCCCCTTTGCTAAGCTGCGTTGCACTGCTCCTCGCCTCTGTAAGAAGTTACCATCAACCTTGCTGAATAAAAATATCAGGATTTTAGCCAGATCTGTAGTTAAAAGAATTCGTCTTTCCTCGTGGTTTCAGTGCCATGGCTAGTAGCAGCTAATCCTGTGAATTATGGAAGTGAACACCGCGAACAGGTCCCTCGTGCTGGACGAATCTACGGATCATAGTACGCAACCGATAATCCCAGATCTGGATAACACCACTGTGTAAACTGAAGAGAATCCATGGTTTTAGGGTGGAAGCTTAGGCCATTGACTCGATCACTATTAATATCCAATTTGTTCAACATTATGGAGCAGCTCTACACAAAACAAGATCACAATGTTGAAAGAGTATCGCAAAAGCAAAAAAACGTAACGACGCAAGTTGGCTCGGCACCGAGTAGTGAGATTAGTACAACGAAGAAGAGGAGAGAAGTAGGGATTCACCTTCGACGGATATCAGATCACTTTTCAGGAGGAAAAGCGATCAAGCACAGCTTCACCGTGATGCGAAAGCAAGAGTACCAGAGCTATGCGAAAAGTCGAAAGAATCGGTGAGATTCTGTTTCGTCGAGTAGATATAGATACGTCGTCTCTCCACTTTCTCCTGGCTGGCGTCAATATTATGGGTCCCATTCTAATAACAGTATATTCTGACTTATCCTTGTTTTTTAATAAAAATAAATAAAAATAAAGATTCCGACTTATTATTTTTAGTACTTGTTTTGGGGGGCCCGTACGGAAAAAGAATTCAAGGTGTGGATGGGAAATCAGTGCGAGAAGGCGTGGGTGCGTTCCCTGCTTCACGATCTAATCAAGGGAGGGGGCAATCGTGTGTTATTACGGCGCTGACAGCCTCGGCGACTTGTTGCAGATCATCACGGACCTCTGTTTGATTCATGCCACGCTCTCCTTCACATTCTTTCTTCTGACGCTGGATGTCATATACGATTTCGAAGAAACCTTTGAAGTTTGTGATGGTTTCTTCTTTGCCTGTTATGGTTTACTCATAAAGAAGAACCAGAACAGGATAAAGCACCTCTATGTTCATATCACCTGTGGCGTTATCTCCGTCTTGAAGACCTTTCTGCGTTCTAACTTGAGATACTTTGTTTCCGCGATCGAGAATAAACCCCGAGGAGATAAACTTCCCACGACTATCAATCTGGCGACCAATTCCGGTACGGCGATTCAGGCGACCCATTCCGGTACTCCGGCACTCAGGCGACCAATTCCGGTGCTCTGCCGACCCAATCAAATGATCCCGCCGGTGATATCAGCTTATCCAGTTTCCACGGCTACGAGGTCAAAGCTACAAGATAGATGATGATGCTGACGTGGCGTCTTACTCTTTTAATTGAAAGTTTCATTAAAAAAAAGTAGAAAAATAAATGTATATAGATAATAGTTCGAATTTTTTCGTTGATTAGTTTTTGATCGGTTTGTATATAGAGGGATCGAGTCTAGATCCATGAGTTTGTTCGATTGATACCCAAGTTCATTAATAAAAAGAAACAAAATTTGACCGATACCAAGGTTCGAACCCGGGTGTATTATTTCTTCTAATAAATTATAGTGAAGACCCGGTTTACTTTGCTCCTCAGCCGGTCCTGACCTAAAGCTGGCGGCTTTAGTTGTTAAAATGCTCAATATCTTTTTGCGGCCGGGCCTGTTATCTAAAATGACTTTTAATTATCAGGTGTGCTTTTTTCATGTATGTATGTGATTGCAGACTGACCTGCGTTTCCAGAGCCACGCTGTGCTTGCACTCCAGGAGGCAGCAGAGGCATACCTTGTTGGACTCTTTGAGGACACCAACCTGTGCGCCATTCATGCCAAGCGTGTAACCATCATGCCCGAAGACATCCAACTCGCCCGCAGGATCAGAGGAGAGCGTGCTTAAGTGTTGTTGTTCGTTGGGTCCGTATTATGTGAATGTTGGGGTTTGTTGTTCTCTAAATAGTCGTAGCTGGAATTTTAGTTAATGGGCTTATAAGAAGCTTTTGGTGTTAGGAGACTCTAAAACAATGATGATGGTTTGTTGGTTTTTCTTATTTTGTCGTCCCCGTTGGTGTTATGGATTGCTTTTGTGTATTTGCAGCTACGTTTTTTGTGAACCTTTCGATGCTGAATTTCATTTCTAAAACGATTAGTATGTTGAAGTTTCCTGACTTTTATCATATGTTAATTTTCGTTATATGTAATCTATGAATCGGCTTAGCTTTGCAAACTGTAAAACACGTAAAACCAATTGTATACATTACCTCCCGTAACTGGTAAACCGTGTGAGCGTTCTTAAGAACATTCTGTTGACGTTAAAGAGGTGGACGTGTTTAAGCCCAAACCCAACGAACCCATTGAGGTTAACTTGGTTAGAATCAACCTCTTTTGCTTGCTATATTAGGGAGAGATCAAATTACTAGTCCCGAATGTCTGCAATCTTAGAATGTTATTTTTCTTCAAGTTGTGTCGGTTACTCGGTTGCAAACTCTCTCACCACCATTCCAAAATGTCTCATTTTTTTCTCACAACTTGCCTCGGTTACTCGGTTGCAACTTCCGGTAATGTAGCCTGAGGTTTATTTTTAAAAACATAAAAATACAAACTTTAGAAACATTGTAAAAAAGATTTTTTTGTTACCATCAAAATCGTTTCCAGAAGAAATCGTCTTGCTTCCTTCAGATGGAACAAGGGACTGAAACTTGGAACCGAGATTCATCCTCTGTCTCCTAAGATCAATACTCGCGAGCAACAAGAGCCAACAATGGCAGTAGAATTGGGTTTTTCAGTTCAAGTGTGTGTGTGTATAGAATAGATACATACACAGAGATATTGTTGGTCGGGAGCTGTGACTGACTGTGAAAGAGAGAGAGAAGGAGAAGCTTAACGGGGAGAAAGCATTGTTGTGAAATGACATAATTACCCCTAGCTGTGTGTACTTTACACGTGTACTCTCAATCATTTGTCCGGTTTGATTTCGTTGTAATTACGGTTTTACTTTTATATCAACCATGGTTAACAGCAAGTCAGGAAGAAAGCTGATAGCAAAATGACGTAAGTACCCTGATCGGGTTACCCTACACGTGTTATCTATCAATCATTCATCCGGTTTAGCTTCGATGAAATTACGGGTTTAAAACTTGAACCAACAAAATAATGGTTAACGTTAATTCCCCTGATCAATGGTTCGTTCGGTTTGATTTCTAGAATTGGTTCCCGACATACTTGGTTTGGTTTGCTATCTTATAGAAGCCCTAATCAACATATAAATCTTACAAAGCCGATTCAAAAGCCTTCACTTGTCGGAAAAATCGTCGGAAGATGGGTTACGGTAAGCACAGGCGATCTAGAGGTGGAAATTCGAACCCAGGCCAAACCAGTAGGACTGATAATCTTGGAAGGTATGATAAAGCTCCTCCCTTTTTCTCCCTTTAGCATCGTGGTTTATTCTCTGGTCGACTAATTACGGTTTCGTTGAACTTGTAGGGAAGATGAATCGCTTCCTCGTGATCAAGGTACTGAAAGATTGTATTTTTTTCGAACAGTGGAGTATCATTGAGAGTATGCATACTACTAGTAATGTTATTTTTTTCTTGTAGAATCTGAGGATGAGGCACCAGTTCCAAATGTTCAATTGGCAATGTGGGTATGCATGTTTTCCTTTGATTTTAAGAAGAAAAAGTTTGTAATCTAAATTCAATTCGAGTTGTTTCAGATGTAACTATTGTTGTCTTTTTGTTGTTGTTGTTAGGACTTTGGTCAGTGTGATGCAAAGAGGTGCACCGGTCGTAAGCTTGCTAGATTCAACTTGTTAAAAGTAAAGTATCATCATGGAACTTATCAAACATGTATATATGTCATCTTTTCTAAATGTTTTGATTTTGATCTTAATTGTTTTTTTTTTGGTAGGAATTACGAGTGAACACTGGCTTCGGAGGTGTTGTTTTAAGGTATCTCTCTCTACCTCTAATTAGTAAAAGTGGATAACACATTCTTAATCCTGTGTTTATTAAAACCATAATATGTGTCGTATGTGTCTTGACAGTCCAGTTGGTAGACAATGTGTTTCCAAGGAAGACTATGCTTTGATTAAAAGGAAAGGATTAGCTGTAGTTGATTGTTCTTGGGCACGCTTAACTGATGTCCCCTTTGCTAAGCTGCGTTGCACTGCTCCTCGTCTCTGTAAGAAGTTACCATCAACCTTGCTGAATAAAAATATCAGGATTTTAGCCAGATCTGTAGTTAAAAGAATTCGTCTTTCCTCGTGGTTTCAGTGCCATGGCTAGTAGCAGCTAATCCTGTGAATTATGGAAGGCCTTGTGAGCTATCTTGTGTGGAGGCTTTATCTGCAGCTTTAATTCTATGGTGAGTCCATGGCTAGTTCTCCTAAAACTCATCTCATACATTGTTGGGTTTTCTGAGTATTGTCTTATTTTTCCAAACAGTGGAGAGGAGGAGACTGCAAATCTTTTGCTAGGGAAATTCAAATGGGGTCATGCCTTTTTGTCTCTTAACAAGTAACCAACCGAAACTAGCAACATAATTTTGTTTTTTGTTTCTTCACTCTTTTAACATCATTTGTTTGATAAGTAACATTTGGTCTATGCAGGGATATTCTGAAGGAATACTCGAAATGCGAGAATAGTGCTGAGATCATCTCAGTGCAAAATTCTTGGCTTACTCAGCAAACTCAGATCTCAAAACAACCAGCTCCCCTCAAAGAACGTACGTGACATTTTTCATTTTTTTTTCTGTCACTATTACATACCATCATCATATGATGAATCTCGTCATGAATGACTCTTTGCTTTTGTTTGTATTGTTGGTTTGTGTGTAGATGTTAGGAAAGAAGGTGATGAATCTGACGATGAAGATGATGGTTTACCTCCTCTAGAGGAACATGAACCATATCAAGTTGGAAGACAGTGATGAATCTGACGATGAAGATGATGGTTTACCTCCTCTAGAGAGGAACTTGAACCATATCAAGTTGGAAGACAGTGATGAATCTGAGGATGATGAAGATGATGGTTTACCTCCTCTAGAGGAACATGAACCATATCAAGTTGGAAGACAGTGATGAATCTGAGGATGATGAAGATGATGGTCTCCCTCCTCTAGAGAGGAACTTGAACCATATCAAGTTGGAAGACAGTGATGAATCTGACGATGAAGATGATGGTTTACCTCCTCTAGAGAGGAACATGAACCATATCAATTTGGAAGACAGTGATGAATCTGAGGATGATGAAGATGATGGTTTACCTCCTCTAGAGAGAACATGAACCATATCAAGTTGGAAGACAGTGATGAATCTGACGATGAAGATGATGGTCTCCCTCCTCTAGAGAGAACATGAACCATATCAAGTTGGAAGACAGTGATGAATCTGACGATGAAGATGATGGTTTACCTCCTCTAGAGGAACATGAACCATATCAAGTTGGAAGACAGTGATGAATCTGAGGATGATGAAGATGATGGTTTACCTCCTCTAGAGAGGAACTTGAACCATATCAAGTTGGAAGACAGTGATGAATCTGACGATGAAGATGATGGTTTACCTCCTCTAGAGAGGAACATGAACCATATCAAGTTGGAAGACAGTGATGAATCTGAGGATGATGAAGATGATGGTTTACCTCCTCTAGAGGAACATGAACCATATCAAGTTGGAAGACAGTGATGAATCTGACGATGAAGATGATGGTCTCCCTCCTCTAGAGAGGAACTTGAACCATATCAAGTTGGAAGACAGTGATGAATCTGACGATGAAGATGATGGTTTACCTCCTCTAGAGGAACATGAACCATATCAAGTTGGAAGACAGTGATGAATCTGAGGATGATGAAGATGATGGTTTACCTCCTCTAGAGAGGAACTTGAACCATATCAAGTTGGAAGACAGTGATGAATCTGAGGATGATGAAGATGATGGTTTACCTCCTCTAGAGGAACATGAACCATATCAAGTTGGAAGACAGTGATGAATCTGAGGATGATGATGATGGTGGTGGTGGTGGACATATTGTATATGAGCGACTGATAAGCGATGGAAGCTTCGTAAGAGCATCCGCATGAATATGGTAGAGGTCGTTTACGTATTAAATGTTTTAGTTAATGACTTTTTTGCTTATAACTTTGATTATCATTCTATGTGATATTTGAAATATTTGTTTTATTTATTTAAGACTTGATGTATTATTTAGCTTTTTTTATGATAAAAAATGATGTTAAATTTATTTAAAATACAATTTTACAAATTTAAATCTACATTTTATTTATTTAAAATACAATTTTACAAATTTAAACTACATTTTATTTGTTTAAAATACAATTTTACAAATTCATAAAATTTATAAAATTAAAATATGAAATAAATGAAAATTTCGTCTGCGGCAACCAAACGTCTGAACTAAATTTACTTCTCAACAAGTAATGTTCGTCTTGATTATTAACAAAATAAATATTCCGCTGCCGGGCTTTGAATCGAATATTCACCTCATTCGAAGAACTTAGTTAGTGTGCTAAAGCGGATCTTGTGATAATCTATTATAAGTTGAATATATATAATGTAAATTCGTCCGTTTAGAAGAATAATAGGTAAATAAAGAAAACTTCTTTTTATAGTTAGATGAATTTTGAAATCAGTCTTCTCCACGGCTTTTTAGTTTACAAATATATAATATGTTTTTTTTTGAAAAAGTAAATATAGAATTATGTAATATGTTTATCATTTTATGATTCATGATGGCTTTTGGGCGGGGGTGTTGGATACCCATTCGGTTCGAATCTATTCGGGTTTCGGATTTTCGAGTTCAAATATTTTAGCCCCAATCGGGTATTTCTAAATTTTGGTTCGGGTTCGGTTCGGATCTTTGCGAATTCGGTTCGGGTTCGGATAACCCATTTAAATTATTTTTTAAAAAATTTTTGAATTTTTTTTTTAAATTCATTATATACTTTAAATTTCTCAAAATCTATAAACAAAACAATATATTACATATAAATTTGAATAGCATATGTCAAAGTACTTAAAATTAACATATAAATTGGTTTGGTTTGAATATTTGGACTAAGAATCCTTAGATATTTTTAAGTATTGTTGGTGTTTTGAGTATACTTTAGCTATTTTAGACATGTACTTTTGACTATTTGTATATATTTATAAGTATTTTGGATAACTTAAAAGGATGTTATATATTTTGATGTTTTTAATATATATTAATTCTAAAAATAATTAATATATATAGGTATATAAATCAATTTCAGATATAATCGGGTACCCGAAATATTTCAGTTCGGATCGGGTTCGGTTTCGGTTCTCTAAATACCAAAATTTTGAACCCATTTGGATATTTAATCAATTTCGGTTCGGGTTCAATACTACTTTTTCGGA
Source organism: Brassica carinata (assembly GCA_016771965.1). Taxonomy (NCBI): domain Eukaryota; kingdom Viridiplantae; phylum Streptophyta; class Magnoliopsida; order Brassicales; family Brassicaceae; genus Brassica; species Brassica carinata. Next base: position 43,407,047 of record CM028694.1, read on the forward strand.
TATGGTTCGGTTCGATTTTTCGGATACGAGTTTTTTGTCCAGCCTGGAAAGTATTGCGAATGGTGGTAAATAAAAAAGAGCAGAATTTGTTTTACTCTTAAATAAAAGAAATGATCGCATCTTTAGCAGAGAACTTTAGCATCAAAAGCTAGAGCATTGTGATCAGAAGTAGTATACCAGACCAGGACATTGTGAGATACATTGGAAAACCGGTTCGTGCGCAAAAGGAAAAAAGGGTGAAAATAGTTAGAAACTTGGAAAATAGAACACCAGTGGCAGGTGAACCGAATATTTGCCAAACAAATAAAGTTTTGTCGGTGCATATAATACGTATCCTGTTCTTATTTTAGTCATTAGAGATTTTCAACTCTCTTCATAATTCTTCTGAAATGGAGTGGAAATGGAGTGATGAACAAACAAAAAGTGTCGGTGAAGTATTTAAAATCATTTCAAACCGAAATCCATTCATAGTACTTTATTGGGCCTGATATCATTGATGGGTTTATGATAAAAGCCCAATAGTTGAAAGAGAGAAATAGCTCCTTTTCCCTGGATCCACCAGGGCCACGCTCTATTCTCCAGAACAGTAAGCGTCAGGGTAATGAGTTTTGTGCAAGAGTTCTGGGATGTTCTTCCTAAGGCTGTTAAAGACATTGCTTCCCAAAAGAGATGATCGTGGCAAAGGCGTTGTCTCTCGTTTGGTAAAAACTCTGTTTTTCTCTTACCGCTTGTGTTATTGAGAATTATGACTTTGTACTCAACCAGTGGGATATAATGTTGGATTATCAAAGGTGTTGTTTACCCATGTTACAGTCGTTGGTATTTGGTGATGCTTCCACTGAGTGTAATGCTTTCCTCTAGATTTGAGTCTCAGTGGCTGGGGTTTTGCATCTCAACTTATCACATATGTTGTGTGTGCAGTGGAGAAGCTTATCAAGAGACAACGTGGGTTGAAGCTGTTAGTACAAGCCCGTAATAATTGGAATTGGCTGTGTCAATCCTTGAACTTGCTTATACAATGGCAGAGAGTAGTTGGCCATTGCAGTTTAAAAAAGTGCATGATTCTGATGTTGGATATGGGCAGTTTGTGTATTCAAATCGAAAATATCACTAATCAGATTACATATCACGGACTTTTTACAGTTTACAAGGGCAGCAGCAAAACTGTTTTACAGTTTAGGTCCAAATAAATATGCGCAGTCACATTCAGCAAGACAAGCGGAGAAACATGGAGAAGTATACAAGAGTCAGATTTTCCTGGCAGAAACAGAGAGGCATGCTGCCTTCTACCGAGAACTCTTGGCCAAGTAAGTGGACTGCAACACAGCAAAACTGTACAAGGGACTCGAGTGAACGTTAAAAGGGGAGAAACTGGGATGGTTCCAGGTCGTGAGGCTGAGGAGCATAGTAACCGTCTCCAACCAGAGTTCTATGCAAGTGAGATTAGTATACTGCTAACTGTTCAGTCGAACTCATCAGCTCATCATCAGTCCAACCACTTGGGATCATGTATATTATGGAGTTCTTTTAGATAGTTCTGACCCTTTCCAACCTCTTGGAATCATGTGCAACGACAGCAGTCTCAGGAATATTTTACATTCGTTTTCTTGCTATTTTGAACTTTTTAAAACAAATATATATATATATATATATATTACGTATGGGTCATTATGCAACAACTGCACTTGGCGCAGCGGTTCGTTCGATGTTGAATCTTCTAATCTTCGAATCAGAATAAGAGTGTGGTTTTTTCCTTGACTAGGATAAAGCCGTTCTATGAATGGAATATACTTTATTTGTGATCTATTTTTTATTTTTTATATGATTTTGTGGTTTGTGTATTATGTTTGTATTTACAAGAGAAATATTTAATAATGATTTTTATCTTTTAAAAAAAAAATGATAAAGGATATTATATTGATTTTATTTAACATTTGATGTTTGTTTATTTTTCTAACTTATTTTTGTTTTTTAATTGTTGTCAAATATATTCTATGACACTATACTATTTTAGTTATTATCTTTTTGGTTATGTTTTTTATAATGAGAAAACATTTTTTATATCATCTTTGCATCTGTCTAACTAAAAATTTTTATTTTATATTTTTATTAGTTTTGTTAGAGATTATAAGCTTGTATTAGTATGACTCATGATTAAAATGGCATATATTTTCTTAAATGTTTGCTCAACTTTTTTAAACATAGTAGGTAGATTTGAGTTTTTATTGTTGTGGTTAAGTTTAATACTCAAAACATTGATTAGTAGGAAATTTTTTTTTTTAGAAAACAGAATCAAAACATAATATTAATGATCAATATTTAAATAAATATATGACTGAATATTTTATATATTATTATATTCAAAGACTAAATAAAAAATATTATCTCAATAAATTGTTAGGTTTTCTATAATAAAATTCACTGATTAAATTTTAGAATATTTTAAATAATGGCTTCCTTATATATAATTAATTTTTTGTATGTTTAGAGAAAGTTACTGCATTTTTATTAAATATTTTTGTCTGATTTATTAGACTATCATTTATTGAAAATTTATTTTATTTTATAAATATATATATCATGATAGAACAATTTTTTATAATAACTTTAGATTAATCTTGAATGCTATTAATAAATTCTACATCAATAGTTCCTCGGACTCAGAAAGTTATTTTAACTAAAAGTAGCATTTACATTCAAAAAGTAGCATTGACATTCAAAAATTTCTTACAACAATTGTAACTATTTATTTTACTATATGTTTTAAAAATATAAATGGAAAAGATAATTTGATTATATGACACAAAGTGGTAAAATTTACTCGATCTGATTTGCTTAACCAATTAGTTAATGAATTAGTTAACTTTGACCCAAAATATTTTTCTGTTTTGTTAATAATTTTAATGATCTGGTTCGCTTAAATAATTAGTTGAGTTAATAAATTAGTTAACTTTTGAACCAAAGCATTTCTCTGTTTTTATATGTGTGTATATGTGTGCCTACATACCTAATAATTATTATTTTTCATCAAGAATACTAATAATTCATGAGATTTATTTTTTCTCTCATTGGCTTAGATTTGATAAAACATTACATAAATATTGTAGATGTATTTGAAAATCTCTAATTTTATTATCTATTAACCACTGGTTGTGTTTTGTTTTAACATTTCTTCTTATGGTATAAGTTTCAATTTCGGTCAAAAAAAAATTGTGAATTTCAATTTTTTAAATCATTGTTGATTTGAGTTGATGAAACGTGAAAATAATAACATAAATGAATTTCTAGTGTTTTTTATTTCCTTCCTATCTGTAGGTAGTGGTAAAATGTCTAGATATTGAAGTTGCATTTTTAAAATAAGGAAAATACTTACCAATTTGTAACTGAATTTGGAATTTTAAGCCTATAATAAAATTTAAAATAAGCAAAAATTGATAATATCAACTTAATTAATATACTTACCAAAATGTCTAGATACCGAAGTCGAAAGTGTGACCTAGCAGAGCACATCAAAATCTCAAAAGGTGACAACCCAATGACTTTTCTTTTATAAAAAAAAAAAACTGTAAAACATAAAAAATTCTAAAAGAAAAAATATAATTTTATCTCTCTCTCTTATCAAAAAAAAAGAAGAATGAAACCTAGTGAAAGGCAACACCACCACCAAGAACATCATCATATCACTTCTTCTTACTACCATCCTTTCCACCGCCACAATCCCATCACCTTGACACTGTCTCCACCTAATCGGCATCTACCTCCGCCAACAATGGTAATTGACACAACCACCATCAAAAAGGGTCCTCTTTTATCGCGATTTACCCTCACTTGGTGCCAGCTCGGCTGTCATGGATTCTATTGATCAAGCTGAAGTACGATACGCGTCCTTCGCAAGCCTTAGCTCCTAAATATTGATCTCTTCTGCTAACAATTCCTCCGTCAAACAAAGGAGAGAGCAAGCCGGCGTATTTCTCTTGTTTTTTGAAAAATACAAAAACCCTTTTCGCTTTCTCATTTATTTGTTGTAAAGTGATGAACTTTATGCTGAAATTTTGATCTTGAATCGTAAAGTTGCTGTAGTTCTGTGTCAAGTATACCAGTATTGCTGATATCTCGTTTCAATTCTCTTTCCTAGGGTGGAACTGTATGGTTTTCCATAAAATGTCTATATGCTTCAGATTAAATTTTGGAGTAAAAACCAATTGTTGAAGACGTACTAACGAATTGGTAGATTTGTGTTTCTTATATTGCATCATTTTATTGTCTTTGTTTCTATCTGAACTTGTAGCCATCATCATTTCCAGTTGAAGAATAGTTAACTTATATCTTTTCACATGGTTGGCGTTTATGTTTAAGATTCAAATCAGTTTCTAAATAGGATGTCAATTTCGGCGTCGACTCCAGGCAGTTGTTCGCCAATCAGTTATTGGAGATGAAGATAATAGTTATGGACTTTCAGTTATGTGTAGTAGAAGCTCCTTCTTACCATTGGTTAAGGCCCAAATATAATAGATAATATATTGTAGTCAAAGCCGGAAAGAACTTTAATGTCACCTCTCTGGTCTTATTTGATGAGGTTTCCTCTCGACAGAATAAAACAATTTTTATATATAGGATTGTGTTGGGATTATAAGATCCATATGGAAAGAGAAATTTAATATGGATCTGTTTGAAGAGGAGTTTCGTGTTGTAGTAGTAACTGGAGCAGAAGGATGGAGTGCTCAACATGGAGAAGAAAGCTTGAATTCTAGAGTGGGTCTAGATGATGGTGATGAAGCCGATTCTCAGCCAGCAGCAGAGACAGAAACTCAGCCAAAAGCTCAAACACAAACCCAGCGCCAAACTCAGACTCATTCTGGAAGTTCGAGAGGAAAAAGAAAGCGTAAGGAGAAGGATATGGTTGTAGAAGCTTGTGACAAACGTACTGAAGCCCTTATAGTGAAGAATAGAATAACAGAACGGATGTTGGAGCATAAAGAAGCTTCTAGTGTTGAGAATGTGTTAGAGATTCTGTACACATTGCCTGGAGTGAGAGAGTGGTCTCCATTATACGAAGCAGCAATGGAACATCTTATAGACAGTGAAGGGAGCAGAAGGGCTTTTATAACTATGAAGACAGATGAAGCTAAGATTAAGTTTCTAGAGCTTAGGACCAAGATAAAACGTGACTATAAAGCTTATGACTATTATGGAACTTAGGACTAGTATGGAGCTCAGGACTATTATGGAACTTAGGACTAGTATGGAACTTAGAACTAGTATGGGACTTTTGCTTTTGGTATTATCTTTGTATGAAACTGCCTTTTGTCATGTGTCCTCATGTCTACCTTGAGGAATCTGATGCGATATTTCTCGAGACTGTTGGTCAAGATAAGACTAAGCGGGACATTGCTGCAAGGTATCAAAGATCATTGGATATGATCCAAAGGAAGCTTGATGATGTTTTGAGTGCTATTCTGAAGTTTGCGGAGGATACATTAAGACCACAAGAAGGCGAGTTTGGAAGAGTGAGTCCTGTTTTGAGGAATGATGATCGGTATTGGCCTCATTTCAAAGATTGTGTTAGAGCACTCGATGGAACTCATGTGTCGGTTCGTCCTCCAAGTCAAAATACAGAAGCATATAATGGCGTAAAAGGAGTTACAATGAATGTTCTTGCTATATGTAACTTCTCGACAAGTTCATACACATATCTTGTACTGGTAGAGCACATGATACAAAGGTCTTGGCTCATTGTGCGAGGAATGTGGCTTCTTTCCCACATCCTCCTCCTGGAAAGTATTATCTAGTTGACTCGGATATCCCACCAGACGGGTATCTTGGTCCGCATCGTAGTGCGATATCATCTTGGTCAGTTTGCTAGAGGAGGACCACCGCTTAGTGCACGAGAGTTGTTCAACCGAAAGCATTCAGGATTGCGATCGGTGATTGAGAGGACATTTGGAGTATGGAAAGCAAAATGGAGGATTTTGGATCGCCAGCAAAGTATGGTTTGGTCAAGTGGATTGCTCTCGTGGATGCGGACGATGGCGCTACACAACTTCATAACGCGGATTCACATCGAAGATCATGATTTTGCACAATGGCAAAGTGATGATGATGGAGAAGGAGAAGCGTATGAGCTGATGGTGTGAAGGAGAAGGAGAAGAAGGTGATGATGATGATGATGATGATGATGATGATGATGATGATGATGATGATGATGATGATGATGATGATGATGATGATGATGGTGGTGGTGGTGGACATATTGTATATGAGCCGACCAGGATGAGAGCGATGGAAGCTTTATGAAGAGCATCACAGATGAATATGGTAGAGGTCGCATCGTATTAAATGTTTTAGTTAATGACTTTTTTGCTTATAACTTTGATTATCGGTTCTATGTGATATTTGAAATATTTGTTTTATTTATTTAAGACTTGATGTATTATTTAGCTTTTGTTTATGATAAAAAATGATGTTAAATTTATTTAAAATACAATTTTACAAATTTAAATCTACATTTTATTTATTTAAAATACAATTTTACAAATTTAAACTACATTTTATTTGTTTAAAATACAATTTTACAAATTCATAAAATTTATAAAATTAAAATATGAAATAAATGAAAATTTCGTCTGCGGCAACCAAACGTACAGAACTAAATTTACTTTCTGCGGCTGCGGCAATGTTCTGCGTCTTCGATTATTAACAAAAATAAATATTCCGCTGCCGGGCTTTGAATCCGGAATATTCACCTCATTCGAGAAGACTTAGTTAGTGTGCTAAAGCGGATCTTGTGATAATCTATTATAAGTTGAATATATATAATGTAAATTCGTCCGTTTAGAAGAATAATAGGTAAATAAAGAAAACTTCTTTTATAGTTAGATGAATTTTGAAATCAGTCTTCTCCACGGCTTTTTAGTTTACAAATATATAATATGTTTTTTTTTGAAAAAGTAAATATAGAATTATGTAATATGTTTATCATTTTATGATTCATGATGGCTTTTGACTGGAAACTGGGGGTGAGCGTTCGGATACCCATTCGGTTCGAATCTATTCGGGTTTCGGATTTTCGAGTTCAAATATTTTAGCCCCAATCGGGTATTTCTAAATTTTGGTTCGGGTTCGGTTCGGATCTTTATTAATTCGTTCGGGTTCGATAACCCATTTAAATTATTTTTAAAAATTTTTGAATTTTTTTAAATTCATTATATACTTTAAATTTCTCAAAATCTATAAACAAAACAATATATTACATATAAATTTGAATAGCATATGTCAAAGTACTTAAAATTAACATATAAATTGGTTTGGTTTGAATATTTGGACTAAGAATCCTTAGATATTTTTAAGTATTGTTGGTGTTTTGAGTATACTTTAGCTATTTTAGACATGTACTTTTGACTATTTGTATATATTTATAAGTATTTTGGATAACTTAAAAGGATGTTATATATTTTGATGTTTTAATATATATTAATTCTAAAAATAATTAATATATAGGTATATAAATCAATTTCAGATATAATCGGTACCGAAATATTTCAGTTCGATCGGGTTCGGTTTCGTTCTCTAAATACCAAAATTTTGAACCCATTTGGATATTTAATCAATTTCGGTTCGGGTTCAATACTACTTTTTCGGATATGGTTCGGTTCGATTTTTCGGATACGAAGTTTTTGTCCAGCCTGGAAAGTATTGCGTAATGGTAAATAAAAAGAGCAGAATTTGTTTTACTCTTAAATAAAAGAAATGATCGCATCTTTAGCAGAGAACTTTAGCATCAAAAGCTAGAGCATTGTGATCAGAAGTAGTATACCAGACCAGGACATTGTGAGATACATTGGAAAACCGGTTCGTGCGCAAAAGGAAAAAAGGGTGAAAATAGTTAGAAACTTGGAAAATAGAACACCAGTGGCAGGTGAACCGAATATTTGCCAAACAAATAAAGTTTTGTCGGTGCATATAATACGTATCCTGTTCTTATTTTAGTCATTAGAGATTTTCAACTCTACTCCATAATTTATCGCGAAATGAAAGGGAAATGGAGTGATTTAACAAACAAAAAAAGTTTCCATTGAAGTATTTAAAATCATTTCAAACCCGAAATCCATTCATAGTACTTTATTGGGCCTGATATCATTGATGGGTTTATGATAAAAGCCCAATAGTTGAAAGAGAGAAATAGCTCCTTTTCCTGGATCCACCAGGGCCACGCTCTATAGTCCACAACAATCCTAATAGTACGGTTTCCGATAATTGATCTTTTAATTCAACTAAAACTGCCATTATACACAGACAAAGAACTGATGATGAGCAGAAGACGGCCCCGTCCGTAGAAGTTCTGGATACAAATATTTCATTTTATTTTTAAAGATAATCAATAGGGATGAGAAGGAAGAAAACAAAAGTAATAGAAGATAAAGAAAATGTGGGCCAAATCAAAGTTAAAGCAATAGTACGCTTCTCTCTTCTTCGTTCTCTCCTCAAAATCCTTCACGAAGAAGAAGATGAGATGAAGCTTTGTCTGTCGCCGTTCTTCTTCGGTGACTAGTGACTCGGTATATCTCGGTCGGTTTGACGAAGTATATCCGGCACTGTTGGCGGCTCGCTCACCTGACGCGAGTTGTCGGCGGCCTGCCTTTTTGATGGCGACGGCTTCTCACCGATTCCTGCTATCGCTATTGACGCTTCCGCTTGTTACTCGATCAACCGCCTCTCTCACATCTCTCGTTTGATGTTGGGTGGATTGTAGATGACTGAATTTTCAAGCCGTCGATCCGGTGCGGCTAGGATATTTGGGAAGATCGCCCCGAGTGATTCTTCATCATCCGTTTGATAGACTTCCTGTTTACGGAATCAGTTGAAAGACTTCCGTCGGTGGAGATTGGTGGTGGGTTCTCCGTAAAAGCAACACGTGTCCTCTAGCTGAGTTTTGACGCTGCGTGGATCGCCTCCTGAATGGAAAGCTCGGCCAATCTCACGGCGGTGGTTTGGAGGAGGTGTTTGATGTTCTTGACGCGTCGTCCATTTTTTTCTCACACGACAAGAAGATGACGGTGTTGTAACTACTTTTTTTATGGTTTAGTTGGTGGGCCATGTATAGGTCTGAAGGGTGTTATGTCACTGCCTATGGGCTTTTCGTTTCCCAAAACTTGTTTTGGCTGATGTAACTTTTGATCTTGTAATAAAATACCAGACGGAAAAAAAAGATAAAGAAAATGTAGTAGTCAAAGGAGCCAAAAGGAAAGAGAAGAAAAAGCAAGGTAATCTTATAATAATGATAGTTCCCATTTGTCTTAGGAGAATGTCGCAAATACATCCTCAACTTTCTTCTTTGCGTTCTTTCTTTGGTTCCAACAAAAAATATTTTTCCTTCTGATTTGTATGTTATTATCATGATATATCATCTGATCCAAACTCTAGTAAGAATGTAAAATAGATACGTTATACGTTGATTAATTAATCTAACTGGCGATGAGACTCTTAGGAATATAACTTCAATACATAAACAAACAATATACTCAATAGCTAGCAACTCTAAGTTTTAAAGTGTCACACTATATTTCATAAGAGCACTTGAGAATAATTCCACAAATAGGCAAACGCACAAGCAAATTAAAGAGTTTGTGCGTTATGTCTCATTAATTCATCTCTTCGAAATTCTTTGTTTTCATTGTATTCGAATATGATATATTAACATATCGTTCTTTTGTTGAAATTATAACAATATCATGTAATACGTCGACAATATGTTAAAAGAAAATTCACAAATCAATCATTCAACGGATAAAACCTCTTAAGTGGAACGAGTGGATACGTCCGCTATCACGTGAATGGGGTCACTTTAACACATGACATGTATACTATTGGTACGAATGTCTGTAACACACGAGTTTATAAAATATTATATTACTTTTGTTTACGGGTGTTTTGTGTTCGGAGAGCATATTGGAAAGTAAACCTCACATCATGGTGTATGAGGACATAATCAATCATATGATGTCAGGCAAACAATGCAATATGTGAACATGATTTATAAAACGTGTGAAATCTTATGCACCAAATCACATATTGTGATTGGAATAAAAAGCAAAGAGGCAAGTGGCCAGAAGAAGTTGGGTCACACAAATGTCTCCTATGCGACTTGAAGAGCCAATTTTCTAAATCATATAGTATATTGTAATATTTCTTTATCAGCTGATTCCTTCGCAAAATGAAGTTCGTTTCTTTTTCAGTATATATTATCAAATACGAACAAGACGAATATGTGATTTTTAAAAAGTTGTGGCATTTTTTAAATAATAATACATCAATGTTTTTGTTCGAGCTACAAGCCATTAATTTCCTTCTGTGAGCATAAACAAAATATCATGCCTTAAAAAATTAAAAGAAATACTAAAGAAACTACATTACACAAGCGTTGCTTGGCAGAGCTAAAACCTTCAAATATTACATGATTGATCGAAATAAATGATTATGAACATATAATCACTTATCTTTTGGTCTAAATATTAGTGGTACTTTTGTTTGGATGGTGTTTTATAAAGTCCAAAAATAAGAGAAGACTATACAGTAAATAGAATAAACATATATATATTAAACCTAAACATGTAAAAAATATTCAATATTGTAGTAAGTATATTCGGTTGTTTGCTAATTGCGTAAAGACAAAAGTCACCGAAGAACCAACCAAACATAAAGAGACGAAAAATTTAAAACTTCTGTCTAAATGTCTCTCTCTTTTTAAGTTGTCGTCTTCCCGCATATGATTCTTCCTCCTCCTCGAGATGACAAGACTAGAGAAAGAGATTCTATCAGACCGATCATAACTGCTGTTTTTCTGGGCTTTTCCGTCAGGTTTCGTCGCTGAAAGTGAAAAAGCTCCATTGCTTTTGGTTTCATTTCATGGTTTCCGCGGGAAAAGTTCGCCTTCCCTTTTGACGCAAAAGACGAGAAAGAAGGTTCGATCGTTAAAACTCTAAATGATTTTCTTCTCCTTTGCTTAGGGTTTATTGCAAAACTCTAACTGTTTCGTATCTATGTGATATTTTTGCTTGTGTATCTCTCTTCTTCTCCGAGCTACCTTTTAATCTAATCTTGACTTTTATGTGCAAGAAACAAATGTTAAATCAAATCACTGAGAAGAGTAATGGAACTTCTTTTATTTTCCTTATTGGGAGGTGTTGAAGATGGTCCACCATTTAGGTAGCTAAAAGAAAGAGTTACAGTGAGATCCAATGACTGACACTGACACCGTAGTTTGGTATTGAAATTTTTCTTCATTATACCTTTTTAAAAAACACTAGTAAGAACAGGGTCTTTCTGGTGTATAGCATTAGTCCGATGTAGAGCTTGTGGTAACAAGTAGGAGAGATAGCGTTGACTATTTGGATGATGGTAAATGACTTAAAGCCACATCCTTCCTTTTTTTTTTTTATTGTCATTTCTTTATATGTAACCTTGTTGCAGTTCTTGATTTTGTTCTTGAGTTTTTTTTTTTTTTGACTAATGAAGTTTTGTATGTATCTATTGTTTTTTTGCCAGTTGAGGAAACATGAATACAACAACTTCGTCACATTTTGTTCCACCGACAAGGTTTGAAATCTACGACCCTCTCAACCAAATAAGTACTATGTGGGAAGAAAGCTTCAAGAACAATGGAGGAGGCTTCTATACTCCCAACTCTATCATCATCCCCACAAACCAAAACCATACAGCTTGGTAACACTTCATATTTGTTTAAGTTGATCTCTCGTATTTTTTTTTAATTCAGAAACTAATGGTTGCCTTTGTTTTCAGAGTGAGGATGGAACAGAAGGAACTCCTCACAAGTTTGACCAAGAGGCTTCCACATCTAGACATCCTGATAAGGTCAGTTGTTATAATAGCTCATCTTAACTTCTTTGGTGCTCTTTGTGAATTTATAATCTTTTTATCTCCACAGACACAGAGACGGCTTGCACAGAATCGTGAGGCAGCTAAGAAAAGTCGTCTTCGCAAGAAAGTATGATACTTTTATGTTCCATTGCAGCAACTCATGAAGTATTTATGTTTTTGTTTTGTTAAAACTGAGTTTTGGAGTCTTGTCTTGTCAGGCTTATGTTCAGCAGCTAGAGACAAGCGGTTGAAGCTAATTCGCTTAGAGCAAGAACTTGATCGTGCTAGACAACAGGTTTTGTTATCTTTATTTTTCTTCCTAAAGTATCGTGTGGATATAATGATGTATGATAATATAATGTTACAGGGTTTCTATGCGAGTAAACGTGTAGATACTAATGCCCTTAGTTTCTCAGATAACATGTGCTCAGGTTTGAATCATTTCACCTTTTTTTTGACAAATCATTTCAAAATTTCATTTGTTTTTTTTTGTTGATGTTAGGTATAGTTGCATTTGAGATGGAGTATGGACACTGGGTGGAAGAACAGAACATGCAGATACACGAGCTAAGAACTGTTCTAAACGGACAAGTCAGCGATGTTGAGATTCGTTTGCTAGTTGACAATGCCATGAAACATTACTTTCAACTCTTCCTAATGAAGTCAGCCGCTGCAAAACTAGATGTCTTCTACATCATGTCTGGAATGTGGAAAACTTCAGCACTGCCACATTTTTCCGCCACCCACCTCACTAGCAGAACCAAATCCAGCTGATTTTTCCTTCAAACCGCTTCAGCTTCACCTTCATCCAAAACCCCATGTTTCCCTCTTTAACATTATTACTATAAATTGTCTTTGATACAAAATATATTATAGATGTTTCTCCACATTGTTTTTAAAAATTAAAAATTTAAATATTAGGATAAATATGTTGAGAATTATGAGTGTTAGAATATGGTGTTTTGTAGCTTTATTTAAAGGTATATCTATATATTATTTTATGTTTTATGAATATATATGGTTCTATTTAAATAAATTTTAATTTTAATGTATTAGATTTTCTTAATGATTTCTGTTAATATGTTATATATTATTGTACTATATGCTTAGAATATCTAGATAGCAACTGATTTGTTAGATTTTAAACTGATTTGTTGTAAATACCTTTCTCCAAACTGTAAAAACAATTTTTATATAATATATATAGATATCCAAGGAAAATACAACAATATCAATATACTCTTTTTCAAACTGAAGCTTTTATCCATGGTGATTGTCCTATATACAAAAAGGAGCTAATTTGAGAAAATAATTATATTTTTAATTCTAATTTTGGAGTATCAATCTTCTCTCTCTTTACTAAGTCACTTAAACACCAAATTTTCTCCGTGAGCACCTAAATTTCCATCCACACAGAGTAAAAACGCTTCAGATTTGACCTCGGATATATAGTAAGTCTTAAGTATGCAAAGAAAGAAACGCAAGTGGTATGCACAAAGCCTGGCGCAATGATATTCTGCTCCTTGTTTATCAGTAAGCCATAACAAGCAAAGATGAAGTTGTCATAGATCTCCACTGCACAAATCTTGCCAGCACTGCCACATTTTTCCGTCACCCACCTCACTAGCAGTAACCAAATCCAGCTGATTTTTCCTTCAAATCCGCTTCAGCTTCACCTTCATCCAAAACCCCATGTTTCCCTCTTTAACATTATTACTATAAATTGTCTTTGATACAAAATATATTATAGATGTTTCTCCACATTGTTTTTAAAAAATTAAAAATTTAAATATTAGGATAAATATGTTGAGAATTATGAGTGTTAGAATATGGTGTTTTGTAGCTTTATTTAAAGGTATATCTATATATTATTTTATGTTTTATGAATATATATGGTTCTATTTAAATAAATTTTAATTTTAATGTATTAGATTTTCTTAATGATTTCTGTTAATATGTTATATATTATTGTACTATATGCTTAGAATATCTAGATAGCAACTGATTTGTTAGATTTTAAACTGATTTGTTGTAAATACCTTTCTCCAAACTGTAAAAACAATTTTGTATTAGATATTTCGTTATTTTAGGAGTTCTAAATATATTTTGTTTTCCCATAATTTTTATTTGGTTCATTTGTATGTTTAGAAACAATATAATAATTATAAGTGATTTAGTAATTATTTTCTCCTCAAATATAGAAAGAAACCAATCTTCTTATGATTATTTTGATATAGATTTCATAGAAGATTTTGTTTTAAAATTTTGATTGTCACACATACTAAATTTGGTTCAAATATTGAATGAATCAGTCTTTTTAATCTAATATTATATAGACCATATGAAAAGTTCATTCTAAAAAAAATTGAAAGGTGCGTACTAATTATGTCATTAACATCCACTAGAAACATGATTAATATGAAACTTATTGATTCTATCGTTATATAAATGTTATCTCATGTGAATTGTAGATTTCTGGTTTGTTTGTTTACTAGTAAATGTAATGACTAGTTGAATTGCTTACTTTTATATCTTACGATACATCACGGAATTCTATTATTATAAAATTGGGTTCTTTCTTTTCTGGATGCCACGTAGGCAGACATGTCAAAAATTGACTCATGTGCTCGCGACACGTGTCTGCCTAAACAAAACGCAGCTGTTCATATAAGTTAGAGTGCAATTCATGTGGATTTCCTACTTCATGGTTTATTGGGCTACGAAAATTAATTAAAAACCTAGCACAATTGTGAGTTATCCTTCTTCAACAATGACGGCTTACAGATTCATAGGTTTCGCGTCTTCTTCTTCTTTATGTAATCAGGGCAACCGACGGTGTAGATTCTGGATGCGACCGTTACGGAATGCATTGATGCGATGCCATTGACGACCTTCTTAACTCATCAGCCCCACTTAATCCACGATAAATCATTCATTGCATCTTAACTCTCATCAAAGCGGTGGAACTTGAATCTATAAAAAGGTAAACTTTCTTTGCGTAAAACGGTTCTCACACCATCGTTTACGGAGGACTATAATGACCGGACTCTTGCTGTCATGTTTCGATTGCATAGATTTTGAGATATGCGGAGCTCAGACGTGGCCGTGTTAGTGACTCAGCCTACAAACAAGAAACAAAGGAAGAGTAACGGTAACGAGAGTCCAACAGACTAACAGAAGCAGTCTTGGAGAGGCGGAGACCGAAGACAATATTAGCTGCGAGAATTTTGAAATATCAAAAAGTAAACCTTCAGGAGAATCAGTTAGAAAGGTAGTTAGTGAAGAAGAGAAGGAAGTTCTGTAGCTTGATAATGATAGTGGTGGCTCTTTCAAGGCGGATGCGCATGAGAAAGACGGGGTTAATGCGTCTTTCCCTGAAAGTATAATAATTTTCACTATGATTATGATGTTAAATATGATCATTTATGCACGGTTTTGGTTTAATATTTTGGTTTATGCTCATTAAGGTGATGACATCAGTTCAACATGGTACGGGAACAAACTAGTATGGGCAGCTTCGTCGCCACAAAAACTGAAGATCGGTATTGTTCTCTACTTCTCTCCAAAGGTCAAGTATCTGGTGGGCACACTGTCATACATGGACCATTCGGTGAGTAAAAACCTTATTCTACACCAACTACTCGCTCCATATCTCTCTGTCTTAAGAGTTAGGACTCGAGAGTCATCTCATAAAACATTCTTAGGAGCGGAGTAGCAGGATCACTCCTATTTCATAATTTGTACTCTATTTAGATGTTTAAATTTGATGTTAAGATTGAGCAACAATGTCTTAAGTAATCATATTTGATGTCACCTCCTAACTTCAACCTTCAAATCTTATTTTCTTAGTGTTGCGTGCAGGTTGATGTTGTCTTAAGATTATCATCTCTAAGTTTTCAACTTTTCATGATGCTGTATCAAAGACATGCATTGAGGTACAATAATATTCTCCAAACACTAGACTTTGGTTCCCTTTGCATAACACATTCTTTCTGTAGTTTTCTAATTCTAAGTACCTCTGCTTCCACTTTGTGATTCACTCAGCTGATGAAACATCCATCTGGATTTATGTTGATGATGAAACATCCATGTTACATGAGATGGCTAAGAATGCTTGGGTTACGGACTTACGGTTCTTGGTGAAACGACATCCCACAACTTGGCCTTTAGTGTGAATCTCAACCCTCTCAATAGTGTGCGCCAGAGGAAAAATGTTCTTAACCCTAAGCCGCTTATCCGGAAACTCATGTTTTAGCTCTGTAAAGAAGTTGTGGACAGTGTAAGATTGTAGTAGCCTTAGACATTTTAAGATATTAATAAAAATATTTTTTCTACAATCAAAAGGCTATAGATCTTTATTATACTACATACGTACATCTCTTTAAACTTTGGTGCCATGACATATGCTTTGGGCTGTGATCTGAAACCAACCGCAGAATCTTCTTGTGGTGAAAGATAAGGAGCTTCTTAAAATCTCGCTGATCTTGGTCTTTGTCGTACTTTCACTGTATACGCATGAGATCGTTACTCTCTGGTAAAGAGCTCCTGAAGTTCATCTTGGTTCGACCCATATTAAACTGCCACTGACATTTGGACTTTTGGTTGCATCTTTGGTTAATAGTAGTCTCAAATGGTGTTTTGAGTGTATCTCAGAGGGCTGTGATTTTGGTTGCATCTTTGGTTAAATATTTTCTCCTCTTTCATCTGATTGCATTTACATGTTTGGAAAAATGCAGAAAATGCTCAAGTAAAGTCCTGCTTAGAGGATTGCATAAAAAGCACTTGATCACCCTTATTTTGACAATGAGAAAATTCTTATAAGGTTTGTTTATTTTTTGTAATCATACAAAACTTGCTGCTCAACATGCCAGTTAGCAGACAAAGGACTTGCAAAAATGTAAGAGTTTCTTTCAAGTGAAATAAAGGATCTGTCATAGATTTTATCAAACCTAAATGTTACGTACAATGGCACTAGACTAACCTTTATTGCATTTAACTTCAAAAATCTTCCTTGTATAATTGAGGTGACCTTATAACGATGAAAACGATCAACGAGGCTCATATCAGCAAGGGCAAGTGAAGTCTTTCACTTCTTCCGGTGGTAGCCTTCCTTCACTGCTGCAAATAATCCATTAGCAGATTCAATGACTTCAGTGGGATATACTCAAATCATCCAATAATGTGATCAGGAACATGCATTCACCTTCCTCTTTTTTAATAATTTTTATGTATCTTTCTTGTGTGAATTATATATAATATGCAATAATATTTTACAGGAAAAACACATTGGGGTTACACCACCAAAGGACTCTAAAGGACAATCCACTCTACCATTTTTCACATTATCTGTATCAATAGGTTTAAAAATGTACAAATGTATCAATGCATTCAGAAACAAATATATAAGAATGAAAAATAATCCGTAATTTATGTATTGAATTTTAACGGTAATGACAAGTAATTGTATTTTACTTAACTTTTATAATAAAGATATAACAAACACTAGAAATGTAAAATAGTTATATTAATGAAAAGAATTAAATCTACAAGTTCGTTTCTTTCCTTGCGAATTTCTTTAAATTCATCCAGCTCCAGAAAACTACAAAAAAATGATGTAATTTCACCTTGAAAAAAAATCATAATTAATTATCAAGATCGGATGGTTTATTTAGTCTTCAATAAAAATTAGATGTACAAAATCTAAATTATATGTATATTTTTAAATAATAAAAGTTTATATTAAATATTCATTCTAACTATTTAAATTATTTTAAAATTTTCATCTCCCCCGTAGGGCGGGCCGGCCCTAGTGTTTAATAAGATATAGTAATACTAATTGGTTTACAATTCGACTTAGCAAATTAAATGAAGCAGTCAGTGTAAATGCCATAAATGAAACATATGTTAATGAATAAATGCTTTAAAGCACATAAATCATATTTAAGTTTTGTTGTTGAAAACTATACTAGATAATATATTTAATAAATATTTTAAATTGATATTGTAATATTTCAAGTTTACGTTTTGTTTTTAAGTATTGTGTAATATTTTAATTTATATTTAAGGTTGGTTAAATATGACTTCTAGTTTAATAGTTTTGAAAATCATAAACATACTAGATATTATAGTCACCTAAATCATATACCCAAGTATATTTGATATTTATAAAGATAATGTATGTCACATTAAAAATACCTATAATTTTAAATTATGAATTATAATTTTTAATAGTGGAAAATATATACCTACATATGATGAACCTAAATACATTGAACTAAAGCTTCTCAGCGTTTGATACATTAAAATGATAACAGAATATTCTTGAAATATTAATTTTATTACGATATGCCTAGGATAAAACAGGGGCGAAGGCATGACAAGAGCTATGGGGCAAGTGCACCCGTAATTTTATCATTAATAAAAATTGTATGTTAATTATTAAATTTCAGCTAGCTAAAATGGAAAAAGTCTTCTTGTGCACCCATAACATCTCTGGTTTGATGCGAGTAAGTGTCATCCATTCGTATTTTTTTATGAGCTGTGCACCCATCCAAAAAACACTCTGGATTCGCCCCGGGATTAAATGAGTAAACATAATAAATATGTAACTAAACCAAATTAAATTAGATCCAAATATATTAGTTAAAATTTCTAAGGGATGTCCAAATAAATAAAAAAATCATAGATGGAAAAAATTATGATTTATATTTTAAGAGTTTAGATAAGAGAGATCTTTATTTTGAATACAGATCATCATGTTCATGGGATGTGGGAGACTTCAGTACCTCTCAAAGTTGTAATCAGTTACGTTTTAAATCATTTTTTCTTGCTTTTATCTTGTTCTTGTGCTCCTTATCTTCACTGGCAAAAGAATTGAAAGAGGAAGAAAACTCTTTGAGACAATGTATTGAGAAACTTAAATCTGTTCAAGGAAGTAGAAGTTCCCCTGTATGCCAGCTTAAAGACGCACTAAGAGAACAGGTAATCTTGTTTTTCGAACTTTGGCAAGTTCAATATTTTGTTGTCTTATCTAAGTATCTAACATTCTTTTGGTTGCTTGTTTCAGGAATCAGAACTGGAAAAGCTTACAACTCAGATTCACGTATGTGTTTGATGTTTGATCACCCAATGGATCTTTTCACCGTCGTATGTGAAGCTGACCTTATGTGTTAAGCTCATGAGCTGTTATCAGGTTGTACGAGAACAAACAGAGGAGGCTCAAAAGATGCAGAAACGGCTCAACGATGAGGATTCTGCATCATAAGAACTTCTTATGTAGCACTGCAGCCACAGTGTCTTTGGCGAATTTTTCTGCTCGGGTTGGCTTCATCCTCTGGAAAGTAAGGCCCTCTCTGCTAGCATCCCGTTATCAGCGCGTGGCCGGACCCTTCATGCAAGCATCCCGTTAAGTGATTGGGAGAAGAGAAGACTTAACCACGTTCAGACCGAAGCCATGTTTGTTTTTGTATATAATGCATCTAGATGTAGTTAGTATTTGCATACAAAATCATGAAAGATTACTAACTTTATTACAATTAATTAATAAAATGATCATAATCAGCTAAACTTTCTACTCATTAATTAGACTCTCTACACTAGTCCATTTAAGTTTTTTTAGAGTATTTTTCTAAATACAACATATATGTCCTTTTTCACAAGTATATAATAAATCAAGTACTTTGACAATTAGATTTCACTGTCAAAAATGAAAAATTGACATATATGTTGAATGGACTTATGATTATGACGCCGTCGTTCTCTTCATGCTACTCATTAAATTAAAGATGAAAACTTCTCTGTTTTTGTAAATATTCCCACAAGTTTCTGAAAGTAGTATCTTCATAAAAAAATTGCACATCAGACAACTGTATTGATTTACAAGTTGGTTACAAACATCGCCGAACAAGTTTTTAGAAGGAAAATGAAACCATAAATATATAAAATATAGTTAAGCAGAAAAGAAGCCGTTAGAGACGGCAAGAGCAAACTGAGATTTGGCTTCAAACTTCCTCGTCAGACTCTCAATCTTCTTTTCCTCACTCCAAAACATCTTCATCCTCGCCGGAAAATCATTCCACCCCCTGATCTCCGCCGAGTTTGAAGCTTTCTCCGACGTTAGCTTCACCCTTCGCTCGTATTCCTCCACCACTAGTAGTGCTATGTCAGCCATTTGAATCTGTCTCTCTATTGGTTATCTTCCAATGTTTATGACAAAACATACATTCAACACGTAAGCTATTTATATTGCTTTAGCCTGCGGTTTCGGATAAGGATCATCCCAATTATTTTATTTTTTATTATTCTAAGGGAATAATATTTGTTTAGTTGTTATTCTTATCGTAATTGATTTCTATTGGTTTTGGTGGTTTCTGGAAAAAAGGTTGGCTAAAGGTCGGTTTCTTGATACCATGTGCACCGATCGATGTAAGTATAATAATATTTATATTTTGCAAGTGAAAGCTAGAGAGCACTGTGCTCAGAAGCTGTATACCAGATCAGGACACTGTGACATACATTGGAAATATGGTAGTTGCAATACCTTTTATTTTTTTATTTTTCTGAATCAAATATCCATAAAATTTGCTTCTCAACAAAGCGAATCACTTACACAAACTATTATTGAGAAGGAAAAAAGAAGATAAAACCAGGAGAAAAAAAGTGAAAATAGTTGGAAAATAGCACACCGGTTTTCCTTTACCAGTGGCAGGTGAACCGAAAATTTGCCAAACAAATAAAGTTTTGTCGGTGCATATACGTATCGTGATCTTATTTTAGCCATGACGATTGATGAGTCATTTGTGGATCGCGTTAGCCAAACAAAAAAACAAGTGTAAAAGCTGTGGAGATTTATCTATTAAGTAGATGGGTTGTTATTTAGAATCATTATCAAAACCCAAGTCCATTCAGTACATTATAGGGCCCTGATATCATTTTCTGGGTTTATGTTGTAAGCCAAATAGTTGAAAGAAAGAGACATAACTCGTTTTCATGGATCCACCAGGGCCACACTCTATATAGTCCACGACAATCCTAAATAATTATGTTTCCAATAATTGATCTTTTGATGCAACTAAAATTGCTATTATACACACACACACACAAAGAACTGATGATGAGCAGAAGACGGCCCCATCCGCAGTGCCGGTCCAGAGGGGAAACCATCCAAACCATCGATTGGGGCATCCGATATAAAATGGCATATTTCAAATTTGTTTTCTTATTAATGTTTATAAATAAAGAAAATTGATAAGGTTTTTTTACTTAATATAATACTAACATTTTTAGTTATAATAATTTGAAATTATAGTGTTTAAACTTTGAAAACTTCAAAATGATATCCATTAAGAAATAATTGATGATAATATGTTTACATGACTAAATTTTTATGAGAATCAATAAAAAAAAATTACAAAGCCTAGTAAAGTATTTTTTTTGTTGAAAAATTGAAGATTGTTATCAAACACATAAATTGCTTAATGTGTATTGTTAACTATTCTAATATCGATTATTATAGCTAAAACAGTTGCTGAGGTTTAAATTGATATATATATATATATATATATATATATATATATATATTTATTTGTGGTTTACTATGTCACACATGAGATTAAATGGATTGATTTTGATATTAATTAAGACTGATATGATTAAAGATTTATTAAATTAGTAAATGATTTTGCAAAAAATGCAATTGTATTTTTAGTTTGTTTACTGTTTTATTAAAATTTGATGTGATTTTATTGTTTTATGTAAGCTTTAGTTATTTTTATATTAATATTTTTAATTTTAGATAAAACATCGAAGGGCATAATTTAAAAGTTGGATTGGGGCAGTGTAAAATGTTAGACCGGCACTGCCCATCCGTAAAAGTTCTGGATACGAACATTTAATCTTATTTTTCAAAAATATTCAATAGATCAGAAGGAAGAAAAGAAAAGTAATCGAAGATAAAGAAAATGTAGTCAAAGGAACCAAAAGGAAAGAGAAGAAGGAAAAAACGTAATCTTAAAATGCTGATATAGTTCCTATTTGTCTTGAGATAATGTAGCAAATCCATCCTCCACTTTCTTCTCTACGTTCTTTCTTTCGTTCCTACAAAAAAAAAAAAAAAATTTGTTTCTTCTTATTTGCAGGTTATTATTATGAATTATCATTTCATTCATATGAACTCTAGTAAGCATGTAAGATTTAATGAGTAGATATGGTATCCCTTTCTTATTAATGGAGGATCATTTTAGATAAGTAACCTTTGGAATGTAAATTATTTACATGCCTGCCATCCTTACGTGGCAGCACCTCCTTTACTCTCAGCATCTCTATTTAACTCCCCTTGCTTTGCTAGACAATTTACAATTTATGTCATTGGCGGTCCAAACTTAATATGTCGTTTCCCCAATGTAAGGATGGCATTTGCACTTAACGTATTCTATTAATAGACGATCACAATAACTACTTGATAGACGATCACAATAACTCCACTTTACCGAAACAAAATAATAAGATTCTTTAGATACCCCTTCTTACCTTTTTTTTTTTACAGAACGCACTAATAAATCATTTTAATATAATCCTATTCTAATATTCTTCTAATACAATCCTATCATATATCGAAGAAGCACTTCATGTATCGATCTTCTAATTCAAGTAGTTATAGTTATTGTGTTTATACAGTTTTGTTATTGATGTTTATTTTCCTGTTTTTTTGCATCTAAGGTTTGAAGAGGACATGGTTGCTTATTCTCTATGCGATTTCGGAGGAGGAGAAAGTGAACGCAAAGAGCTGCAATATACAATCAATAAATTAGTTTTGATAATATGGTTTCCGACTCTTTTTGGTTAAGTTATTACAATATACAATCAATAAATTAGTTTCCTCTTCTCCTCCAACGTTTGAAGGAATCGAAGTAAATGGAAATATTGAAATATTGAAATCTGATATATTGATTAAATGGAAAACGTGTGTGTGTGCAATATTGTATATAAGGAAAGCCTTTAAATAAATGATATATTGTTTAAATCTTTGTGGCTAAACAACGTTTTGGAAAACGGAATAAAAGGTCAATAATGCATTCCATAATATAAATGGAAAACGTGTGCAAGAAAGGGATTAGGAAATCCTTCGTTTACATATCAGGCAAATTAAGGAATATGTTCATTCCAAAGACGTTGATTGAGAGTCTATTAGTCAAATTGTCTAATTATAATTGATTGATTGAGTATCTGTAGAGAATTATGAGAGTACCGGATAAATACAACCCTATATAAGTTTCCTCCTGCCTCTCTTTCTTTCTGCTTATCCCATAACGCCATAATAAACGTTGCTGGCTCTAGAGATTTATTTATTCGTAATGAATGCCCTTAATCATGTCTACGAGCTGAAGCCTTTCACGTCCATGTGGAAGGTGAAGGTCAAAATCTTTCGTCTTTGGAAGCAATATTTTGGTCCTTCCTACGATGGCCACAATATTGAGATGGTTTTGGTTGATTCTAGAGTAAGTTCAGCATCTTATGTGTAAAGCCTTTAAATAAATTGGTTCAGCTGTTTCTATATATAAATATATCATAAATCGTTTAATTGTAAATCCATCTTTTTCGTTTTCAGGGAGACAAGATTCATGGAACCGTCCAAAAGGATCTGGTTAGGCAATATGAAAGGCTGCTTGAACTGGGGCAAACCATCATTCTCACAAACTTCAACCTCGCCCATGAGTCTGGTGTGAATCGCACCACATCACATCCGTTCAAGATTATTTTCCTTCCAACTACAATTGTTCAAGAGTGCGATGAACAGAATGAAAACTTGGCTAGAGGTATTTTTAATCTAATGGCTAGATGGATGAGTATTAGAAAGTGTAGTCCAAAGAAACTGTTTTCATCCAAGTTATTATGCAGATTTTATTTTCACTAATATACGTGTCTAACCCAATGTTTCTGTAGATAGGAAAAAAACATTGTTGAAAGGGAAGAAATTTTCACGTGGAGCTAACTCACCATTTTATTAACTAGATAGTGTGATTGTCTATAGTTTTCTGTTAACTAACTTTAGTAATTATCTGTCTTCTGTATCTTGCAAGGATTCCAAGATACCCATAGTGAAGGTATTGCAAAAGAGTTGAATTAAGCTGATAGCCTGGTTTTGAAAGTCAATCTTGAAGTTTTTTTCTGAGCATCCTCGGTTTTGTTATATGCATTTCATGTGCTTTTGTTCTACATGTTTTAAGAGAATATTCTACGAAATAAAATATTTGTTTTCTTCAGTACCCATGAAAGTATACTACAACTTTCTAAACGTGGACACTAGCAAGATTCCAAGTTGAGTTATGTTTGAGTTTTTAGAATAATATGCAGATTTGCATTCTTATTTGTTATGTTTTGCTTTTTAGAATAATATGCAGCTTTTTATGTTTATTTATTTGTTATGTGAGTAAATTATTTGCTAATTTATTAAAATTAATACTATGTTTATATTTGTTTAGTTGGCCAACAAATATGAATTGGCAATCAAACGAATGTTTTCTCATCAATGCTCTGTTTTCGTCCTATATAAGACAAGGGGATGTGAGTCATTTAGTCATTCCCTAAACCACAGCAAAATCGTGCTTCCTAAACCTTACAAATTTACTATGGCTGCGATGAACCTTATCTCAGATGAGTCATGATCATCTTGCTCGACAATGTTGCTCTTCCCGGACCAGCACTTTATTTTAGATAATCATATGTTTTTGTTTATTATTTTTTTTTTTTGATCAACGTTTTTGTTTCTTTTAAATGCCTTTGGCAATGTTTCTTTTCTTGAATTTTTAAGAGACTGTTTACCTTTTCTATTATGAGTAATTGAAAAGACAAACTAAAAAGTTTTGCTTTATTCAGTACCCAATCTATTATACTACTACTTAGTAAGTGTACCTTTACATCGACAAGTATTGTTTGCTCTCTGTTCTAATGTCCAATCCCTGTAGATGCATCATCCGTAGGAAGCTAAGTAGTTTCTTGAGTCTTGCTCATAACTATAATGAAACAACAGAAAATAAATTTGGTAAGATGATTTTAGTAGAGCATGTATAAAAGAAAATATAATAATCACTGGTTTAGTTTGAAAAATAAAGAGTTTCATGATATCGCCACGAATTACCTTCACGTGACAGGGAATACTACGGGTAACTGAAGCCGTCCCTTT
Source organism: Brassica carinata (assembly GCA_016771965.1). Taxonomy (NCBI): domain Eukaryota; kingdom Viridiplantae; phylum Streptophyta; class Magnoliopsida; order Brassicales; family Brassicaceae; genus Brassica; species Brassica carinata. The sequence goes on from CM028694.1 coordinate 43,432,101, forward strand.
ATTTCAAACATTAAGAGTCAATGAGTACAGGTAAAAGAAGTTCTCTTTACATCCCCTGATGAAAACCAGTTTAGATGGAAATTTGGTCACAATAGTTACTGAAGAGAATACCAAGTACGAAATGAAAATAACTTCTACCTGAAAAACAGAATTTATTACGTTTCCGGTTGCACAGTATAAGGAAGACTGTGCCAATCTAGGAAGTTCCCTGAATTGTAAGACCCCAATCGAGCGTTATTGTTCGTAACAGTCTACATACTTTTAGCATCTTTTAAGATACGCCATTGTTTACTTTTAATTTATGCTAGCATCAGTACTAAATCTATTTTAAACTGCAACTACTAAGGGAGTCATTTGCTAACCTTTTGATTGTCGGCTTCTGTTGTATTTCAAACATTAAGAGCCATGGAGTATAGGTAAAAGAAGCGCTATGTTATTCCTGTCCTATTGAATGTATCCGCTGTTGGAAGCAATCTGGTTCATATCTTCTTCATACCTATAATAAAAACAGTAAACAATGATGGTTATATTTACATATTTGATTCCTTTATTAGAGAGAATATTATAGTCATGTTATATGTTTTGAATTATAAAAGGTTTTAATTTATGCTTAAGAACATAGTCGTTTGGTATAGAACTTTGTTGGAGAAACTCATACTCTTTCTCAGAATGCTTCAAGTTCACCGCTACAATCTCTTATGTTCAACGTTAGAGACTGACTGTTCTAAACCATGATTGACTCGCAAAATCGTTTTACATCACCTCGAGAAAACAAATTTACATAGCAATTTGGTATCAATAATTAATTAGAGAGAATACCAAATATGGAATTGCAAATAACTTCTATCTGTAAAAACAAAATTTATTACCTTTTATGGTTACACAATAAGGAAGACTGGGCCAAGCTTGGAAGTTTAGGGACGTTAATCAACCGACCTAATATTAACTTTTAAGACCGTCGGCAAGAGATTGTGGATTGAGACTTTAAGCAACAAATTTGAGAAAAAAAACTGAGATAGATGATAAAACTATCAATTCAAAGAAGATTTTATGTGTAAAAATCTCTCAGAAGGTGTGTAAAAAAAAAGAACAGATTGAATTTAATCGCGTTTAACCCTAATCCCCTTTTGCAGAAAGACGATGAAAGAAAAGAATTGTTTTGTTTTTCTGGCCTACTTTTTTTCTCTTTTAATTAGTTAAGGCCCAATATATTGTTTTAATATCTATAGCCCATCAAAAAACATTTGCTTATGTAAAAAGTTCTTCCCATATAGAAGAAGAAAGTCTTTGTGTAAACCTTTGTCATTTGACGAGAATAAAGCTTTCCCATATGAAATCATTCATATCGAAAACTTTGTTGTTTACAATACATGGCTAATCAAAGTTTTTTTATATAAAAAAGGTTTTAATCAAAATTATTTTTATAAAAAGGCTTTAATCAAGTTTTTTTTCACTGTTAGGAACTATATGCTATTCTACACAACCTATTACAAAAAAAAAAACCTATTACACATGTTTGGTTTTTATAAATTCATGCAAAATATTCACATATATGTGTATATATTATTATAATTTCAAATTAACACTCTAACCCCGCACTTTGTGCGGGTCTCTATCTAGACTTTCCCATATGAATTCATTCACATCCAAAACTTTGTTGCTTACAGTATACTAATAGCTAACCAAATTATAACTTCACTGTTACGAACAATAATTTGATTAGGCATGATATGAACATATATGTAAATACATTATAATTTCCAAATCAATATTCTCACTCCGCGCAAGGCGCGGGTCTCTACCTAGTTGATTAATTAATCAAGACTCTAGTTATTGTCCTACGAGTATAAGTTCAATATGTAACACTAACAACAATATATACTCACTAACTAGCAACACTTAACAACTCTATGTTGTTAAAAGTGTAACTTTCATAAGATAGCACTTGAGAATAATTCCACAAACAGGCAAACGCACAAGCAAAGAGTTTGTGCGTCATGTCTCATTAATTCATCTTCCTTCAAATTTCTTTATTTTTCATTGTATTCGAATATAATACATTAACATATCGTTCTTTTTGTTAAAATTATAGCAAATATCATGTACGTAAGACGTTGATAGGATGTTAAAAAAATATATTCACAAATCAATCATTCAACGGATAAAACCTCCTAAGTGGAACGAGTGGCTACGTCCACTATCACGTGAATTGTATCCCTTTTACACACAGATATACAATATTGGTACGAATGTTTGTAATACACGAGTTTGTAAAATATTATTACTTTTGTTTACTGGTGTTTTGTGTTCGGAGAGCATATTGAAATTAAGTAAACCTCACATCACGATCTATGAGGACATAATCAATCATATGATGTCAGGCAAACAATGCAATACGTGAACAGAATTTATAAATGTATTAAATCATAACCAAACACATATTTTACTTAGTATCAATTGTGATTATAGAATAATAAGCAGCAAGAGGCAAGTGGGCAGAAGAAGTTGGGCCACACAAATGTCTCCCATGGGACTTGAAGAGCCAATCTTTTCTAATCATATATATTGTGATATTTCTTTACCAGCTGATTCCTTCGTAAAATGTTCGTTTTTTTTTTTTTTGGTTTTTCCTTTCCAGTAATAAAATAATGTCAAATACAAACTAGATGAATATATGTGAATGTTTTAAAAGTTGGCTTTATTTATTATTAATAATTATACTAATTAACCACAATGTTTTGTTCAAGCTACAAGCCATTAATTTCCTTCTTTAGCATATAAACAAATTACATACCTTAGACATCAAAAGAAATACTACAGAAACAACAATACACAAGCGTTTCTTTGTAGAGCTAAAACCTTCAAAGATTATATGATTGATCAAAACTAATGATTATGATCCAATATAATCACTAAAATATTAGTGGTACTTTGTTAGGTTTGTGTTCTATAAATTCCAAATATATAGTTTAGAAAATAGCAGAAGATTATATTATACAGTAAATATATTAAACCTTAAACATGTAAAAAAATTATCGTAGAATATTCGGCATTGCTAACTGCGTAAAGACAAAAGTCACCGAAGAACCAACCAAACAAAAAGAGACGAAATTTTTTTAAAATTCTTGTCTAAATGTCTCTCTCTTTTTAAGTTGTCGTCTTCTCGCATATGATTCTTCTTCCTCGAGATGACAAGCCTAGAGAAAGAGATTCTATCAGACCGATCATAACTGCTGTTTTCTGGGCTTTCCGTCAGGTTTCGTTCGCTGAAAGTGAAAAAATTTGCTTTGCTTTTGGTTTTATTTCATGGTTTCCGCGGGAAAAGTTCGTCCTCCCTTTTGACGCAAAAGACGAGAAGAAGGTTCGATCGTTAAACTCTAATGATTTCTTCTCCCTTGATTTTATGAACTAGGGTTTATTACAAACCTTTTAACTGGTTCGTATCTATGTGATATTTTTGCTTGTGTATCGTATCTCTTCTTCTCCGAGCTACCTTTAATCTAATATTGACTTTTATGTGCAAGAAACAGAATATTAAATCAAATCAGTGTGAGAGAGAGTAATGGAACTTCTTTTATTTTCCTTATTGGGAGGTGTTGAAGATGGTCCACCATTAGGTAGCTAAAAGAAAGAGATACAGTGAGATCCAATGACTGACACTGACACTATAGTTTGGTATTGAACTGTATGTGCGATTAGAGTTTTTTGATCAATTTTTTCTTTATTATACCTTTTAAAAACACTAGTAAGAACAGGGTCTTTCTGGTGTATAACATGAGTCCGATGTTGAGCTTATAGTAACAAGTAGGAGAGGTAGTAGCGTTGACTATTTGTGTGATGGTTAATGACTTAATTTCAGTTATATGTATCTTTGTTTCAGTTCTTGAATCTTGATTTTGTTCTTGAGGTTTTTTTATTAATGAAGTTTTGTATGCATCTCTTTGCTTTTTTTGCCAGTTGAGGAAACATGAATACAACAACCTCGTCACATTTTGTTCCATCGACAAGGTTTGAAATCTACGACCCTCTTAACCAAATAAGTACTATGTTGTTAAAAGTGTAACTTTCATAAGATAGCACTTGAGAATAATTCCACAAACAGGCAAACGCACAAGCAAAGAGTTTGTGCGTCATGTCTCATTAATTCATCTTCCTTCAAATTTCTTTATTTTTCATTGTATTCGAATATAATACATTAACATATCGTTCTTTTTGTTAAAATTATAGCAAATATCATGTACGTAAGACGTTGATAGGATGTTAAAAAAATATATTCACAAATCAATCATTCAACGGATAAAACCTCCTAAGTGGAACGAGTGGCTACGTCCACTATCACGTGAATTGTATCCCTTTTACACACAGATATACAATATTGGTACGAATGTTTGTAATACACGAGTTTGTAAAATATTATTACTTTTGTTTACTGGTGTTTTGTGTTCGGAGAGCATATTGGAAATTAAGTAAACCTCACATCACGATCTATGAGGACATAATCAATCATATGATGTCAGGCAAACAATGCAATACGTGAACAGAATTTATAAATGTATTAAATCATAACCAAACACATATTTTACTTAGTATCAATTGTGATTATAGAATAATAAGCAGCAAGAGGCAAGTGGGCAGAAGAAGTTGGGCCACACAAATGTCTCCCATGGGACTTGAAGAGCCAATCTTTTCTAATCATATATATTGTGATATTTCTTTACCAGCTGATTCCTTCGTAAAATGTTCGTTTTTTTTTTTTTTGGTTTTTCCTTTCCAGTAATAAAATAATGTCAAATACAAACTAGATGAATATATGTGAATGTTTTAAAAGTTGGCTTTATTTATTATTAATAATTATACTAATTAACCACAATGTTTTGTTCAAGCTACAAGCCATTAATTTCCTTCTTTAGCATATAAACAAATTACATACCTTAGACATCAAAAGAAATACTACAGAAACAACAATACACAAGCGTTTCTTTGTAGAGCTAAAACCTTCAAAGATTATATGATTGATCAAAACTAATGATTATGATCCAATATAATCACTAAAATATTAGTGGTACTTTGTTAGGTTTGTGTTCTATAAATTCCAAATATATAGTTTAGAAAATAGCAGAAGATTATATTATACAGTAAATATATTAAACCTTAAACATGTAAAAAAATTATCGTAGAATATTCGGCATTGCTAACTGCGTAAAGACAAAAGTCACCGAAGAACCAACCAAACAAAAAGAGACGAAATTTTTTTAAAATTCTTGTCTAAATGTCTCTCTCTTTTTAAGTTGTCGTCTTCTCGCATATGATTCTTCTTCCTCGAGATGACAAGCCTAGAGAAAGAGATTCTATCAGACCGATCATAACTGCTGTTTTCTGGGCTTTCCGTCAGGTTTCGTTCGCTGAAAGTGAAAAAATTTGCTTTGCTTTTGGTTTTATTTCATGGTTTCCGCGGGAAAAGTTCGTCCTCCCTTTTGACGCAAAAAGACGAGAAGAAGGTTCGATCGTTAAACTCTAATGATTTCTTCTCCCTTGATTTTATGAACTAGGGTTTATTACAAACCTTTTAACTGGTTCGTATCTATGTGATATTTTTGCTTGTGTATCGTATCTCTTCTTCTCCGAGCTACCTTTAATCTAATATTGACTTTTATGTGCAAGAAACAGAATATTAAATCAAATCAGTGTGAGAGAGAGTAATGGAACTTCTTTTATTTTCCTTATTGGGAGGTGTTGAAGATGGTCCACCATTAGGTAGCTAAAAGAAAGAGATACAGTGAGATCCAATGACTGACACTGACACTATAGTTTGGTATTGAACTGTATGTGCGATTAGAGTTTTTTTTGATCAATTTTTTCTTTATTATACCTTTTTAAAAAACACTAGTAAGAACAGGGTCTTTCTGGTGTATAACATGAGTCCGATGTTGAGCTTATAGTAACAAGTAGGAGAGGTAGTAGCGTTGACTATTTGTGTGATGGTTAATGACTTAATTTCAGTTATATGTATCTTTGTTTCAGTTCTTGAATCTTGATTTTGTTCTTGAGGTTTTTTTTTTATTAATGAAGTTTTGTATGCATCTCTTTGCTTTTTTTTTGCCAGTTGAGGAAACATGAATACAACAACCTCGTCACATTTTGTTCCATCGACAAGGTTTGAAATCTACGACCCTCTTAACCAAATAAGTACTATGTGGGAAGAAAGCTTCAAGAACAATGGAGGCTTCTATACTCCTAACTCTATCATCATCCCCACAAACGAAAAACCAGACAGCTTGGTACACTTTTCATAATTTGTTTTAAGTTGTCTCGTTTTTTTTTTTTTTGAATTCAGAAACTAATGGTCTGCCTTTTTTCATCTTTGTTTCAGTCTGAGGATGGAACAGAAGGAACTCCTCACAAGTTTGACCAAGAGGCTTCCACATCTAGACATCCTGATAAGGTCAATTCTATAATATCTCATTTGGTTTTTCTTTGGTGCTCTTGTGAATTAAAATCTTTATATCTTCACAGACTCAGAGACGGCTTGCACAGAATCGCGAGGCTGCTAGGAAAAGTCGTCTGCGCAAGAAAGTATGATAGTACTTCACTGCAACACATGAAGTAGTTATGTCTTTAAAACTGAGTTTTGGAGTCTTGTCTTGTCAGGCTTATGTTCAGCAGCTAGAGACAAGCCGGTTGAAGCTGATTCACTTAGAGCAAGAACTTGATCGTGCTAGACAACAGGTTTGCAGAACAATCTTTCTTAAGTCTCTTGTCGGTATATATAATGATGTATATGATCATATAATCTTGCAGGGCTTTTATGCGAGTAACCGTGTAGATACTATTCCTCTTAGTTTCTCAGATAACATGAGCTCAGGTTTGAATCTTTCCACCTTTTTTGTCAAATCATTTCAAAGTTCAAGATTTCATTTGTTTTTTCTTTCCGTTGCTGGTAGGGATTGTTGCATTTGAGATGGAGTATGGACACTGGGTAAAAGAACAGAACAGGCAGATATGCGAGCTAAGAACTGTTTTAAACGGACAAGTCAGCGATGTAGAGCTTCGTTTGCTAGTTGACAATGCCATGAAACATTACTTTCAACTCTTCCGAATGAAGTCAGCCGCTGCAAAACTAGATGTCTTCTACATCATGTCTGGAATGTGGAAAACTTCAGCAGAGCGGTTTTTCTTGTGGATAGGCGGGTTTAGACCCTCGGAGCTTCTCAAGGTAATCAAGAAAATCTCAAGTTAATGGTTTTTTTCTAACAATGGTTTTAGATATAGATTTTTTTTTTTTTGTGTTTTTTCTGGTTAGGTTCTGTTACCGCATTTTGATCCTATGGTGGATCAACAAGTGTTGGATGTATGTAATCTGAGGCAATCATGTCAACAAGCTGAAGATGCAGTATCTCAAGGTATGGAGAAACTGCAACATACGTTAGCAGAGAGTGTAGCAGCCGGGGAACTGGGTGAAGGAAGTTATATTCCTCAAATTAGTTGTGCTATGGAGAGACTGGAGGCTTTGGTCAGCTTTGTTAATCAGGTAAAGAAAGAAAGAATTAAAACAGTAGTGACTAGTGAGAGATTATTAGGACTAATTAAGAACTGTTTTCTTAAACTGTTGTTTTTTTCTTTTGGTTGTAGGCTGATCATCTGAGACATGAGACATTGCAACAGATGCATCGGATCTTAACCACGAGACAAGCGGCTAAAGGATTGTTAGCATTAGGTGGATATTTCCAACGGCTTAGAGCTTTAAGCTCGAGTTGGGAAACTCGACAACGTGAACCAACATAGTATGATGATGATTCTTGCGGCTTTGAGTAAAGTTGTAAATATGATCAGCAACATAAAGCTTTAGCTTTAGAAACCAAGTTTTCTGATAGTTGTTTTTTTGTATGTAATATAATATTGTAGATCATGTATGATTTGCTTGTACTACATTGTATGATAGTGTGATGATGTTTATAGTAATTACAGAATATCTGATCACACAATGATCGAAATTATATAAAAAATAAACAAATAACCAAACTCAAACTTTGTTAGATCAGAATCAATGGGATTAGTTTTTCTTCGACCTTTAACAAAAAGGGGAAAATAATCAACAAGAAGGACAAAATAATCAACAAACTTTGTTATGTCAGAATCAATGGGATTAGTTTTTCTGATAGTTGTTTTTTCTTACGTTTTATGCCCATATATCATTGATTTTCATCCTCACTTATGATTTTAAACTCAGAGTCAATTAAAAACGGAGACTGAAAGATCAAGCTGCGAACCTAATCACTCAGTTTAATTTGTCTTAGGAAATTGCCGATTCAAATAAGTTTACCGAATTAACCCGAATCAACCTGCATATCCGAGTAGATCAATCGTCATTGTACCTGGATTGCTACTTCTTCCATTCCTAAGACCACTAAAGCTGAAGGAGAAGCACGAATAAGTGTTGAGAATAAGTGGAGCTATGGAATGTTATTATGGCTCTAATTTTCTTGGAACTTTCTTGAAAATCTTCAGTGATCTCATCTTCATTAATGTTTCAGTCACTTTCTTCTTCTTTTAGATCGTTCTTGATTTTCTCTACGATTTTGATATCTGGAAACAACACTTTCAATGCTGGAACTTTGTAAATCAAACAAATTTATATAGCATTCTATGAACAGTGGTGGATGTTGGGAATAAAACTCTTAGTATAGTATAATCAGAATAAACTTTAGTATTTCTAACTTTGGTTTACCATAAACTTCTTATTTAAATGTATATTAGGTGTCGATCTGAACATACCTTGTGCAGAGTAATATATATTGTTAATATTTTTTTAAGTTTAGTTTTTTTTTGTATTTAAACTTATTTATTTAATTACATGTACCTATTAAATATATTTTGTATGTTTTATTCTGTTTTCTTTAATCAAATTTTAATGGCTTATTGTGTGGACTTTTATCTTATGGTTTATACACAATTCTTCTATTTAAAAGTTGAATTATATGCTTGGTTGAATCAGTTGTAACAAAGATTCTTTCAATATCAAAGAGTTCTGATATTTGTCTTTTTTTTCTCGAGTTTGATAAATTTAAATTTATTTTATTTAAATAGTGTTTTGAATAAGAGTAGATGATATATCTTTCAAAAAAAAATTAATCTACATACAACATCTATAACCAAAAATATCTAATAAGCACGTATAGATTTTATCGGATTCTTAACGAAAAAACTCATCATATAAAACTATTTTAAGAGATTTAGATTTTGGATCAAAATATTCTCCAAGAATAACCAAATCTTCATTAAGTTACTCAAATTTGAAATCAAGCACTTCTCGTATTTGTGAATTAAGAGGAATTTCATTGGTATTAATGACATTTGAAAATGGTCACAGCTTTCAAAACATCAAAAAAAATAACAATAACCTATAAACATCATATATTATCAATAATTTTTGATCTTAGAAACTGAAACAAACAAAAAAATATATATATTTGTATTCTTGCACACAAACAATTCAAGCAACACATAAATATCATACTCATACTCATATGAACATAATAATATTATAGATTCTAGTCTAACTATTACTCATACTTATTTTAAATAATAATATTATTTAAATTAATGAATTAATGATTCAGCTTAAAATCTCAAAAAAAATATACAAAATTACTTACTCATGAAAAACATGAGAAATAAGCAAAATCATTTCTCAAATAATAATATAGATAGATAGAATTTTGTTTATCATCATTTATGAAAAAAACATGAAACGACGTCTGTGTCTTAACAACCTCAAGCGTAATAATCATTATCGACCATTTGGTATTTCAAATCCATGGTGAGATAGAGAGACATTATTAATTGCCAGCAAAAGGTAACAAATATAGTTTTGCCTTTCTTACAGGAAATCTCAAAGGTGTGGTAGCCTCCATGGATTCAGTTGATAAACAAGCACATGAGTAAAAAGAGTCCATGATATAATATAAAGCAAAAACATAAAAAAATGTGGTGTTGTGTAGTCGTTCTAAATGAGTCATAGTGTGTTCTGTGCATAGATTAAAAGCGCCAGTGATAGCAATATCGAAGATGCAGCCAATATCCATCAGTGAAGTCCTTTCTTTAAGATTTATATTGATCCTAACAAATCAGAATACGAGAAGGAATTGATTCTAAAAGCATTTCCAATTTTACTCGATGTTTTGTTCATTTTTCTGTTTTCCATTCTATTTTGCAGTAAAATATGAAATAGAATTGCAGATGCTCTAAAGAAGACAGAAACTTGGGAAAAGTTGGTTCTAAGCGGATGGATCCTAACAAATCAGAACATGAGAATGAGTTGTTTCTCTTGTTTTTTATGTATGTAATTTTATATAGATTCGTTTGTGTACACAATAGAGGAATCAAAAAAAAAAAATCTGTCAAAATAAATGGGATTAATTTTTCTTCTACCTTTACAAGGAACGGAAAAATAATCAACAAAATATAAATGTGAGAACACCTGAGGATCTGAATCATCTGATCAAAACTAATAAAGAAACATAAAACCAGAAAGAAATAAGAAAAAATGGGATGATGGATGAAGAGATAGATATCCATGGAGATGTACAAAATAAACAAAAAACAAATCTCAAGAAGATAATGAGCTAAGAAGATCAAGAACTTGTCTGATGTTAGGCCTTTCATTTACAGAGGAAATGCACCTGATTGCAATAGCAAGTGCATCCTCCATTGCCTTTGAGAATTCTTCCCCACCTGCAATGTCTCTGTCTATGCAATCCATTCTCCTACCTTCTTGATCACACAACTGCACCCAATCTGTCAGATCAACGGCTCCTGATTGACCTGAGATTATGTCCCCTGCGCTCCGTCTAGTCAAAAGCTCCATAAGTATCACTCCAAACGCATAGACATCGGATTTGAGCGTTGGAACTGGTTTTGAAGCTGATGCAAGTTCAGGAGCTGAGTAACCCAGTGCACTCATGTTTAGTATCTGTTCCGCTACACCAGATGAACTCATCAGACGGTGAATACAGTAATCGGTTATTCGGACTGTGTTCTCAGGACTTGTGAGGATAATGTTTGTTGGCTTTAAGTTCCCGTGTGGCATTGCTCTATCATGAAGGTAAAGAAGGCATTGCGCCACTTCAACCGCAACTTTTAGTCTTTGGGTGAAAGACATTGGAGAATACCTCCGAGGAGTAGTCTCTGCAGAGAAAGCTATATATTACTTTTAGACAGTAAAGGAGCAAAAGAGACGTTGATTAAAAGAGCTCCTAACCGTAAAGATGCATGGCCAAGCTTTCTCCTCCCATGTAATCAGAGAGAAGAAGCCGTTCTTGTTCTCTGGGACCCCAATAGTATGCTCGCAATGGGACAATGTTTGGATGTTTCAACGACCCGATTTTTTTAGCTTCCTTCGCAAAATCTTTCTTATGCCTCACGAGTCCAACTCTCAACCATTTCACAGTCAACATATGCCCGTTATCCAGTGTTGCTTTGTATAGTGTCCCATGGCTGCTTCTACCTAGAACTTCTGCAGGAGCTCGTGATAACTCCTCTGCAGTGAGTTTTAACGAGACGTCCAAAAAGAAGAGTTCTCCAGCCAGACGATCGGGTGAGTAAACATCTAACATCACAGGCTGGTCGCTAAAACGGGGCGAGGACAAAGGGGAGCCTCCTGAACAAGACTTCCGTCCAGATGTGGCGGGATAATCATCAAGGAGGTTAGGGACTGTAGTGGCTGAAGCTGCGGGTAAACACTGCTCGGTTATTTCGGGTTCAGACCCGGGTATCCCTGATAACGACCTTGAATTTGCGGTGAGCAAGTGGTCGTTTGAGAAGCTCAGAGACGAAGACTGGTGTTCAGCGTTTGAGGTGAAGTTGAGAAAGGAGGGACGAGAGGAGCGTCCAAATTTGGCGTCTCTAGTCGTGGCGGCTTGGTCGATAAACCCATTCCTCACATGGAAGTCCTTGAGCTGTGTTCGATGATAGACAAACAAAACAAAGAGAACCATCAGAGCTGCTCCAACCGAAGCAACGATAATAGCTATCTTTATGCTAAGCCTCGAATGATGATGACGTGCTTTCTCATGCACAGCCAGTACACCATTAGAACCCAGTGGAGTCCCACCACCTGGGAGACTTAGCTTGGAGTTGCCAGGATAAAACGATGAATGCGGGTAGCTTCTCAGGTTTTCAGGAATGATCCCTGATAGGTCATTGTAGGACACATTGAATCTCGCCATTTGGGAAGGAAGCTTATCAGGAATCTGACCGTTAAAATCATTGTTTGACAAGTCAAGAAACTCAAGGCTACTAAGCTTGTTGAGTTCGCTTGGAAGTTCCCCGGATAGCTTATTATTAGCAAGATTCAGCACTCTCATTCTTTCCATTGTACCTATATCTCCCGGTAACACACCCGTCAAAGAATTGGTCGAGAGATCAAGCAACTCCATCTGTGGATCAGAACTTAGAGCCATAAGCTCACTAGCACGCGAGCCACGAAAAGGAATCGGCCCTTCCAAGCTATTCATCGAAAGGTTCAAACTTCTCAAGCTTGCAAAAGCCAAGAAGCTCTGTGGAATGAAACCGCTGAACTTATTTGAGCTGAGATCAATCACAGAGAACTGAGAATCCCCTGAATCATCATCCCAAAGAGAAGGCAAGCCACCAGCGACGGAGTTATTCCTGATGCTCAACACACTTAACCTCGAAAACGCAGAAGTGAAGTTCGGCAAGGTTCCTGACAAGCTGTTTGAGCTCAGATCAATAACATCTGGAGTAGCTTCCCACTTTCCAACAACAGACACATCACCCGAGAACGTATTCCCACTCAGATCTATCACTAAGCAACTTTTCAGAACCGATGGAAGATCACCAGACAAGCCGTTGGATGAAAGATTCAAGAATGTTAAAGTCGTCGAATTGATTTCACTAATTGATCCTGCACTTAAACAAAAAAAAAAAAGTTCAGATAATATAATTTCGCTAAAAATCAGATCATTTCAATTCACCTGTAAAACCATTTTGACTGAGATCAAGCTCTCGCAACGGAATCGAACTCTGCAGCAACTCCTCAGGCACCGTACCGAACAGCTGGTTACGCGCGAGGTTCAAGATCCTCAACCCCGGCTGCGATCCAAACCGCGGCAGCTCGCCATTGATCTGATTATTCTCCAAATCAACAACCTCGAGGCTCTTGAACGAACCGATCGAATCGGCGCCGAAGAACCCTCCGTTCAGCGCATTGTGGCTCAGATTCAAGTGACGGAGCGTGTTGGAGACGCTGGTGACGTTGTCGACGGACAGAGAAGCCAAGCCGCCGTGGAAGCGGTTCGAGCTCAGGTCGACGAACTCGACGTTCTTCAGCTCGGCGAAAACCTCCGCCACGTCACCCCAGAACTCGTTCCCGCGCAAATCGAGAGATCTCAGCTGCTGGAGGTTACGAAACCCGCCGGGGAACCCGCCGACGAACTTGTTCGCGGAGAGGTTGAGGTGATTCAAGTTCCAGAGATCCGAGATCCGACCCGGGATGGGTCCGTAGAACCCGTTATCCGACAGATCCAACCGCTGGAGCGACGAGATGGCTCCGAGGGAAGGGACGACCCGGCCCGAGAAGTTGTTTCCGGAGAGAGTGAGGTTGCGGAGAGAGGTGAGACCGGTCAGCGTGCTGAATTTGAGCTCTCCGGATAAACCGAGCCGGTCTAGATTAATGGCGACGATCGAACCGGTCTCCGGGTCGCAGGAGATGCCGGGCCAGTTCTCGGGGCAGGTGGAGGGGTCGGTGAGGCTGCTCGTGGCGGACCATGAGATGCGTTGGTTGGAGGTCTCGTCGCGGATGCCTTTGCGGAACTCGAGGAGAGATCGGAGCTCCGGCTCGGTCACGGCGTTGGCGCCGAGGAGGAGTAGGGAAATGAAGAAGAGAGGGAGAGTGTGGTGAGGACTCATTTAGGCCCGGAAGAGAATGTGAACGGAAGATGTAAACCTTAGAGATTCATTATCAGAGAGAGACAGTAAGACGGAGATTTAGGGATTGTTACTCGAAACCCTAGATTCTGGAAATTGGAAGAGGGAAGAAGAAGAAAGAGAGTGTGTGTGTGTGTGAAGAGAGAGAGAGAGAGTGTTCGAGGTTTTACAGGAAAAATATAATTTTTTATATTAATTTATTTACTTTTTGTTATTTATTATGGTATGTCTTTCTCGCTAACGCAATTATTAGATGAGAGATTACTTTACATTTTCTGTCAATCAAATTAAAGTTTCCAATTATAGTTTCATATATTTTAAATCGTTTTTTACCAAAACATTAATTCATAACGTACTTAGTGGGGGACTAGAGTCAAGGGGGGGTTAGACTAATGATTAAAAATTGGGGATAAAAGTATACCAAATATGTTTGTTAAAAATATCTTCAATATAAATTTTATATATATAGAAGAAAAAGAAGAAGTGGTGGAAGGAATATGATTATTTTGCGGATAAGTAAAAGAAACAGACTGGAAAAGACAATGGCATGTCGTTGAGTCGTTCTGTCTTTTTTTCCTTTTCTTAGGAAAATTCGCACCAAACCCACCTTCTTCATCACATGATGCAACATCGATACGTGACGGAGAAATGCAACGCGGCAACGCCATCCTAAAACGGGACGGAGAGACAATAACTTGGTGTGTGTGTTGGCCAGTCACAAAAAAAAAAAAAAAAAACTTTGGTGTGTCATTATTCGATTCATTGACCTGACCAACATGTCAAGTTTGCTATTTTAAAAACTTTTTTACTTAGTTTCAGTATAGAAATATTGGTTAATCCGAATCACATAAATTATAAAATAACTTAGCTACATAAACATCACTAGATATGGACCCGTGCGTTGCACGGGTATTATTTGATGTTTTAATTTCACGAACACATAATAGGGATAAAAATATTTTTTCACATTAGTTTTGGATTTTCCGTATATATTGGTGTCATTTTAATAACAATAATCTGTTTTCTTACATAAATTTGATTGATATTTCTATTTCAATAATCATGGTGTTTTAAATAGTATATTAATATTTTTTTAATAAATACTTCACTTTTAATTATTTTTCAAAATAATATTAGTTATAGTTAATTAAAACATATATAAGTGTGAACTCTCCATATTATTTATATTGTGTAAGAAAAATTAAAAACAATTCAATTCAAAATATTAATGTTACACAACACCAATCAATATGTTCTATTGATAGTCAGCTAAATATCGAATATATTGTTAGATAATCAGCTAAATATCGAATATATTGTTATATAAAACATTAAAGTTATTTACTTTAGCATTTATGGTGTGACTTTAACCTTTTTCTATATATAATATTTTATAAAACACTATAGTCGCCATACTCTAAAAATTTGAAGCTCTCCAGTTGTAGTGATAGTGCAACATATAATTGTAAGACTGGACTTGTCGAATAGACTAACCTTTTAAACTTTAACCTTAACTCTTGTTGATAGTAATTGGATAGCAAACTCTTATAGGAAATTGAAATATTTTCAGTTTGAAAGGTCATCTTACATCTGTTGGTATGAGACTTATTCTAGGAATAAAATATGTTTTTCCACATAAATTCGGTTAGGATTTCGGCTTTAATAATCATGTTGTCTAGGTGAGTTATTAGTGACACTGTTCTATTGAAAAGTCTTTCTCTTTTATTTGAATTCCTTAATAGTAGCATCTACAACGACATTACCAATTTTATATATTGATAAGATTAAACACATATAAGCATAATCACACATAAGCATAATAGTCACATTAACTTAGTCACAAAGAACATAACATCTATATAGGGATGGATAAAATATCCTTAAATTTTGATTTGATTAGTTATCCATTTCAATTTGAAATATTCCAAATATCCGTAACTCTACAAAGCAAAGCAAATATTTATATGCAACATCCAAAAACGAAGCAAATCACAAATACTAATATTTTTAAGAATGGATATCGATCCATTATATGCATATATATACATGTATTAAAGAGTATATATATAAGTTATATAAATATTATATTGTATATAAGTTTTATAGTATTTTATTTACTGAATTATTAAGTTATTTATTAAAATTTAAAAATTAATAAATTTTATCTTTTTGGAATTTTTATTTATTTTTAATTTTTAATTTATTTTACGGATCGAATCGATATCATGTCAAAATTCTAAAATTTCTGGATATCCAAAACATCGAATATCGGGATGGCTACGATTGAATCAGATCAAATAATTGATTATTCTCGACAAAAGGATCGGATCGAATATCTCAAAACCCGGATATCCGATTCATATCCACCCATGCATCTACATGTACAAACGCCTAAGTATAATCAGAATAATAACTAACGACGGCAACATGATAATTATATTTAAAAAAAAAAATTTGAACATCAGTTTTATTTCCTCAACATGTGACACCCAAAAAGGATAACACGAAGATGTGAAAACATGAAGAAAAACCCACGATATTTTTCTTGTGTCTCTTGTTAATATATGAGAGAGAAAGAGATTAATCAGATATATAGATGTGAATAATTATAATTCATTTTGGTTTATGATTTTTAAAAAGAAAATCCGAGAGTTTAATCACATATATAGATGTGAATAATTATAGTTCCTTTTGGTTTCTGATTTTTAAATAAGAATATTAATTATTCATAAAAAATATTTGAAATAATTATTCTACAAATCTTTTTGATTAGGATTTGAAAAAAAAGTTACTATTAAACACTCTCTCTCACAATTTTATTTTCTTATGTTTAAGATATTAGGAAAGGATAATTACTATCAAATTTTTTACAATATATTTTCTTTAGAAATTTAGAAAAAAAAATATTTTAAATAAATAATTTGACAAAAAAAAAATTTGTTTAAAATTTTTAAAAATAAAAAAGTAGAGAAAAATACCATTAAAGAATTTTAAAATTACTTTTGTTTAAAACAATTGTTTATATTATCTTGTTATATATTTTATTAATCATGAGATATTTTAACACGTGTCAAAGTTTTAAAAGGAAATTTAATACCAAATAATATTTTCAATAATCTTTTTTGGATTTTTGAGTGGAAAATTAGTATTAAATAAGTTATTTTAAAAATTATTTTTTCTTTAGGATTTTTAAAAAGGAAAATTTCTAGATAATTACTACTAAATAATTTTAAAATTAATTTTACTATTAAATAGTTTTGAAATTTATTTTTTCAAAACTCATTTTTTCTATTAGTATATATATATATATATATTATATAAAGCTTGGTTCTTCAAAGTTAATAATTAACATGATCGCGACATGTGTCAATAAATTTTTTAAGATTACGACATGTGTTTATCTATCTCATAATTAAAAATAGATATACTAAGATATTAACAAAATTTTTTTTATTAAAAAGTAGTTATAAAAATTATATAACAGTAATTTTCCATTTTAAAATCGTAAACAAAAGATAATTGCAAACGATTATTTGATAGTAATTTTCCTTTTAATATTGAGTACTGTGTTAAAATTTATAATGATATAAAATATATATATATAAGATAAAAAAACGAATTTTGATATAAATAAATTTTATTTAATAGTAAAAGAAACTAAAAAATTATTTACTAATATTGTTTTAGAAATTTTCCTTTAAAAATCCTAAACAAAACAAAGATTTGAAAAATAATTTGTAAAAGACTGTATATATATATTTAATTATGAGATATTCTAAAACATGTCACAATATTAAAAATAAAATTACGATCAAATTATATATTTTTTTAATATTTTTAAAATGGAAAATTACTATATAATTAATTTTTAACAAAATCATATTTATTATCTTAGTATATTTATTTTTAATTATGAGATATTTTAGCACATATCACAATTTTAAATATATAACTTCCAAGTATCACAATCATTTTAATTAACAACTTTTGAGAACCAAGTTTAATACAGTCTTTTACAAATTATTTTTCAAATCTTTGTTTTGTTTAGGATTTTTAAAGGAAAATTTCTAAAAGAATATTAGTAAATAATTTTTTAGTTTCTTTTACTATTAAATAAAATTTATTTATATCAAAATTCGTTTTTTTATCTTATATATATATTTTATATCATTATAAATTTTAACACATTACTCAATATTAAAAGGAAAATTACTATCAAATAATCGTTTGCAATTATCTTTGTTTACGATTTTAAAATGGAAAATTACTGTTATATAATTTTATAACTAATTTTAATAAAAAATTTTGTTAATATCTTAGTATATCTATTTTTAATTATGAGATAGATAAACACATGTCGTAATCTTAAAAAATTTATTGACACATGTCGCTATCATGTTAATTAGTAACTTTGAAGAACCAAGCTTTATATAATAAGATTTTGATGATCTTAAATAAATAATTAACAAAAACTTAATTAAAAAGTAATTAGATTGTTTAAACTTTTTGACTAAAAGAAAGTTACATTTTACATTTCATCCAACCCGTAAATGTATTTTACAAGTAAGAAAACTTCATTATTGTTAGCTGGTGGCTTATAAAGATCCATGGTTAATATATGCTCAGATGGAAATTAATAATGTTCTTTTGAAAATTTATGGCACTGTTTGACTGATTGATATATATATATTCCCACTTGGAATATGTATACATCAATCAAATTTGTCGCGACAAATTTTTTGATATGCAAAATATGAACATAGATCTCGAAGAGTCAATTTATTTGGTCCTTTTTAGAATGTCATTTTCTCTAATCATAAAACGAAAGATGCCAAAGTTATTCCACTGTCTTTATATCATATATGTACACATTTTTATATGTCAATCTCTCTCTCTACATCATATTGGGTCCATCAAAATAAATATCATTTTGTTATTGTCGAAACTTGACAACAAGCTGGAATATCATTATTAAATACTCTGCTTTTCTTAACATATAGTAGTAGTATTAAACTAATCATCTAGAATAATTAGAACATGCCATTGCATATTAAGAACAAAATTCAAGGATAATATTATAAATTGTTGTCTCCAAATTTCCACCGAAAAAGGTTGGTTTCTCGTGACTCTTCTAAGATCTCAAGTATTTATGGGAGGGGAATACAAACTCATAAATGTAAAAAAGTACATTTTGTCGTCCAAACTTGGATTTTTTCTTAAACTATAAATAAAGCTCAAAAAGTTTCCGAGAGGCACCTGTGATTAAAAATATAAGTTCATTTCTACTGAAGCTGCCTTTCCGGGTTTCTCAAGATTTGATATCACAGGACTTGATGGGCCTTTCCATAGTATCTGTTGATGAATGGCGACTGCAAATAGGGCAAACAAGCAAACAACATTTTACATATTAAAAACCATACTCAGAACGTTTAATTCACTAATTGGTCAATGCATGTTTTTGTTCTTCTGTTCTTACCTTGACGCCACTGACATCTGGTGTTTCTGGTGAAGGCTGAGGGTAGAATTTGTAGAACTTCATGCCTTGAAAGGCTTGCTTAGTCTCTTCGCTCATTTCTTCAATTGCTTTCTTTCGAGCCTCTCTGGCCTGCAAGGATCATTCCGTAAGCAAAACAGTTTTATTTTAATCAATAGATATCATTCAACTTGGTTAACTAATCTTTACCTCTCGATTAGCTTTCTTTGCAGCTCGAACTTGCTCTTTGACATATTCCTGAGATATAGAAACCAAAAAGAGCTTAGACAAATCCTCCACCGTCATGAACTGGCTATTGAGTTATATACAGCTCCACTCACTTTGAACTCATCCTTTTGTTCTGCAGATAACGCTTCCTCTTCAATCAGTTTATCCACAAATTCCTGAAATACATGCACAAAAATCAATACAATGAATAAAAGAACACACAAGGACGGAGCGGTGCTAAGATGAATACGCTCTTGAGCTGAGCCAAATAAAGAAGTGATTTCAAGTTTCATCATTACAGAAAAGCCAAAGGCACACACACCTCAAGTTCGTCAAATTCCCAGTCAAACTCACATACAACCTGCACAAACAGAAGATTAAAGCTTGATTGATTAAAAAAACACATTTGTGTAAACTGCAACTTCCAACACATTCATTACTCGCTGGGAGACTTACCGGCGGTTCAGAGGGGAACATTATTTGGACCTCAGTACTCTGTTCGAGTTCATCTTCCTTAAATGGCTGATAAAAATCTGAAAAGCAAAAAAAAAAAAGAGAGAAAAAACGAGAGATCAGATATTATTTGCTTATCACATGCATAACAATGAATACCCTAATAGCCTGCCATGTACTATAAATGATTTTCATTCTGCAAGTGTTAGCTAATATTAGCAGTGAGAAACAAAACTCACATGGAAGGCAGTACTCGTACTTCTTAACACGATCTTCCTTCATATGTCTGAGAGCAGCTCTGCAGATAATATACAGCCAAATTGAGTACATAAAAACCGCAGGTTCAAACAATAATATCTACCTAGTAATTTGTGGGGTGTAACGTTAACCCATGTTATATGTTATAATGTCAGTCATCTGACACAGAGAAGAGAAAACAACACATGTTACTTACCTCCTCTGCGTACAGGTCATGACAAAAATCTGAAAGTTCATCCTATCAACTTGTCTACCTCTGCAGGAAGAACAAAGCAAAGGTAATTAGCAAATGCTAGTAAACATCCAGAGAAAGAATAGTAAACAAATGTGTTCAGATGCAAGTTAACTCATGGACTAAGTACCTTTTGTCAAAGGGAATGTAAGGAAGCCAGTCCATTTTCATCGTCTTCATTGGAAGGATTTCCTCCACTTCTCTCTGAACCGACGTGACTCCTATCTTATCAGACGGTGGAAAGGGTGATTCAACCTGCAAATATGTAATGGACAAATTCACCACGGGAAATAATAAACGATATTGAATCCAGCGATCAACGATGCATAGCAAACATTGGCTGAGCCAGAGATTTAAACAAGAACTTACAGCAACAACTGCTGGGACAAGGACAATCTTGTTTGCTCCTTTGTAGGGGACTAACTGAGCTGTAAAGATGAAAAGAGAGAATTAAAAAGGAAATATAAGGAACTCTTTAAGAAAAAACAGAGAGTACACTGCACAGCCTGGTAGAGCTTTAAGCACTTCAAAAGAGCCATATGATATAAACAAGTTTAAGGACAAGGAGACTGCCAAACAAAAAAAAAAAATAGCACAGACAGCTCCAACAAACAATAATCAAAACGAAGAACAAAAGCAAGAGAGACAGCTTACGTTCTGTAC